>CM051005.1:16910046-16926038 GCA_027704905.1 Muraenolepis orangiensis | reverse complement strand
TGACCAGTGGCGGCTGGCCCATAGGGGGCGATGGGGCGCCGCCCCTCCTAAACCACACGCACAAACAAAATATAAAAAAAAAAAAAAAATATATATATATATATATATATCAATTGTCAATATGTGTGTGTTTAAAATATGGAATGCACCCAGAAATATGTGTAAAATATGATTTTAAAATAATTTGCGCAACATAATATGCTTTTCCTAGTACACATATGCCTAGTACACTGCAGCCTTAAGGGCGCATTTGTATGACGATGCTGCTGGGGCACTTTTCAAATCGCCCCACGGAGGCGGGTCTCTGTAGCAGTTTAGCCAATTGCTGATTCAAGATATAAACGAGTGACATAAAATGTAGCCAATCAGCGTCCTCAAAACGTCTTCCCGTGAGGCGCTTTTCAAATCGCCCCACGGAAGACTTTGGAGCATCGAGCATCGTCATTTGTGTTAGTCAGTGTACTACTAGGAAAAGCATATTATGCTCTGTCTCTGCGGGCACACACACACACACGCACACACACACACACACACACGCACACGCACAGACGCACACTCACACACAGACACACACACGCATGCACACACGCACAAACACATACGCAAAAACACACACACACACACACACACTTATACACACACAAATATATGTCAATGTTTTTTGTCAGTGTGTGCCGATATATATTTTTGTTGAGTGATTGATATAGTTTTCGTGAGTGATTTAAACAAGCATGTATATATATATATATATATATAAATAAATAAATAAATAAAGAAATATATATATATACCTGCTTGTTTAAATCACTCACCAAACACCTGTTCAGAGCTGCTTTGAATGTGTTTTGGTGTTAACTCGTTGTTTCCTCTTAAATGTGTTTATGTATCCATGTACCAAATAAAGTCTAAAATAATAGACTGTGTGAAGTTCTGTGGTGCCTTTGAGCTGGCCTTGCGTGGCCATGATGAAAGTGATGGACAGAAGAGCGACATTTCAATACAAAAAGTAATTGTATATAATGTAATTAACAATATGCAATTGTAAATAAAAAAAATGGTATAGCCCCCCCTGGTGAAAAATGCACCAGCCGCCACTGGTTTTGACTGCAGAAATCCAAGACGACCGCCATCCAGTAGAGTAAATGTAACTTTTCTAGGCAAGATATCTTTTAGTACATTTGACTTTTTAAACTATATTTGATCATTTATCCTGGTATGTCATGACATTACCTTTCAAATGTATGCATAACACACCAAGGTTTAAAGAAATATAACTTGGTTGGCACACTGATTTTAAAGAGATAGACCACCATGTGGCACAGATCCACTCCGGCCGACCGAAAACCAGCCGTGAGGAATCACATGGAATGGAACGCCCCAGAACGGATGAGAGAAGATGAGCCGTGTGTGCAGGACCTGGCCGCATGCATGAGTTTGGCTCCTTCCCGTTCAACCCGGCCTCCACATCCTACAGTCATCCATGCCTGCCTCCGATTAACTCATTGCAGACTCTTACTCAGCCCGTGCTGCGCGAGAGGAGAAGTTCACCAGTGACTTGCGAGGACCGGGTGTTCAGTAAGAAAACCTTCCTCCATGCACACGTCCCTCTGAGCAAACCCACTAAACTGACCAACTCATCTCTTTAAAATCTGTGTGCCAACCAAGTTATATTTATTTAAACCTTGGTGTGTTATACATAATTTGAAAGGTAATGAGATTAGATTCACATTTATTGTCATTGCACAGCAATGTACAGTACAGCGAAAATAATTTGGCATCTAACCAAAGTGCAAATGTTGCAGCATGGTAATATATAATTTACAGTGGTTAAATAAGATGTAAAGACAGTCTACTAGGTATAAAAACTGGTTTAAAATAACTTACAAAAGGTCTGTATGAGATATGTGCAGAATTATAGGTATATAATTATAAAGATACATAGGTAAGTATTCAACAGGTGGTTAGCAGGGGTATGCAATTATATCAACAGGATAAATGATATATATAATGTCATGACATACCATGATAAATGATCAAATAGCTTAAGAAAGGTTATAGCAAAAGTAAAATGTACAGAAAAACATCTTACCTAGAAAAGTTACATTTTCAGTGTACTTGATTGCGGCCATCTTGGATTTGTCCAAACAATGTCATAACCTCAAACTGATGTCAGAATCTGAATCCTTGTGGTCGACTCACATGAAACGGTGTCTTCATACATGATTCTAGGTGCTCTGGTTTAAAAGTAAATGTGTCAAGATGGCGCCAGCAGACATCTTGGATTTGGCCCTCATGGAAGTCAAATCAATCATCAAAACATCTTAGCCAGAGAACGGTCACGGAACTGAGGTTCTGGACCCAACTAAAAGTGGTGTTTTTAGCTGCAGGATTCACGCTCTAAGTGGTTGACCAATCACAGCAGTCTGGTACAGCAAAGCACAGCAAAGCAGGCTTAGGGTTAGTGTTAAAAGGTTCAAACTTACCATACCAAGGACAACCTAAATGAGGACAAGAACACAAGTTAAGAGATTATCTTAGGGTTTTAATTTCTAAATGTCTATATCGACTGGACCATGATATATTTGAGGTCATTTACTTTATCAGCAATAATAAATCAATAATTTGACATCCATGCTTCACCTCAATTCATGTTTTATCCTGAAATGAAAGCAGTATTCTGTTCTTATTTCTTCAGAAGTTGGATTCAGTTGACATTAAAATGAGACGTGTCCACACAGTAAGGAACACATCTGCTAATATGTACCCTTGTGTCTTTTACTATCGGTAATTAGCCTAACGTTTTTGTTACGAACCTTCACAACGTGGAAGTGGGGAGGACCAAGTTCCATCCGTGTAACAGAATATCCGAGAAACAGAACCCACAAGTCTGTGTAATCTGTTGCACTTGTAGAGTACGCTAAAAGCAAACAGGGTTGCTTTTGCATCCTCTATTTCTGGTACGGGTCCACATCTATCAACTTTAAAACAATGAAGAGAAAAAGTGAAAAAATATTATAAACTTCCTAGTGTCCAAAATATGAAATATTAACCAATCAATGTGGAAGTCAGTGTACATTCAGTGACTTGTTTCTAAACGCATTATACATTTAATCTGTCGTGTGACAAAGTCAGAAGACATATTTATGTTTTACTTTACACGGTGTGTTTTTTGATCAGTGACATTGTGAAAAAGGAAGACCATCAGCTCAACCAGAACTAGTTCATCAACACTTTAGCTAACAACTAAGTTAAGGGCACATCATGACATGAGGTCAAACTTTTACATTCGGTACTCAAGTGCGTACTTAGGTACTGTCATACTTGAGGATGACGAGGGGCTTTAAGGCTGGTTTTGAGTTACGTGGGTATTCTGCATGTAGCTCAAGTCAAGTTTATTGTCACTTCACAGTTAACGTATAAAGCAGTGAGTGAAAATCTTATGTGCAATACCCGACGACAGACCGCAGTTATAAAAATAAGATGCCTTGTCTGGTACCAGCCCCTGAATCCCGTCCACTTATGCAATTAAACAAAATATAAATTCAGGCTGATAATCAGGCTAGTGAGTACTTACTTGGATCTTCCTGTTTATCAGTAGATGGATCTGTGCCACCAGAGGCCGGTGGTATATCGGCTGTAAAGCAAAGAGGAGATGTTTGACTTTCCCCATATAGTAAATACAAAATAATGCTGAATTAGTGCTGAATTGAAATATCAATGTGGAAGTCAGTGTACATTCAGTGACTCGTTTCTAAACGTATTATACATTTAATCTGTCGTGTGACAAAGTCAGAAGACATATTTATGTTTTACTTTACACAGTGTGTTTTTTGATCAGTGACATTGTGAAAAAGGAAGACCATCAGCTCAACCAGAACTAGTTCATCAACACTTTAGCTAACAACTAAGTTAAGGGCACATCATAACATGAGGTCACAATTTTGACAATTCTGACAATCAGGCTAGTGAGTACTTACTTGGACCTTCCTGTTTATCAGTAGATGGATCTGTGCCACCAGAGATTGGTGGTATATCGGCTGTAAAGCAAAGAGGAGATGTTTGACTCTCCCCATATAGTATATACAAAATAGTGCTGAATTATTGTTTGTTTCAAAGTTCTAAATATTATAAGAAATTCAGAAAGTCAACATCCCTCCTTCAAGAGCACTAGATCATAGCCACGTAACCAACAGGTTGGTAAGACAAGGACTGAATGTCCCTTCACATCAACACATGAAGTCATACTTTTAACTTTGCTTCTTAAGTATTATTTATATTTGCAATACTTTCTACAGTATATGTACTACTTTGCTTATCCACCACTGGCTAAAAGCCACCACATATTTCTTGTAGAGGAGGGCTGTTAAGGCGGGTTCTGAGGAGTTTAAAGTTTCACTCTGTAGGGCACTAGGAAATACAAAATGGTAGTAGGTTTTAAAAATCAACACATTTTCTGAAAATCTTCTCAACATCCCTTGTTAAAACAATAAAAACTCACTCCAGATAGTAAGAAACTAACCTTCACAAGTTGGAGGGTTTGACCAGTGTCTATTCCGGAAGCAGACCACCATATCTGAGCCCTTAAGACTGTAGCCTGGCCTGCATGTGTATCTTAAGCTTGTCCTGTGATCAGAGGCTTCACCATGCAGTATTTGAAGTTTCTCTCCACATTGGTCCGCTTTAAGAGAAGAACTATACTTAAAAACAGATTTGAGATACATGAACATCACGTCAATAGTATTATAATGATGGACTTTATGAGTGCAGATAGCCTACTTGTTATGGTCATCGGTGGGTCTGTGGGAGGTGTTATGGCTGTGAAACAGATGAAATGGCAAGAAGTTAGCGTCCTTATTTAGTGAATTATCAATACTAACAGTTAAACAATCTTCCTAGCTGCCCTCATTCCAACGCTTAACTGAAGCGTAGCCTACAACAGATAGACAAGCAGCAACGTCAATTGTTTCTGAACAAACAATATACTACTGTGTTATGATACTACTGTGTTACCTTGGCTGGTTATTTTCTGGAATCGTATCCGTCAGAGAGCTAAAATGAAGGCCCTGAAGTTACTCAGTCAAGGTTATCTTATCTTTGCATAGGCTGGTCAAATTGAAAACCAAGTCAAGTTTCTACGGTCATGTTCACTAAATATATCACTCGTTGCAATACAATAAGGGCGATTTCTGTCCTTTATTAATAGTGTGTATTTTCCTGATGATTTTATGCGACTTACCGTCACATTTGGGTGCTGGATTCCAGTACCCAAATTTGACCATAGGCTGGTCAAATTTAAAACCAAGTCAAGTTTACACATGCCATTTGTGCATTGAATTTTGGCCCACTAATAAATCAGGTTTAAAATGAGTAAATCAGGCATAAGACAAAACCCTGGGCATAGCTGGCCTACAAAATAACCATTAGCCAATGTTGGAGGTGAGCATCCATTGGGCTTAATGGAGAACAAATAATAATAAAATAGACAGAGTTTAAGTTGTTTTGGAAAAACAAGAACAGCACCACAATGAATTATCACTGCAGATTTTTTAAAATGTTATGTTTGTGTACATTCAGTGACTTGTTTCTAAACACATTATACATTTAATCTGTCGTGTGACAAAGTCAGAAGACATATTCCTATTTTACTTTCCACTGTGTGTTAAAACGTTTTTTTATCAGTGACATGAAAAAAGGAAGACCATCAGCTCAACCAGAACTAGTTCATCAACACTTTAGCTAACAACTAAGTTAAGGGCACATCATAACATGAGGTCATACTTTTACATTCGGTACTCAAGTGTGTACTTAGGTACTGTCATACTTGAGGATGACGAGGGGCTTTAAGGCTGGTTTTGAGTTACGTGGGTATACTGCATGTACCTCAAGTCAAGTCAAGTTTATTGTCACTTCACAGTTAACGTATAAAGCAGTGAGTGAAGATCTTATGTACAATACCCGACAACAGACAGCAGTTATAAAAATAAGATACCTTGTCTGGTACCAGCCCCTGAATCCCGTCCACTTATGCAATTAAACAAAATATAAATTCAGGCTGATAATCAGGCTAGTGAGTACTTACTTGGACCTTCCTGTTTATCAGTAGATGGATCTGTGCCACCAAAGGCTGATGGTATATCGGCTGTAAAGCAAAGAGGAGATGTTTGACTTTCCCCATATAGTAAATACAAAATAATGCTGAATTCGTGCTGAATGGAAATATCAATGTGGAAGTCAGTGTACATTCAGTGACTCGTTTCTAAACGCATTATGCATTTAATCCGTCGTGTGACAAAGTCAGAAGACATATTTATTTTTTACTTTACACTGTTTTTTGATCAGTGACATTGTGAAAAAGGAAGACCATCAGCTCAACCAGAACTAGTTCATCAACACTTTAGCTAACAACTAAGTTAAGGGCACATCATAACATGAGGTCATACTTTTACATTCGGTACTCAAGTGTGTACTAAGGTACTGTCATACTTGATTCTGTATATTATATAGTATATTTATATCAGTATATATTGGTTGAGTAGAACATGCAGAGCGTATAAGATATGATATGGGTAAAGTATGTTCTCAAACATTGGATCAACCACCATACAATGAGGATGAAGAGGGGCTTTAAGGCTGGTTCTGAGTTAGGTGGGTATACTGCATGTACCTTGTCTGGTACCAGCCCCTGAATCCCACCCACTTATGAAATTAAACAAAATATAAATTCAGGCTGATAATCAGGCTAGTAAGTACTTACTTGGATCTGTGCCACCAGCGGCTGATGGTATATCAGCTGTAAAGCAAAGAGGAGAAGTTTGACTTTCCCCATATAGTAAATACAAAATTGTGCTGAATTATTATTATTGTTTGTTTCAAAGTTCTAAATATTTTAAGAATTTCCTTCAAGAGCACTAGATCATGGGCATGTAACCACCAAGTATTGGCAATACTTTCTACAGTATATGTACTACTTTGCTTATCCACCACTGGCTAAAAGCCACCACATATTTCTTGTAGAGGGCTGTTAAGGCGGGTTCTGAGGGTTCTGAGGAGTGGTACATCCTGTCCCGACTTACCCCCTACATCAGTAGATGGACCTGAGCCAGAAACGGCTGTAAAACAAAGAGGAGAAAAGAAGTTGAAAGTTTCACTCTGTAGGGCACTAGGAAATACAAAATAGTAGTTGGTTTTAAACAGTCATCAGTCAAGGTAATGTTATCTTTGCATAGGCTGGTCAAATTTAAAACCAAGTCAAGTTCACACATGCCATTTGTGCATGGAATTTTGCCCCACTAATAATCAGGTTTAAAATGAGTATCACAGGCATAACAGTCACAAAACCCTGGGCATAGCTGGCCTACAAAATAACCATTAGCCAATGTTGGAGGTGAGCTTCCATTGGGCTTAATGGACAAAAAATTAATAATAATAAAAGACAGAGTTTAAGTTGTTTTGGAAAAAACAAGAATAGCATGAAAATTAATTATTAAATTAAACGTCTTACAATTTACGGCCACAGCGAATCCAATCAGAATAACGACCGCAAAATCTCTGGAGCTCATCTTAGTACCATTCAGGGATCTCACTGCAGAGTTGTTTAGCTGAGGGAATTATTTAGAACCACAGAAGTTAATCATTGCTTAGGATTACACAAACAAAAAAACCTCACTTATCAGCTGGTAAATACAGAAGCGGTGCAGTAAATACTGATGTGGCGTCCTAAAGCAGAAGCCTGGGCATGGTTTCAGAAGGCAGTTACCTTTCAAATGGCTGCCTGCGTGTGTGGGGCTGAGGCTGCTGGTGTCAATCAACCAATCAAGGGGAGAACCAAAGGAGAGTTGGGGAAAGCCACATGGGAAGAGTTTGGTGACAGAAAGAGAAGCAAGATGGATGAATCCCCCTCCCCCCCACACACACACACACACACACACACACACCCACCCACACACACCACCCTCAGTAAACTGTTGTGAAACCAGTGTGCAAAGGTTTAACCAAGCAAATACACTGCATCAAAACAAAAAAAAGTTGGGAAAGGCAACCGCCTCGACATGAATGCATATTTACCTTTTGGTTCTTCAATACCGTTAGCCTAGCATGAACATATGCTTGCATATGTTCATATATTGGTTTTTGATTTCCAACGTCCGAAATTGTCTCCTATGGACAGAGGCGGCGCCAGGCTGTAGCTTCGAGTTGCTATAGCAACACCAAAATTTGGCCTAGCAACTGCTAAGCAACCCAAAGATTTTGTTATGAAAACATTTTTCAGAAAAAAATAATTTTAAAAGTTTGACCTTTTTTAATGATAGTTTTGAAAAGGAATTATTTTCTACTGACTTTTAGCAAATAAAACTGGCAAGTCTTGCGAGAGCTATTGGGGGTTGTTGTAAGTTAAGGCGTGAACTTGGCTAATGTAGAGTTGAATTTGTTTTTCAATAGATTCAATGAGTGGGCTCCGGTCTACCCCCCCTCCCCCAGCCCCTCTACAACCATTCCCCTCCAGCCCCCCAGCCCTGCTGTCCCCCCTCCCCCACCGTCCCTCTCCAGCATCAACATACCTGTTCTCTCTCCCCCACCACCACTACCTCACCCCTCCCCCATCAACACAACAGTGACTCTTCCTGCCCCCATACACGTCACACATACCTTCACAGCTGAGCAGGTGAGGAAAGTGCTGTGCAGGCTCCATCCAGACAAGGCTGCAGGTCCTGACGGCATCAGCCCGAGGGTCCTCAAAACATGTGCTGCCCAGCTGAGTGGAGTCCTGCAGTACATCTTCAACCTGAGCATGAGACTGGAGAGGGTCCCTGTGCTGTGGAAGACATCCTGCCTGGTGCCGGTTCCGAAGAAGGCACGTCCCAGCACCTCAAACGACTACAGACCGGTGGCGCTGACGTCCCACGTGGCGAAATCCTTTGAGAGGCTGGTCCTGACGCTTCTTCGGCCCCTGGTCAGATCATCGCTGGACCCTCTTCAGTTTGCCTACCAGCCGAAACTGGGAGTGGAGGACGCCATCATCTTCCTGCTTCATCGTGCCTACGCCCACTTGGACAGACCCGGGAGCACTGTGAGAATCATGTTTTTCGACTTCTCCAGTGCGTTCAACACCATCCGGCCTGCCCTGCTGGGAAGTAAGCTGACGGCGATGAAGGTGGACTCTTCCCTGGTGTCCTGGATTACTGACTATTTGACGGGTCGTCCACAGTTTGTCAGACTGCAGGACTGTGTGTCTGACACTGTGGTCAGCAGCACTGGTGCTCCACAGGGAACTGTTCTTTCCCCATTCCTGTTCACCCTTTACACCTCAGACTTCCAGTACAACTCTGTGTCCTGCCATCTGCAGAAGTTCTCGGACGACTCTGCAGTTGTTGGTTGTGTCAGCGAGGGAAACGATGAGGAGTACAGGGGCGTCGTGGACTCCTTTGTTGAGTGGTGTGAGCTGAACCATATGCAGCTCAACACTGACAAGACGAAGGAGATGGTGGTGGACTTCCGCAGGAGGAAATCCACACCCACACCCATTTCCATCAAGGGTGTGTCCGCTGAAGTTGTCCAGGAATATAAATACCTGGGAGTTCATCTGGACAATAAACTGGTCTGGGCCAAGAACTCTGAGGCTGTTTACAAGAAGGGCCAGAGCCGTCTCTACTTCCTGCGGAGGCTCCGGTCCTTCAACGTTTGCAACAAGATGCTGAATGTGTTCTACCAGTCGGTGGTAGCCAGTGCCATCTTCTCCGGTGTTGTGTGCTGGGGAAGCAGGTTGAGATCAGCAGACGCCAACAAGATCAGCAGGATTGTCAGGAAGGCTGGCGCTGTCCTGGGGGTCCAGCTGGACTCCTTGTTGGTGGTGTCTGAGAGAAGGATGCTGCGCAAGCTGCGTAGTATCCTTGACAACAACTCTCACCCTCTCCATCAGGTGCTGACCTCATATAGAAGCACCTTTAGCAACAGACTCATTCCACCCAGGTGCACCACAGAACGCCATAGGAAGTCCTTTCTTCCTGTGGCAATTAGACTTTTTAACTCATCTACCTCGGGTCGTGAGAGGGACAGTGGCGACTCAGTGACCTGAGGCCAACGTACTTAAATATTATTATTTTTTGGTCAACGCACTGCAAATCACTCTTCAAATTCACTTTTCACTTTACACATGTCACTTTCAGTTGATTTATTTATTAATATATTATTCTGCCAATTTGCACTATACGTATTGTTGTGTATTGTATATACCTACGTACTACTGTAATAATACTGTAAATTTATCTTCATTTATCAATACATTTAGATTTCATTTAACTATATTTTTGTTTATACAATTTTTATTGTTTTTTAGCTTAGGTATTAGTATTTTTTGTGTGTGCTTTTATTCCCCCTGTGTCAACTGTTGCACCTTAATTTCCCTCGGGATTAATAAAGTAATCTGAATCTGAATCTGAATATATACTGTCTATGAATGTAGCCAGCTAGCATACTAAAATAAATGAACAGTTCGAAATTGGAAAAAATTCTCACAAGTAAGCGAAAACAGGGACAAACTATCACTACGCACAAATTTCTCTCCTTTCTCCGGCCTTACAAGGACCAGTGACGTGCGGTCAGGGGAGGCAGGGGAAGCAGTGCCTCCCCGGTCATCATAAAATGTAAAACAAATAATAATGAGCGCATGGGTTGAGCGCATTGATCTCTCTGTATGTCACCAATGGAATGGCTGTACACACTTATTATATGTCCTCACATTCCATAATCTAGGTCATGTATTTCACCTATGTGTTTAACATATTAGTCTTGCTGATCTGACATAACGCGGCAGTGAAAAAGCAGGAAGGGAGGCAGCCAGTACCTCTGCCTCCCTGGGGGGCGTGTTACAGACAAAGGGCATTGTGGGTAATATGCTAGCTAAGAAAGTCAAGTAGAGAAAGTCAAGTGCACCTTATCAGTCAGTTTATATCTGACTGGAAAAAAGGAAGATTATATATATATATAAGCTAAACATTTCTCAAAACTTGACTTTCAATCAAAACTGGAAGTGATAAATAATGGAAGATGATGCCGGTCTTCCATTATTTTTCTTATCTTGTCCATTATTTTTATATCTTGTATAAAAAATAAGATAAGAAAAAAATTATAAGTTCTTTAAAAATGTTTTAACTTCATTTGTATTTTTGTTGCGGACTGCTTATACTTTAATTAGTATTGAATGAGTATGAATTGTGATGCACATTAAGAACACACGGAGGGTGCAGAGTGCTCTCTCTGAGCCGCCATAAATGTAACGTTCTTCTTTGGCCAAATCTGTACCTTACCTACTGTATGTGTGTGTGTGTGTAAAGAATATGCTGATATGGGTTATTAAACATAACCAGTAGTCAATGTGCAAGCAGACAGTTGAATGGTGAATTTATGCTACTCTGTTAAATTCATATATTTATCTGACTAAGAAAGAGTCAGTGCCTCCCCAGCCACGAACCTCACCGCACGTCACTGACAAGGACGCATTTATTGATTTGCACAGACTTTTGTGTATATCGGTCACACTGCCTGTCACGTCTGTAACCTGCGAACGCAGCTTTTCTTGTTTACGGCATGTTAAAAAACGACATGATGAGCAACAGCGGGGACTTAAGGAATAGCAAGTTGGCTTTGCTGTCCATCAATGCAGAATGTGCAAGAGCCCTTGATGAGCAGGACACCATAGATGCTTTTGCCATGAACCACAACAACAGACGCATTGTCCTGCTCTGACATGTGACCCATTGTTGTGTGTGTGTGTGTCTGTTTCTGTGTGTGTTTGCGGTGTGGTGAGGAGGTTAAATGCCACAGCATGCCATTTGAAATAGTGAACGATCGCCAATGTGTACATGTAGTAGCAACCCTATTTCGGTTGTGTTGGTAATGATAATATTGTAGCTTGTTCAAGTGATATCAGTTATCAGATGTGCACAGTTTAGTAGAGTTGTAAAGTAATTTAGGCACAGGTGTGTGTGTGTTCTGGTGTGTGTGTGTGTGGAGGGAGTACGAGATGGTAGGAGTTGTGTTCGAGTGTGGGAAAAGTCATACTAAGTGTTAAAACATTGATTGGTTCTGTAAGACAATAGCTGAAATTAAAGAAATTAAACGTTTTCTACATTGGAGTCACGAGTGATCTGTGATCTTGAATAGCGGTGAAACTACTAAGCTACTGCAGTGAAAAAAATCCTGGGGCCACCCATGCCTATGGAGCAAGATAACCTCTCCCTCCTCCGTTCTGGGCCCTCCAAGGAGCTACCACGCGACAACCTTGCAACAGCCAAGTCCAGCGACACCTAACAAGGTTAGGGGGTGGTTTTTCATGTTAGGTATGGTAACCCTGTTAAGAGAGAACCGTTTTCTCGATTTGACATTGCTGGTATGTGGAGTGTGCGAGGCGGTTCTAAGCCAGGCCCGAGTCAGACTGATTAGACTCTGGGTGAGGCTGCACACCTGTGGTGCATTGGCCAAACACACACTGGAGAGGAGTGCAGATATGTCAGCATGTATCACCTGGTCTGCCTGCTTAAACATTTTTAAACATTCTCAAACATCTCAACAAGCCTCACTTATTTGCCTGCAAGGAGGATGGTCTCCGGAGCATTCACCAAACCTGACCTATGCAGTCCCATGACTGCAGTAGAAGACTGCATTAAACCTCTAAACCCACCTGGTTCTACTGGTTTTTCCATACAAACTTATCTTAAGTTCACACAAGTTCACCTGAGTTTACACAAGCTTTACACAAGCTCATCCAACCCGGATTGGTTTAAACGCAGCAAAGTAAGTAATGGAAATGCAAATCAGAACTGTGCTCCGAACCTGGCTTCCATCCCCAATACGATGGGCCGACAACAAAATGTCTTCTCATGAGTGGGAGAAAATCCTGAGGTGCCTTGTGTCCATTAGCCCTACCTCTTGAAGCAGCTACCTTCCCTGGGTCAAGTTTGTGCAGGACACATGCGGAACACCATGTGCCACTTCTCCATAAGTCTCTTCTCCCCCCTACCGCCTGGTCGCCGGTTGCGCAGCATCCGTACAAGTACTACCAGGTTGAAGGATAGTTTTTATCCACAGGCAGTGCGCCTACTGAACTGCTAGGAGTGCTGCCACTTTCACTTTCATAACATTGTCATTAACATTACACACTTTGCTGGACTCATCACAGTTACTGCACTGGATTCAAGATGCTACTGCACTACTTGTAAAATAAACCAAAAAATGTACATATCATTTAAGTCACTTTGCTGCTCTTTTTGTTTCTTTTGTTGTATATATTAGTTTTAATTTGATGGTGATGTTTTGGAGATTTATACTGCGGGAGGGAATGGGGATTAAGCATTCCTATGTACTCGTTACAAATGGCCAGTACAAATCTTGTATCTTGTATCCCTTTGAATGCAGCTTGGTGACTCATCTTTTTGGGCCAGAGCGTCTGGCTGTCAACAAGGGATCTCCCCCTACTAGTGAATGGGACATGGGAATTGGTTCTGAGGTTCATTGGGCAATTCAAGAGGCGTCAAACCCCCTCTACCTCTGACACACCTCATGTGTTCCCTCCATCAAACTCCTGGTCTCCACCAGGCCACCTCCTGGCCCTCGCATCATCTAACCAGTGCAAACCATCTGCCGCTTGTTGCATCCCTGTCGGGTTCAAGGTGGGCTTCTAAACTAGCTTGAAGACTGGGAGGGGTACAGACCAGAGTAACAGTCTATGGGACCTGCTCAGGAACATCCGAGATCGGGTCACCATGACCATAACGGTCACTCTATGCTCTGTGGGAACATCCAAAGGAGGGAGGGTCCTGTGACGACTCCAGCTTCTGCTGAGGGCCACTAGAGGGCAAGGGACCTGTTCATTCACCGGTTTATTTTCCATTATTTCCTGTTCCCTTATTTAAGAGAGAGACTAAAGATTCAAGATTCAAAAGTTGAACTGCCATTTGCAACAAGTACGATGGAATGCTTACTGCCCATTCCCTTCCGCTGTATGAATTCCTACAACAATACTACAGTAAACTATACATCCATCCATCCATCCATCCATCCGTTGTCTACCACTTATCTGGGTCGGGTCGCGTTACACTATACAATAGTAAACAATACTGTACTATACTATGTACTACTATACAAAACTACACTATAACAAAACTGTACACAATACAAATAATTAAGTCAATTAAGTGACTGATGGATGATATATACATATGAATTGTGCAAAAAACATTTCATTAACAAAAAGTGCATGCATTGCAGCAGCATCATGAATACTAAACGATGTACATCCATGTACATACAAAACAAATTTCTTAGTCTTTTGTTCCCATGCGCTTATGTTGTAAAATATGTTGCCAGTGCGTCCCGTGTTTCCATCCTAAACTTTAGTTAATATGCTTTTTCATCATTTTGGGTTGTCAACTGTTGTTCCAGGCCCATACAATTCCAAGTAAATACATCCCCCTTCTTTCACAATATATATGTGTGTGTGTCTTTTCTCAATATGTTTGTGCGCGTGTGTACCTGATAAGTAGAATTGTTTTGGGTGAAATCTTGAGTAATGATTAACTGCTGTGAACCTATACAATTCCCTGCTGAGCTGAACAGCTTCAGTGATATCACTGAATGGAGACCAAGATGAGCTTGAGAGTCGTTATTCTGATTTGGTTAACTGTGGCTGTTGATGGTGAGACGGTTTTCTTTATTTTCCAAATACATGCCTGATAAATGCATTAATCATTGTTTACATGTGGGAATTGGTAATAGTTTGCGTGAATATTGGCCTACTTCCCCCCTTGAGAGGCTGTCATACAATTCTTCCGGCCCTTTCCCATATACATACATACACATATATATGCACACATACATACATATATATACATCACATATACTGTGTATATCAATATATATTTCACACACACATACAGTACATACATTGATACTGCGCATATATACATACACACATATATAAACACACATACATATACATACACACATACATACTGTACATGCATACATACTGTACATGCATACATACTGTACATGCATACATGTTTTACTTACCAAAGGCAAAAGTGTGAGCTCATGTTGTGATGTCAAGGACCATCCTCAACTTCTGATCCGGTTGGTTAAGCAGTCAGTGGAAAAGACTGTTGAACTGGACTGCTTAACAAATATCATTGTCAATAGTGTTACGCACCCCAGTGGAGGGGCGCAACACAAGGCAACAGACATAATAGGTGAAGGTGCAGCGGCACAAAATCAGGAAACAGTTTGCAAAAATAATAATATTTATTTATAAACACAGCAACACAGAGAGCAAGGAGGACTACCAGTGGCAACAAATCAAACACAAAAAGGAAAAGAAAACCCACCCCCCTTTACAGGCGCCAAGCGCCCAAAAGTACAGCGGGTGGTGCTCACTCTAAGCTGGTGTCTCCAACAGCAGGTCACCTACGTGATGCAAAATGTAGACCCAAGGGTATCTTCCTGTCCTCAATTGTCCCTGTGTGCAAAAACAAAATGGTATTATACAGAAAAAGGAATCACCATAGGCTGGGTGAACAAGGATATACAAATACACAAAGGTTAGGATTTAAACAGAACTGTGCAACAGGCAGGAACACAAAAGATACAGCTCTCACCCAAAAACGTACCCTAAGAGCAACGGCTCTATACCAAACGACAGAGAGAGAGAACTGAACACAGACTGGGACATATGAAGGGAGTGTGGAGGTTGATTGCAGAGTGGGATCAGGTGGTGCTGGGGGACTGGAACCAGGGGAACATCTTGGGGAAAAGATACATGTAGCCACAGGAGGGAGACAAAAGACAAGACAACCACAACCTGCCTACATACATAACACACATAACATAAATCCCCACACATAAATGGACAGCGTCCGTAACAATAGGCCTGCAGAATTGATTATTCACTAAATGAGGATGGTAACTTTATCTTTACTTCATGCGACTTAATCTCTTTTTCC
>CM051005.1:16879327-16909046 GCA_027704905.1 Muraenolepis orangiensis | reverse complement strand
TGTAATAGAGGGGATAGTTAGTTCACGTCCTCATTTATTTATTAATTTATCATCAATACTGTATTAACATGTAGTAACATGTTGTTAAGCTTAACAGTTTTTTATCTGACGGCTTCACCAACAGGCTCATAAGTTAAGGATGGTCCTTCAACAGGAGGTCCAACTTTTACCTTTGCTACTCAAGTATAATTTGTATTTGCAATACTTTATATGCATAGCGTATAGGATGTGTGGTCAGATATGGTGTTATCCACCACAGGCTTTTAAGGCTGGTTCTGAGTAATGGTTGATCTTTTAGGTGGTACATGCTGTATCGACTTACCCTGTCCATTA
Organism: Muraenolepis orangiensis; assembly: GCA_027704905.1. Taxonomy (NCBI): domain Eukaryota; kingdom Metazoa; phylum Chordata; class Actinopteri; order Gadiformes; family Muraenolepididae; genus Muraenolepis; species Muraenolepis orangiensis. Next base: position 16,908,713 of record CM051005.1, on the reverse strand, counting down.
GTAGTTGTATCTGGGCCCGAAATGGCTGTTAAATTAAGATAAGAAGTTAAACGAAGTGTAAACAAACTACTATTATTGTAGAGTTTCTACATGGTGAAACTCTATAATAAAAGTAGTTTGTTTACATATAAACATATTTTCAGAGATTCTGCAAATCTTCTCAATATCCCACTGGGGGATTTTAGGGAGAAACTGAAACACCCGATAGCGAACTGGAGGATTGGACCATTCTCCATTCCCCAAGCAGACCACAGTCGCTGAACCCGTACGACTGAAGCCAGGCCTGCATCTGTACGTTACGCTCCTCATGTCAGTGGACTGAATGATTATACCATTCAGTATTTCCACACTGGTCCGCTTTAAGAGAAGCCCTATGCTTGAGTACATATTTGAGATACTTGCACATCACGTTAGTATAGCATTAGTGAAAGACTTTTATAAGTGCAGGTAGCCTACTTGTTACGATCTTTGGTGAGACTGGGTCTGTGGGAGGTGGTGTGGCTGGGAAAAAGAGATGAAGTCGCATGAAGTAAAGATAAAGTTACCGTCCTCATTTAATGAATAGTCAATTCTGCAGGCCTTTTAACAATGATATTTGTTAAGCAGTCCAGTTCAACAGTCTTTTCCACTGACGGCTTAACCAACTGGATCAGAAGTTAAGGATGGTCCTTGACATCACAACATGAGCTCACACTTTTGCCTTTGGTAAGTAAAACATGTATGCATGTACAGTATGTATGCATGTGTGTTTATGTATATGTGTACGTGTGTATGTATATATGTATGTATGTATGTGTGTGTTTATATATGTGTGTGTATGTATATATGCGCAGTATGTATGTATGTATGTATGTATGTATGTATGTATGTACTGTATGTGTGTCTGTGAAATATATATATTGATATATACAGTATATGTGATGTATTTATATATATATATATTATATATATATATATATATACACAGCATATGGTGTGTTTATAAAGTTGAAAATATTAAGAAAAGCATTCATCCTCACAAACAAAACAAAACTTGAAGTCAACACACTACGGATAGTTGGACGAAGAAGATAGAATCAAAACTGAAACATACTACAGATATACAAAGACTTGCTTCTAGGTCGACTGGTTTTGAGTATGTGTTGGGTTGTTTTGTTTAATTGGATTTTAATTGTATGTTTAAGAGGGTTGTAGATGGGAAAGGGCCGGAAGAATTGTATGACAGCCTCTCAAGGGGGGAAGTAGGCCAATATTCACGCAAACTATTACCAATTCCCACATGTAAACAATGATTAATGCATTTATCAGGCATGTATTATTTGGAAAATAAAGAAAACCGTCTCACCATCAACAGCCACAGTTAACCAAATCAGAATAACGACTCTCAAGCTCATCTTGGTCTCCATTCAGTGATATCACTGAAGCTGTTCAGCTCAGCAGGGACTTTTATAGGTTCACAGCAGTTAATCATTACTCAAGATTTCACCCAAAAAATTCTACTTCAGGTACACACGCAGGTAAACAGAAACATAGTTCAGTACACACACACACATATTGAGAACAGACACACACACACACACACACACACACATATTGAGAAAGAAGGGGGATGTATTTACTTGGAATTCTATGGGCCTGGAACAACAGTTGACAACCAAAAATTATGAAAAAGCGTATTAACTACAGTTTAGGATGGAAACACGGGAAGCACTGGCAACATATTTTACAACATATGCAACATAAGCGCATGGGAACAAAAGACTAAGAAATTTGTTTTGTATGTACATGGATGTACATCGTTTAGTATTCATGATGCTGCTGCAATGCATGCACTTTAAAATGCTTTTGAAATGTTTTTTGCACAATTCATATGTATATATCATCAGTCACTTAATTGACTTAATCATTTTTATTGTGTACAGTTTTGTTAAAGTGTAGTTTTGTATAGTAGTACATAGTATAGTACATAGTGTTGTTTATAATATATAGTTTAGCATATATAGTATAGCATATCATAGGTCGTATATAGTATAGCATATCATAGGTTGTATATAGTGTCGTATCGGTGACCCGATCTCGGATGTTCCCGAGCAGGACCCCTAGACTGTTACTCTGGTCTGTACCCCTCCCAGTCTTCAAGCTAGTTTAGAAGCCCACCTTGAACCCGACAGGGATGCAACAAGCGGCAGATGGTTTGCACTGGTTAGCCCTCGATGATGTGAGGGCCAGGAGGTGGCCTGGTGGAGACCATGAGCTTGATGGAGGGAACACATGAAGGGTGAAGTGGGTGGACCCATATTGTCAGAGGTAGAGGGGGTTTGACGCCTCTTGAATTGCCCAATGAACCTCAGAACCAATTCCCATGTCCCATTCACTAGTAGGGGGAGATCCCTTGTTGACAGGCAGACCCTCTGGCCCAAAAAGATGAGTTCAGGTCACCAAGCTGCATTCAAAGGGATACAAGATACAAGATACAAGATTTTTACTGGCCATTTGTAACAAGTACAGGAATGGTTACTCCCCATTCCCTCCCGCAGTATAAATCTCCAAAACAACCATCAAATAAAAAATAATATATACAACAAAATAAACAAAAAAAGAGCAGCAAAGTGACTTAAATGATATGTACATTTTTTGTTTATTTTACAAGTAGTGCAGTAGCATCATGGATCCAGTGCAGTACAGTGTAATGTTAATGACAATGTTATGAAAGTGAAAGTGGCAGCACTCCTAGCAGTTCAGTAGGCGCACTGCCTGTGGATAAAAACTATCCTTCAACCTGGTAGTACTTGTACGGATGCTGCGCAACCGGCGACCAGGCGGTAGGGGGGAGAAGAGACTTATGGAGAAGTGGCACATGGTCTTCCGCATGTGTCCTGCACAAACTTGACCCAGGGAAGGTAGCTGCTTCAAGAGGTAGGGCTAATGGACACAAGGCACCTCAGGATTTTCTCCCACTCATGAGAAGACATTTTGTTGTCGGCCCATCGTATTGGGGATGGAAGCCAGGTTCGGAGCACAGTTCTGATTTGCATTTCCATTACTTACTTTGCTACGTTTAAACCAATCCGGGTTGGATGAGCTCGTGTAAACTCGTGTAAAGCTTGTGTAAACTCAGGTGAACTTGTGTGAACTTCAGATATACGTTCGAATGGAAAACCAGTAGACACAGGTGGGTTTAGAGGTTTAATGCAGTCTTCTACTGCAGTCATGGGACTGCGTAGGTCAGGTTTGGTGAATGCTCCGGAGACCATCCTCCTTGCAGGCAAATAAGTGAGGCTTGTTGAGATGTTTGAGAATGTTTAAAAATGTTTAAGCAGGCAGACCAGGTGATACATGCTGACATATCTGCACTCCTCTCCATTGTGTGTTTGGCCATGGTTTGGCCAATGCACCACAGGAGTGCAGCCTCACCCAGAGTCGAATCAGTCTGACTCGGGCCAGATGAGGCTTAGAACCCGCCTCGCACACTCCACATACCAGCAATGTCAAATCGAGAAAACTGTTCTCTCTTAACAGGGTTACCATACCTAACATGAAAAAACACCCCCTAACCCCATTGTTGGTGTCACTGGACTTGGCTGTTGCAAGGTTGTCGCGATGGGTTTCGAAAGAGGAGTTACAGCTGTGCCGCAGTGGTAGCTCCTTGGAGGGCCCAGAACGGAGGAGGGAGAGGTTATCTTGCTCCATAGGCATGGGTGGCCCCAAGATTTTTTCACTGCAGTAGCTTAGTAGTTTCTATATGACAGCACAGCGTTGCTAGTTAATTTTCAAAATAAATACTATTTAAAAAAATTACACCAGAGGGCCAAGCACTAGCTTGTTCATATTGCAGCGTTCACCGCTATTCAAGATCACAGATCACATGTGACTCCAATGTAGAAAACGTTTTTATTTTCTCTCTTTCACTCTTTATTTTCGACTATTGTCTTACAGAACCAATCAATGTTTTAACACTTAGTATGACTTTTCCCACACTCGAACACAACTCCTACCGTCTCGTACTCCCTCCACACACAAACACACCAGAACACACACACACACCTGTGCCTAAATTACTTTACAACTCTACTAAACTGTGCACATCTGATAACTGATATCACTTGAACACGCTACAATATTATCATTACCAACACAACAGAAATAGGGTTACTACATGTAACTACTACATGTACACATTGGCGATCGTTGCTGTGGCATTTAACCTCCTCACCACACCGCAAACACACACAGAAACAGACACACACACACACACACACACACACACACACAACAATGGGTCACATCTGTCAGAGCAGGACAATGCGTCTGTTGTTGTGGTTCATGGCAAAACCGTCTATGATGTCCTGCTCATCAAGGGCTCTTGCACATTCTGCATTGATGGACAGCAAAGCCAACTTGCTATTCCTTAAGTCCCCGCTGTTGTTCATCATGTCGTTTTTAACATGCCGTAAACAAGAAAAGCTGCGTTCGCAGGTTACAGACGTGACAGGCAGTGTGAAAAGTCTGTGCAAATCAATAAATGCGTCCTTGTCAGTGACGTGTGGTGAGGTTCGTGGCTGGGGAGGCACAGACTCTTTCTTAGTCAGATAAATATATGAATTTAACAGAGTAGCATAAATTCACCATTCAACTGTCTGCTTGCACATTGACTACTGGTTATGTTTAATAACCCATATCAGCATATTCTTTACACACACACACACATACAGTAGGTAAGGTACAGATTTGGCCAAAGAAGAACGTTACATTTATGGCGGCTCAGAGAGAGCACTCTGCACCCTCCGTGTGTTCTTAATGTGCATCACAATTCATACTCATTCAATACAAATTAAAGTATAAACAGTATAAAGTTTTTTTCTTATCTTATTTTATATACAAGATATAAAAATGATGGACAAGATAAGTAAAATAATGGAAGACCGGCATCGTCTTCCATTATTTATCACTTCCAGTTTTGATTGAAAGTCAACTTTTGAGAAATGTTTTAGCTTACCGTAATTTCCGGACTATTGAGCGCACATGTCTATAAGCCGCAGGTACCTACCGGTACATTGAAACAAATGAACTTTACACAGGCTTTAACGAAACACGGCTTGTAACAAAAATAAAAAATTAGCGGCAAACAGTAGCCTACCAAGAAAGTTATTGGTCACTATCTTCCTCCTCCTGTGCACTGAAACCACTGAAGTCCTCTCCTTTGGTGTAGGAGTTGACTAGCCTCAGAATTGCTTCATCCGATGTTGGATCGTTTTCATTGTCGCTCTCGTCACTTTCATCCGGAGGCAAATTCCCCGCTGAGCTCATGCTGCCCTTTTCAACACGCAGCAGTCCAGCCTTTCGAAACCCGTTGATGATAGTGGATTTTTTGACAATGCTCCACGCTGTCAGGACCCACTGGCAGACTTGACCATAAGTTGCTCTTCGCATGCGGCCCCGTTTTAGTGAAGGATTTCTCCCCACTTGTCATCCAAGCCTCCCATTGAACATGGAGCGCCACCTTAAATGCACGATTTACACTGATGTCGAGTGACTGCAAAAACTTTGTTGTGCCCCCAGGAATCACAGCTGGAATTGAGTTTGTCCTCTTGATGGCTTCTTTCACAGAATCTATTATGTGGGCCCTCATGCTGTCCAAAACGAGCAATGCCTTGTTCCTGTGAAAGAATCCTCCCGGTCGCTTGCCGTAACAACCTCATCCATATTTATGATGTCGTGCGGGCTAATGGAATGCTCCGCTATCTTTGCATCAGTGAATTTGCGGAAGTTTGAATCTTTTTCCTCGTAGGTGGGAGGGAGCTGCTGACACAGACTCATCCGTACCCTGATGGACAGGCCTTTACGTCTCATAAATCTGAGACACAGATGGTCCACCTCTAAAATCCTCAAACTTCATTGTGGTGGTGATTGTTTTGGCTTTCAGTCGGATCTGCAGAGTTGAAACACCTCGGCCGTCTGCTCTCTGTGTGTTGACCCAGTCTTCGAGCTCATTTTCTAGTTCGGGCCATCTGCTTTTCTTCCCTCTGAAAGCTTTAGTTTTTTGCACTGAGTCAATTCCTCACGCTGCAGTTTCCAACGTCTTATCATCGACTCATTAAGACCCAGCTACCGTGCAGCAGCTCTATTTCCTTTTCCAACTGCCAGATCGATCGCCTTCAACTTGAAAGCTGCATCATATGCATTTCTCCGTGTCTTTGCCATGATGAGGGTGACAAATTGTCTAATGATGGGAAGTTTGAGCGCGCGCGATTTAATCTAAACAGTAAACTAAAAAGTTACATTGTTTCACCTTAACCCGTTCGGCAATTTCATTGGTCTAATGAAAGCTTCATGCCGCCAAAAAACTGAGCACCGTCACGGAATGTGTTTTTTTGCTCAGTTTTTTGGCGGCATGAAGTTTGTGAAAGCAGGAAAAATCCATAAATTAGCCGCGTCATTGTTTAAGCCGCGAGGTTCAAAGCGTGGGAAAAAAAGTAGCGGCTTGTAGTCCGGAAATTACGGTATATATAAAATCTTCCATTTGTCCAGTCAGATATAAACGGACTGGTGCGGTGCACTTGACTTTCTCTACTTGACTTTCTTAGCTAGCATATTACCCACAATGCCCTTTGTCTGTAACACGCCCCCCAGTGAGGCAGAGGTACTGCCTCCGTTCCTGCTTTTTTACTGCGGCGTTATGTCAGATCAGCAAGACTAATATGTTATACACATAGGTGAAATACATGACCTAGACTATGGAATGTGAGGACATATAATAAAAGTGTGTACAGCCATTCCATTGGTGACATACAGAGAGATCAATGCGCTCAACCCAGTCATTATTCTTTTTTTTACATTTCATGATGACAGGGGAGGCACTGCCTCAGACAATTTCGGACGTTGGAAATCAAAAACCAAAAGAACATCTAACCCCTGTATACATCCAATGCCCACATACAATGATATGCAAGCATATGTTCATGCTAGGCTAACGGTATTGAAGAACCAAAAGGTAAATATGCATTCATGTCGAGGCGGTTGACTTTCCCAACTTTTTTTGTTTTGATGCAGTGTATTTGCTTGGTTAAACCTTTGCACACTGGTTTCACAACAGTTTACTGAGGGTGGTGTGTGTGTGTGTGTGTGGGGGGGGGGGATGCATCCATCTTGCTTCTCTTTCTGTCACCAAACTCTCCCCATGTGGCTTTCCCCAACTCTCCTTTGGTTCTCCCCTTGATTGTTTGATTGACACCAGCAGCCTCAGCCCCCACACATGCAGGCAGCCATTAGAAAGAAAACTGCCTTCTGAAACCATGCCCAGGCTTCTGCTTTAGGACGCCACATCAGTATTTACTGCACCGCTTCTGTATTTACCAGCTGATAAGTGAGGTTTTTTAGTTTGTGTAATCCTAAGCAATGATTAACTTCTGTGGTTCTATATAATTCCCTCAGCTAAACAACTCTGCAGTGAGATCCCTGAATGGTACTAAGATGAGCTCCAGAGATTTTGCGGTCGTTATTCTGATTGGATTCGCTGTGGTCGTGAATTGTAAGACATTTCATTTCATAATTCATTTTCATGCTGTTCTTGTTTTCCAAAACAACTTAAACTCTCTGTCTATTTTATTATTGATTTTTTTAGCCAGAAAACCCAATGGATGCTCACCTCCAACATTGGCTCATGGTTATTTGGTCCCTGAAATGGACAGCTATGACCAGGATTTTGAGCTGTCTTATGCCTGTGATAAGTTACATAAACCTGATATGGGTTATTGGTCGGGCAACAGTCAATGCACAAATGGCATGTGGAACCCTGTGCCCAAGTGTATAAGTAAGTCGTTTTTTGAAGAGACTAAATGTACGCATCTATGTGGACGAATACGTTATACGCCTGTGAAATGTAGCATTTAATTTCCTGCATTTGTTTCAGTTAGGAGCCATTGCTCTTCTCTGATTATCTCCAATGGTGAAATCAATAACGGCGACAAAACGGACCACGAGATAGGTGACACCATCACATTTCAGTGCAATGAAGGATTTAGCCCGAGAAGCCCAGTTGTGCGATGTGAGAATGGCGACTGGAATCCAGCACCCAAATGTGACGGTAAGTCGCAAGAAATAATCAGGAAAATACACACCATAAATAAAGGACAGAAATCGCACTTATTGGGCGATTTCTTATTGTATATTGTATATTATTGTATATTAAGTGAACATGACCATAGAAACTTGACTTGGTTTTCAATTTGACCAGCCTATGCAAAGATAAGATAACCTTGACTGAGTAACTTCAGGGCCTTCATTTTAGCTCTCTGACGGATACGATTCCAGAAAATAACCAGCCAAGGTAACACAGTAGTATCATAACACAGTAGTATATTGTTTGTTGAGAAACAATTGACGTTGCTGCTTGTCTATCTGTTGTAGGCTACGCTTCAGTTAAGCGTTGGAATGAGGGCAGCTGAGAAGATTGTTTAACTGTTAGTATTGATAATTCACTAAATAAGGACGCTAACTTCTTGCCATTTCATCTGTTTCACAGCCATAACACCTCCAACAGCCCCACCGATGACCATAACAAGTAGGCTATCTGCACTCATAAAGTCCATCAATATAATACTATTGACGTGATGTGCATGTATCTCAAATCCGTTTTTAAGTATAGTTCTTCTCTTAAAGCGGACCGGATACTATCTGGAGTGAGTTTTTATTGTTTTAACAAGGGATGTTAGAAGATTTTCAGAAAATGTGTTGATTTTTAAAACCAACTACTATTTTGTATTTCCTAGTGCACTACAGAGTGAAACTTTCAACTTATTTTCTCATCTTTGTTTTACAGCCGTTTCTGGCTCAGGTCCATCTACTGATGTAGGGGGTAAGTCGGGACAGGATGTACCACTCCTCAGAACCCTCAGAACCCGCCTTAACAGCCCTCTACAAGAAATTCAAGAAACTTCTTATGTTAACTTATGTGGTGGCTTTTAGCCAGTGGTGGATAAGCAAAGTATTACATATACTGTAGAAAGTATTGCAAATATAAATAATACTTGAGAAGCAAAGTTAAAAGTATGACTTCATGTGTTGATGTGAAGGGACATTCAGTCCTTGTCTTACCAACCTGTTGGTTACGTGGCAATGATCTAGTGCTCTTGAAGGAGGGATGTTGACTTTCTGAATTTCTTTGAATATTTAGAACTTTGAAACAAACAATAATTCAGCACTATTTTGTATATACTATATGGGGAGAGTCAAACATCTCCTCTTTGCTTTACAGCCAATATACCACCGGCCTCTGGTGGCACAGTTCCATCTACTGATAAACAGGAAGGTCCAAGTAAGTACTCACTAGCCTGATTATCAGCCTGAATTTATATGTTATAAGTGGGTGGGATTCAGGGGCTGGTACCAGACAAGGTACATGCAGTATACCCACCTAACTCAGAACCAGCCTTAAAGCCCCTCTTTATCCTCCTTATATAGTGGTTTAGCCAATGTTTGAGAACATACTTTACCCATATCATATCTTATATGCTCTGCATGTTCTACTCAACCAATATATACAGATATAAATATACTATATAATATACAGATTCAAGTATGACAGTACCTAAGTACATACTTGAGTACCGAATGTAAAAGTATGACCTCATGTTATGATGTGCCCTTAACTTAGTTGTTAGCTAAAGTGTTGATGAACTAGTTCTGGTTGAGCTGATGGTCTTCCTTTTTCACAATGTCACTGATCAAAAAACACACCGTGTAAAGTAAAACATAAATATGTCTTCTGACTTTGTCACACGACAGATTAAATGTATAATGTGTTCAGAAACAAGTCACTGAATGTACACTGACTTCCACATTGATTGGTTGATATTTCATATTTTGGATACTGGGAAGTTTATCATTTTTTTCACTTTTTCTCTTCATTGTTTTAAAGGTGATCTATGTGGAGCCGTACCAGAAATAGAGGATGCAAAAGCAACCGTGTTTGCTTTTAGCGTACTCTACGAGTGCAACAGATTCCACAGACTTGTGGGTTCTGTTTCTCGGATATTCTGTTACACGGATGGAACTTGGTCCTCCCCACTTCCACGTTGTGAGTAACAAAAACGTTAGGCTAATTACCGATAGTAAAAGACACCAGGGTACATATTAGCAGATGTGTTCCTTACTGTGTGGACACGTCTCATTTTAATGTCAACTGAATCCAACTTGTGAAGAAAGGAGAACACAATACTTCTTTCATTTGAGGATAAAACATGAATTGATGTGAAATATCATGTCATATCATGTCAAATTATTGATTTATTATTACTGATAAAGTAAATGACCTCAAATATATCATGGTCCAGTCGATATAGACATTTAGAAATTAAAACCATAAGATAATCTCTTAACTTGTGTTCTTGTCCTCATTTAGGTCAATGTAGTTGGTATGGTAAGTTTGAACCTTTTAACACTAACCCTAACCCTGCCTAACCCTAACCAGACTGCTGTGATTGGTCAACCACTTAGAGCGTGAATCCTGCTAAATCCTGCAGCTAAAAACACCACTTTTAGTTGGGTCCAGAACCTCAGTTCCGTGACCATTCTCTGGCTAAGATGTTTTGATGATTGATTTGACTTCCATGAGGGCCAAATCCAAGATGTCTGCTGGCGCCATCTTGACACATTTACTTTTAAACCAGAGCGCCTAGAATCATGTATGAAGACACCATTTTGTGTGAGTCGACCACAAGGATTCAGATTCCTACATCAGTTTGAGGTTATGACATTGTTTGGACAAATCCAAGATGGCCGCAATCAAGTACACTGAAAACGTAACTTTTCTAGGTAAGATGTTTTTCAATACATTTTGCTATAACCTTTCTTACTATCTATTTGATCATTTATCCTGGTATGTCATGACATTATATATTGAGATATATATATATACTAAATATATATATATTCAACTGTTTATACAACTGCATATCCCTGCTCACTACCTGCTGTATATACATTTATATATTTATCCTGTTGATATAATTGCATACCCCTGCTAACTACCTGTTGAATACTTACCTGTGTATATTTATAATTCTGCACATATCTCATACAGACCTTTTGTAAGTTATTTTAAACCAGTTTTTATACCTAGTAGACTGTCTTTACATCTTATTTAACCACTGTAAATTTACTGTACTTGCAGTGCTGTGCAATGACAATAAATGTGACTCTAATCTCATTACCTTTCAAATGATGAATAACACACCAAGGTTTAAATAAATATAACTTGGTTGGCACACTGATTTTAAAGAGATGAGTTGGTCAGTTTAGTGGGTTTGCTCAGAGGGACGTGTGCATGGAGGAAGGTTTTCTTACTGAACACCCGGTCCTCGCAAGTCACTGGTGAACTTCTCCTCTCGCGCAGCACGGGCTGAGTAAGAGTCTGCAATGAGTTAATCGGAGGCAGGCATGGATGATGTAGGATGTGGAGGCCGGGTTGAACGGGAAGGAGCCAAACTCATGCATGCATGCGGCCAGGTCCTGCACACACGGCTCATCTTCTCTCATCCGATCTGGGGCGTTCCATTCCATGTGCTTCCTCACGGCTGGTTTTCGGTCGGCCGGAGTGGATCTGGGCCACATGGTGGTCTATCTCTTTAAAATCAGTGTGCCAACCAAGTTCTATTTCTTTAAACCTTGGTGTGTTATGCATACATTTGAAAGGTAATATCATGACATACCAGGATAAATGATCAAATATAGTTTAAAAAGTCAAATGTAGTAAAAGATATCTTGCCTAGAAAAGTTACGTTTTTACTCTACTCTTGACACATGGTTGGTTGGTTGGACATGGTGGTTGTCTTGGATTTCTGCAGTCCAAACAATGTCATAACGTCAAACTGATCAGAATCTGAATCCTCGTGGTCGACTTACACAATAAAGTGTCTTCATACGTGATTCTAGGTGCTCTGGTTCAATATGAAATGTTTCAAGATGGTGCCAGCAGGCATCTTTGAATCGGCCCTCTGGCAAGATATCTTGGGATTTTTGGGAGGAACCTGGGGCATTTTTTTTTTAAAGTCAAATCAATCATCAAAACATCTAAGCTAGAGAATGGTCCAGGAATTGAGGTTCTGGACCCGACTTTAAGGAGGGCCGAGGCAAATGTGTTACATGATGACGTCGCTCAAGGCAAACCAGCCTTTTCAGGACTTTCTACTTTCTGTTGAGATTATCCCTCTTTCTCGACTTACTTTGTAGACCTTATACATGCACAAAAAGAGTAATACAACACACTAAAGGAAAGGGGAAACCCACAAAAGCATCATGCCTGGCAACATGTTTCATTGTAATTCCTTCTGCATTGCATGTTACATATCTAACACACGCCAACTAAAAGATCAGATTGTCATTTAGTTTGTGTTAATGTTTTAGCAAATATGCAACCTATCCTAGTCTTACTCGGTTTCTTAATAAGATGTTTTTGTTTTAAGGATGTTGAAGACCTGAACATATTGGGCTGTGACCTTCACCTATCTACATTAGTAAATGGGGAGTGTGTCTTTAAAAGGCTTTTTTACTTTCTGGACAGAATTGTCTTCACACACTATACGATAAGTGATGAACGGTTTCTATCCACTTATAAGCTAAACAGTTGAATAATATTTGCCTAACGTGTTTATTGGCAAGCCTCAAACTCAAAGGTCATCCTCTAGTCCTTCATTCTGAAACATTGCATAAACATTTTTTGGAAAATGTGAATAAAATGCAGCTGTGATAATAAAGAACAATCCAAAAATAGTAAAATGTTCTCTGAAGTTCTTTTGGAAACCACACAATGTGTTCCATAGTGATTTGAAGAGGAGGGTGTAGGGGTGCCATCATGTCCCGTCAGTTCCCTTCCTCATTAGTGCGTCTGAAAACATGAGACAATGAGAATATCCATCCATCCATCCATCCATCCATCTTCTCCCGCTTATCCGTAATCGGGTCGCGGAGGTAGCAGCTTCAGCAGGGGACTCCAAACTTCCCTCTCCCTGGCAACATCGACTAGCTCTGACTGGGGGATCCCGAGGCGTTCCTAAGGCCAGTGTGGAGATGTAATCACCCCACCTGTACCTCGGTCTGCCCCGTGGTCTCTTCCCAGTTGGATGTGCCTGGAAAACCTCCCTCGGGAGGCGACCAGGAAGCATCCTTACTAGATGCCCGAACCACCTCAACTGGCTCCTTTCTACGCGAAGGAGCAGCGGCTCTACTCCGAGTCTCTCACGAGTGACTGAGCTTCTCACCCTATCCCTCAGGGAGATACCAGCCACCCTCCTGAGGAAACTCATTTCGGCCGCTTGTATTCGCGATCTCGTCCTTTCGGTCATTACCCATTGCTCATGGCCATAGGTGAGGGTAGGAACGAAGACTGATCGGTAGATCGAGAGCTTTGCCTTCTGGCTCAGCTCTCTTTTGGTTACAACGGTGCGCCAAAGTGCACCCAATACCGCTCCCGCTGCACCTATTCTCCTGTCAATCTCACGCTCCATCCTCCCCTCACTCGAGAACAAGACCCCGAGATACTTGAACTCCTTCACTTGGGATAAGGACTCCCTCCCTACTTGGAGTAGACAATCCACCGGTTTCCTGCTAAGAACCATGGCCTCAGATTTGGAGGTGCTGATCCTCATCCCAGCAGCTTCACATTCTGCTGCAAACCGATCCAGTGAGTGCTGAAGTTCACATACTGACGCAAACAGGACCACATCATCTGCAAACAGCAGCGATTCAATCCTGAGCCCACCATACTGAAACCCCTCCCCTCCATGACTACGCCTTGAAATCCTGTCCATGAAAATCACAAACAGGATGGGTGACAAAGCGCAGCCCTGGCGGAGGCCAACACCCACTGAGAACAGGCCTGACTTTGTACCGAGAATCCGGACACAGCTCTTGCTTTGGGAGTAGAGAGATTGGATGGCCCTCAACAGTGACCCCCGCACCCCATACTCCCGCAGCACCCCCACAATATATCCCGAGGGACCCGATCATATGCCTTCTCCAAATCTACAAAACACATGTAGACCGGATGGGCATACTCCCAAGCCCCCTCCAGGATCCTTGCAAGAGTGAAAAGCTGGTCCGTTGTTCCACGACCAGGGCGGAATCCACATTGTTCCTCTTCAATCTGAGGTTCGACTATCCTTTCCAGCACCTTGGAGTAGACTTTCCCAGGGAGGCTGAGTAATGTGATACCCCTGTAATTGGCACACACCCTCTGGTCACCCTTTTTGAACAGGGGTACCACCACCCCCGTTTGCCACTCCTCAGGCACTGTCCCAGACTTCCACGCAATGTTGTAAAGACGTGTCATCCACGACAGCCCCTCAACACCCAGAGCCTTTAGCATTTCTGAACGGATCTCATCAACCCCTGGGGCTTTGCCACTGCGGAGATGTTTGACTACCGCAGTGACTTCCTCCAGGGAGATTGATGTTTGCCGTCCTTCATCCTCCAGCTCTGTCTCTACCATTGAGGGTGTAGTTGGGTTAAGAAGTTCCTCAAAGTGTTCTTTCCACCGCCCGATCACCTCCTCAGTTGAGGTCAGCAATGTCCCACCCTTACTGTACACAGCTTGGATGGACCCACGCTTCCCCCTCCTGAGGCGCCGGATTGTTTGCCAGAAACGCTTTGGTGCCGACTGAAAGTCTTTTATGAGCATCCTTATGTTTGAACATGGTGTTTGTTATGGCCAATCCATGACTAGCACAGAAATCCAATAACAAAACCCCACTCCGGTTCAGATCAGGTAGGCCGTTCATCCCCAACACGCCCCTCCAAGTTTCCCCATTGTTACCCACGTGTGTGTTGAAGTCTCCTAGGAGGACTATAGAGTCCCCTTCAGGAGCCCCATGCAGGACTCCATCCAGGGTGTGCAAGAAGGCGGGATATTCCAAACTGTTGTTTGGTGCATAGGCACAAATAACAGTCAGAGTTTTCCCTCACATGACCCTAAGGCGTAGGGAGGCGACCCTCTCGTCCACCGGGGTAAACTCCAACAAAGCGGCACTCAGCCGGGGACTTGTGAGTATCCCCACGCCGCCCGGCGCCTCACACCCTGAGCAACTCCAGAGAAGGAAAGAGTCCAACCCCTATCCAGGAGTTTAGTTCCAGAGCCAGTGCTGTGCGTAGAGGTAAGCCCCACCAGATGTAATTGGTAGCGCTCCACCTCCCGCACAAGCTCAGGCTCCTTCCCCCCCAGAGAAGTGACATTCCACGTCCCCAAAGCCAGTCTCTGTTGGCTGGGTTTGGTCCGTCGATGCCCCCTGCCTTCACTGCCGCCTAACTGGCAGTGCACCCGACCCCAGCGGTTCTTCCCGTAGGTGGTGGGTCCGCGGGAAGAAGTGGCCACGTTGCTTTTTCGGCTATGCCGACCGGGCTTCGTGGCTAACCCGGCCACCAGGCGCTCGCTTACGGGCCCTCTTTCCAGGCCTGGCTCCGGAAAGGGGCCCCGGGCTTCCTCCGGGCAGGGTATCCTCACTTCTAGTTTGTTTGTCCATTGAAGTCTTTGAACCATTCTTAGTCTGGCCCCTCCCCTGAGACCAATCTGCCATGGGAGACCCTACCAGGAGCACTAGGCTCCAGACAACACAGCTCTCCGGTTCACAGGGACACCCAAACCTCTCCACCACGATAAGGTGATGGTTCCCGGAGAGGTAGATGGTGAAGGTCCCAGCCAAATGTCTTCACCAACAGTTCTAAAACAAAAACATATTCTACTAAGAAGCTATGTTGATTTAGTTGCGTAAGACTAGGATAGGTTGCATATTTGCTAAAACATTATGATAATGATAATGATGATAATCGGATATTTTAGTTGGCGGGTATTAGATATGTAACATGCAATGCAGAATAAATTACAATGACACATGTTGCCATGCGTTGAAGGGGTCCTATGATGCTTTTGTGGTTTTGACTTTCCTTTAGTGTGTTGTTTAAGTCTATAGGGACTTGGCTTGGGAACCGGAAGGTCGCCAGTTCAAGTCCCTGAAACACCTGGGCACTGCCATGGTGCCCTTGAGCAAGGCACCAGACCCCTATACTGCTCACCTGGCGCTGTATGAAATACAGCGTTCTCCTAATACTAGGATACAACCTAAATGGGGACAAGGACACAAGTTAAGGGATTATCTTATGGTTTTAATTTCTATATAGACTGGACCATGGTATCTTCAAGGAAGTAAAGTGAAGAAAGGAGAACAGATTGTTCTCCGTAAAAAATAAATCAATAAACCCAGTAACATAAAAAGTATTAAAGAGTGTTAAAATAGTTCCTAATCAGTTAGACATGGATGTGAACAGGACACCATCAGCTCAACTAGAACTAGATTGTCAACACTTAACTAACCAACTTATATATATATAAAGATAGATGTATAGATATGGGTAAAGTATTGTAGCGTTTCAATGTTAATAGTCATATCAGTTATCAGATGTGCACAGTTTAATACAGTTGTACAGTTTATTTAGGCACTGCTGTTGCACCCTTCCGGGTGTGTGTGTGTGTGTGTGTGTGTGTGTGTGTGTGTGTGTGTGTGTGTGTGTGTGTGTGTGTGTGTGTGTGTGTGTGTGTGTGTGTGTGTGTGTGTGTGTGTGTGTGTGTGTGTGTGTGTGTGTGTTCCAGGGGTGTGGAAGGAGTACGAGTCATGAGAGTTGGTTCGAGTGTGGGAAAAGTTATACAAAGTTCTGGTTCTGTAAGGTGTGGCTGTGGCCGACAACAGTCGGAAATAAAGACAACGTTCCTACATTGGATTGATCTGTGATCTTTAATAGCGGCGAACGCTACAGTATGTTCTCCTCCACTGGCTGAACCGGCATACAATTCTTATCTTAAATGTGCTAGTGGATGAAGAGGGGCTTTAAGGCTGGTTCTGAGTTAGGTGGGTATACTGCATGTACCTTGTCTGGTACCAGCCCCTGAATCCCGCCCACTTATGAAATTAAACAAAATATAAATTCAGGCTGGTAATCAGGCTAGTAAGTACTTACTTGTAGTTTCCTGTTAGTCCTGTAGTTATCAGTAGATGGATCTGTGCCACCAGAGGCTGGTGATATATCGGCTGTAAAGCAAAGAGGAGAAGTTTGACTTTCCCCATATAGTAAATACTAAATTGTTTTGAATTATTGTTTGTTTCAAAGTTCTTAATATTTGAAGAAATTCAGAAAGTCTACATCCCTCCTTCAAGAGCACTAGATCATCCACACTAACAGGTTGGTAAGGCAAGGACCAAATGTCCCTTTACATTAAAACATGAAGTCATACTTTTACCTTTGCTTCTCAAGTATTATTTATATTTGCAATACTTTATACTGTATATGTGATACGTTGCTTGACGGGAATGTGCATAACGTATAAGATATGTGAAACTCCAGATATTAAGTGTGTGATTTTCTACTAACCTTCGCAAACTGGAGGATTGGACCATTCTCCATCCCCGAAGCAGACCACAGTCGCTGAACCCGTACGACTGAAGCCAGGCCTGCATGTGTACGTTACGCTCCTCATGTCAGTGGACTGAATGATTATACCATTCCGTATTTGTGGTATGTTTCCACACTGGTCCGCTTTAAGAGAAGCACTATGGTTGAGTTCAGATTTGAGATACTTGCACATCACGTTAGTATAGCATTAGTGATAGACTTTTATAAGTGCAGGTAGCCTACTTGTTACGATCTTTGGTGAGACTGGGTCTGTGGGAGGTGGAGTGGCTGTGTAATAGAGGGAAATAACAAGTTAGTTAGTTCACGTCCTCATTTATTTATTAATTTATCATCAATACTGTATTAACATGTAGTAACATGTTGTTAAGCTTAACAGTTTTTTTAACTGACGGCTTCACCAACAGGCTCATAAGTTAAGGATGGTCCTTCAACAGGAGGTCCAACTTTTACCTTTGCTACTCAAGTATAATTTGTATTTGCAATACTTTATATGTACAGGAATGGTTACTCCCCATTCCCTCCCGCAGTATAAATCTCCAAAACAACCATCAAATAAAAAATAATATATACAACAAAATAAACAAAAAAAGAGCAGCAAAGTGACTTAAATGATATGTACATTTTTTTGTTTATTTTACAAGTAGTGCAGTAGCATCATGGATCCAGTGCAGTACAGTGTAATGTTAATGACAATGTTATGAAAGTGAAAGTGGCAGCACTCCTAGCAGTTCAGTAGGCGCACTGCCTGTGGATAAAAACTATCCTTCAACCTGGTAGTACTTGTACGGATGCTGCGCAACCGGCGACCAGATGGTAGGGGGGAGAAGAGACTTATGGAGAAGTGGCACATGGTGTTCCGCATGTGTCCTGCACAAACTTGACCCAGGGAAGGTAGCTGCTTCAAGAGGTAGGGCTAATGGACACAAGGCACCTCAGGATTTTCTCCCACTCATGAGAAGACATTTTGTTGTCGGCCCATCGTATTGGGGATGGAAGCCAGGTTCGGAGCACAGTTCTGATTTGCATTTCCATTACTTACTTTGCTACGTTTAAACCAATCCGGGTTGGATGAGCTCGTGTAAACTCGTGTAAAGCTTGTGTAAACTCAGGTGAACTTGTGTGAACTTCAGATATACGTTGAATGGAAAACCAGTAGACACAGGTGGGTTTAGAGGTTTAATGCAGTCTTCTACTGCAGTCATGGGACTGCGTAGGTCAGGTTTGGTGAATGCTCCGGAGACCATCCTCCTTGCAGGCAAATAAGTGAGGCTTGTTGAGATGTTTGAGAATGTTTAAAAATGTTTAAGCAGGCAGACCAGGTGATACATGCTGACATATCTGCACTCCTCTCCATTGTGTGTTTGGCCATGGTTTGGCCAATGCACCACAGGAGTGCAGCCTCACCCAGAGTCGAATCAGTCTGACTCGGGCCAGATGAGGCTTAGAACCCGCCTCGCACACTCCACATACCAGCAATGTCAAATCGAGAAAACTGTTCTCTCTTAACAGGGTTACCATACCTAACATGAAAAAACACCCCCTAACCCCATTGTTGGTGTCACTGGACTTGGCTGTTGCAAGGTTGTCGCGATGGGTTTCGAAAGAGGAGTTACAGCTGTGCCGCAGTGGTAGCTCCTTGGAGGGCCCAGAACGGAGGAGGGAGAGGTTATCTTGCTCCATAGGCATGGGTGGCCCCAAGATTTTTTCACTGCAGTAGCTTAGTAGTTTCTATATGACAGCACAGCGTTGCTAGTTAATTTTCAAAATAAATACTATTTAAAAAAATTACACCAGAGGGCCAAGCACTAGCTTGTTCATATTGCAGCGTTCACCGCTATTCAAGATCACAGATCACATGTGACTCCAATGTAGAAAACGTTTTTATTTTCTCTCTTTCACTCTTTATTTTCGACTATTGTCTTACAGAACCAATCAATGTTTTAACACTTAGTATGACTTTTCCCACACTCGAACACAACTCCTACCGTCTCGTACTCCCTCCACACACAAACACACCAGAACACACACACACACCTGTGCCTAAATTACTTTACAACTCTACTAAACTGTGCACATCTGATAACTGATATCACTTGAACACGCTACAATATTATCATTACCAACACAACAGAAATAGGGTTACTACATGTAACTACTACATGTACACATTGGCGATCGTTGCTGTGGCATTTAACCTCCTCACCACACCGCAAACACACACAGAAACAGACACACACACACACACACACACACACACACACAACAATGGGTCACATCTGTCAGAGCAGGACAATGCGTCTGTTGTTGTGGTTCATGGCAAAACCGTCTATGATGTCCTGCTCATCAAGGGCTCTTGCACATTCTGCATTGATGGACAGCAAAGCCAACTTGCTATTCCTTAAGTCCCCGCTGTTGTTCATCATGTCGTTTTTAACATGCCGTAAACAAGAAAAGCTGCGTTCGCAGGTTACAGACGTGACAGGCAGTGTGAAAAGTCTGTGCAAATCAATAAATGCGTCCTTGTCAGTGACGTGTGGTGAGGTTCGTGGCTGGGGAGGCACAGACTCTTTCTTAGTCAGATAAATATATGAATTTAACAGAGTAGCATAAATTCACCATTCAACTGTCTGCTTGCACATTGACTACTGGTTATGTTTAATAACCCATATCAGCATATTCTTTACACACACACACACATACAGTAGGTAAGGTACAGATTTGGCCAAAGAAGAACGTTACATTTATGGCGGCTCAGAGAGAGCACTCTGCACCCTCCGTGTGTTCTTAATGTGCATCACAATTCATACTCATTCAATACAAATTAAAGTATAAACAGTATAAAGTTTTTTTCTTATCTTATTTTATATACAAGATATAAAAATGATGGACAAGATAAGTAAAATAATGGAAGACCGGCATCGTCTTCCATTATTTATCACTTCCAGTTTTGATTGAAAGTCAACTTTTGAGAAATGTTTTAGCTTACCGTAATTTCCGGACTATTGAGCGCACATGTCTATAAGCCGCAGGTACCTACCGGTACATTGAAACAAATGAACTTTACACAGGCTTTAACGAAACACGGCTTGTAACAAAAATAAAAAATTAGCGGCAAACAGTAGCCTACCAAGAAAGTCATTGGTCACTATCTTCCTCCTCCTGTGCACTGAAACCACTGAAGTCCTCTCCTTTGGTGTCGGAGTTGACTAGCCTCAGAATTGCTTCATCCGATGTTGGATCGTTTTCATTGTCGCTCTCGTCACTTTCATCCGGAGGCAAATTCCCCGCTGAGCTCATGCTGCCCTTTTCAACACGCAGCAGTCCAGCCTTTCGAAACCCGTTGATGATAGTGGATTTTTTGACAATGCTCCACGCTGTCAGGACCCACTGGCAGACTTGACCATAAGTTGCTCTTCGCATGCGGCCCCGTTTTAGTGAAGGATTTCTCCCCACTTGTCATCCAAGCCTCCCATTGAACATGGAGCGCCACCTTAAATGCACGATTTACACTGATGTCGAGTGACTGCAAAAACTTTGTTGTGCCCCCAGGAATCACAGCTGGAATTGAGTTTGTCCTCTTGATGGCTTCTTTCACAGAATCTATTATGTGGGCCCTCATGCTGTCCAAAACGAGCAATGCCTTGTTCCTGTGAAAGAATCCTCCCGGTCGCTTGCCGTAACACTCCGTATGCCATTCATGCATTAGGCTTTCCGTCATTCATCCTTTCTTGTTGACTTTCACAACAATTCCTCTCGGGAATTTTATTTTTGGCATCGTCGTGCGTTTAAAAATCACCATCGGTGGAAGCTTTTCTCCCGATGCCGTGCAGCTCAGAACACAGACAGGTGAAGTGCGTTTTTTCATGCCCAGTTGTTTTCAGCGTGACGGATGATTCGCCTTTCCTGTTGACAGTCCGAGTGAGAGGCAGGTCAAACGTCAGAGGAACCTCATCCATATTTATGATGTTGTGCGGGCTAATGGAATGCTCCGCTATCTTTGCATCAGTGAATTTGCGGAAGTTTGAATCTTTTTCCTCGTAGGTGGGAGGGAGCTGCTGACACAGACTCATCCGTACCCTGATGGACAGGCCTTTACGTCTCATAAATCTGAGACACAGATGGTCCACCTCTAAAATCCTCAAACTTCATTGTGGTGGTGATTGTTTTGGCTTTCAGTCGGATCTGCAGAGTTGAAACACCTCGGCCGTCTGCTCTCTGTGTGTTGACCCAGTCTTCGAGCTCATTTTCTAGTTCGGGCCATCTGCTTTTCTTCCCTCTGAAAGCTTTAGTTTTTTGCACTGAGTCAATTCCTCACGCTGCAGTTTCCAACGTCTTATCATCGACTCATTAAGACCCAGCTACCGTGCAGCAGCTCTATTTCCTTTTCCAACTGCCAGATCGATCGCCTTCAACTTGAAAGCTGCATCATATGCATTTCTCCGTGTCTTTGCCATGATGAGGGTGACAAATTGTCTACAATCAGATGATGGGAAGTTTGAGCGCGCGCGATTTAATCTAAACAGTAAACTAAAAAGTTACATTGTTTCACCTTAACCCGTTCGGCAATTTCATTGGTCTAATGAAAGCTTCATGCCGCCAAAAAACTGAGCACCGTCACGGAATGTGTTTTTTTGCTCAGTTTTTTGGCGGCATGAAGTTTGTGAAAGCAGGAAAAATCCATAAATTAGCCGCGTCATTGTTTAAGCCGCGAGGTTCAAAGCGTGGGAAAAAAAGTAGCGGCTTGTAGTCCGGAAATTACGGTATATATAAAATCTTCCATTTGTCCAGTCAGATATAAACGGACTGGTGCGGTGCACTTGACTTTCTCTACTTGACTTTCTTAGCTAGCATATTACCCACAATGCCCTTTGTCTGTAACACGCCCCCCAGTGAGGCAGAGGTACGCTGCCTCCGTTCCTGCTTTTTTACTGCGGCGTTATGTCAGATCAGCAAGACTAATATGTTATACACATAGGTGAAATACATGACCTAGACTATGGAATGTGAGGACATATAATAAAAGTGTGTACAGCCATTCCATTGGTGACATACAGAGAGATCAATGCGCTCAACCCAGTCATTATTCTTTTTTTTACATTTCATGATGACAGGGGAGGCACTGCCTCAGACAATTTCGGACGTTGGAAATCAAAAACCAAAAGAACATCTAACCCCTGTATACATCCAATGCCCACATACAATGATATGCAAGCATATGTTCATGCTAGGCTAACGGTATTGAAGAACCAAAAGGTAAATATGCATTCATGTCGAGGCGGTTGACTTTCCCAACTTTTTTTGTTTTGATGCAGTGTATTTGCTTGGTTAAACCTTTGCACACTGGTTTCACAACAGTTTACTGAGGGTGGTGTGTGTGTGTGTGTGTGGGGGGGGGGGATGCATCCATCTTGCTTCTCTTTCTGTCACCAAACTCTCCCCATGTGGCTTTCCCCAACTCTCCTTTGGTTCTCCCCTTGATTGTTTGATTGACACCAGCAGCCTCAGCCCCCACACATGCAGGCAGCCATTAGAAAGAAAACTGCCTTCTGAAACCATGCCCAGGCTTCTGCTTTAGGACGCCACATCAGTATTTACTGCACCGCTTCTGTATTTACCAGCTGATAAGTGAGGTTTTTTAGTTTGTGTAATCCTAAGCAATGATTAACTTCTGTGGTTCTATATAATTCCCTCAGCTAAACAACTCTGCAGTGAGATCCCTGAATGGTACTAAGATGAGCTCCAGAGATTTTGCGGTCGTTATTCTGATTGGATTCGCTGTGGTCGTGAATTGTAAGACATTTCATTTCATAATTCATTTTCATGCTGTTCTTGTTTTCCAAAACAACTTAAACTCTCTGTCTATTTTATTATTGATTTTTTTAGCCAGAAAACCCAATGGATGCTCACCTCCAACATTGGCTCATGGTTATTTGGTCCCTGAAATGGACAGCTATGACCAGGATTTTGAGCTGTCTTATGCCTGTGATAAGTTACATAAACCTGATATGGGTTATTGGTCGGGCAACAGTCAATGCACAAATGGCATGTGGAACCCTGTGCCCAAGTGTATAAGTAAGTCGTTTTTTGAAGAGACTAAATGTACGCATCTATGTGGACGAATACGTTATACGCCTGTGAAATGTAGCATTTAATTTCCTGCATTTGTTTCAGTTAGGAGCCATTGCTCTTCTCTGATTATCTCCAATGGTGAAATCAATAACGGCGACAAAACGGACCACGAGATAGGTGACACCATCACATTTCAGTGCAATGAAGGATTTAGCCCGAGAAGCCCAGTTGTGCGATGTGAGAATGGCGACTGGAATCCAGCACCCAAATGTGACGGTAAGTCGCAAGAAATAATCAGGAAAATACACACCATAAATAAAGGACAGAAATCGCACTTATTGGGCGATTTCTTATTGTATATTGTATATTATTGTATATTTAGTGAACATGACCATAGAAACTTGACTTGGTTTTCAATTTGACCAGCCTATGCAAAGATAAGATAACCTTGACTGAGTAACTTCAGGGCCTTCATTTTAGCTCTCTGACGGATACGATTCCAGAAAATAACCAGCCAAGGTAACACAGTAGTATCATAACACAGTAGTATATTGTTTGTTGAGAAACAATTGACGTTGCTGCTTGTCTATCTGTTGTAGGCTACGCTTCAGTTAAGCGTTGGAATGAGGGCAGCTGAGAAGATTGTTTAACTGTTAGTATTGATAATTCACTAAATAAGGACGCTAACTTCTTGCCATTTCATCTGTTTCACAGCCATAACACCTCCAACAGCCCCACCGATGACCATAACAAGTAGGCTATCTGCACTCATAAAGTCCATCAATATAATACTATTGACGTGATGTGCATGTATCTCAAATCCGTTTTTAAGTATAGTTCTTCTCTTAAAGCGGACCGGATACTATCTGGAGTGAGTTTTTATTGTTTTAACAAGGGATGTTAAGAAGATTTTCAGAAAATGTGTTGATTTTTAAAACCAACTACTATTTTGTATTTCCTAGTGCACTACAGAGTGAAACTTTCAACTTATTTTCTCATCTTTGTTTTACAGCCGTTTCTGGCTCAGGTCCATCTACTGATGTAGGGGGTAAGTCGGGACAGGATGTACCACTCCTCAGAACCCTCAGAACCCGCCTTAACAGCCCTCTACAAGAAATATTCAAGAAACTTCTTATGTTAACTTATGTGGTGGCTTTTAGCCAGTGGTGGATAAGCAAAGTATTACATATACTGTAGAAAGTATTGCAAATATAAATAATACTTGAGAAGCAAAGTTAAAAGTATGACTTCATGTGTTGATGTGAAGGGACATTCAGTCCTTGTCTTACCAACCTGTTGGTTACGTGGCAATGATCTAGTGCTCTTGAAGGAGGGATGTTGACTTTCTGAATTTCTTTGAATATTTAGAACTTTGAAACAAACAATAATTCAGCACTATTTTGTATATACTATATGGGGAGAGTCAAACATCTCCTCTTTGCTTTACAGCCAATATACCACCGGCCTCTGGTGGCACAGTTCCATCTACTGATAAACAGGAAGGTCCAAGTAAGTACTCACTAGCCTGATTATCAGCCTGAATTTATATGTTATAAGTGGGTGGGATTCAGGGGCTGGTACCAGACAAGGTACATGCAGTATACCCACCTAACTCAGAACCAGCCTTAAAGCCCCTCTTTATCCTCCTTATATAGTGGTTTAGCCAATGTTTGAGAACATACTTTACCCATATCATATCTTATATGCTCTGCATGTTCTACTCAACCAATATATACAGATATAAATATACTATATAATATACAGATTCAAGTATGACAGTACCTAAGTACATACTTGAGTACCGAATGTAAAAGTATGACCTCATGTTATGATGTGCCCTTAACTTAGTTGTTAGCTAAAGTGTTGATGAACTAGTTCTGGTTGAGCTGATGGTCTTCCTTTTTCACAATGTCACTGATCAAAAAACACACCGTGTAAAGTAAAACATAAATATGTCTTCTGACTTTGTCACACGACAGATTAAATGTATAATGTGTTCAGAAACAAGTCACTGAATGTACACTGACTTCCACATTGATTGGTTGATATTTCATATTTTGGATACTGGGAAGTTTATCATTTTTTTCACTTTTTCTCTTCATTGTTTTAAAGGTGATCTATGTGGAGCCGTACCAGAAATAGAGGATGCAAAAGCAACCGTGTTTGCTTTTAGCGTACTCTACGAGTGCAACAGATTCCACAGACTTGTGGGTTCTGTTTCTCGGATATTCTGTTACACGGATGGAACTTGGTCCTCCCCACTTCCACGTTGTGAGTAACAAAAACGTTAGGCTAATTACCGATAGTAAAAGACACCAGGGTACATATTAGCAGATGTGTTCCTTACTGTGTGGACACGTCTCATTTTAATGTCAACTGAATCCAACTTGTGAAGAAAGGAGAACACAATACTTCTTTCATTTGAGGATAAAACATGAATTGATGTGAAATATCATGTCATATCATGTCAAATTATTGATTTATTATTACTGATAAAGTAAATGACCTCAAATATATCATGGTCCAGTCGATATAGACATTTAGAAATTAAAACCATAAGATAATCTCTTAACTTGTGTTCTTGTCCTCATTTAGGTCAATGTAATTGGTATGGTAAGTTTGAACCTTTTACACTAACCCTAACCCTGCCTAACCCTAACCAGACTGCTGTGATTGGTCAACCACTTAGAGCGTGAATCCTGCTAAATCTGCAGCTAAAAACACCACTTTTAGTTGGGTCCAGAACCTCAGTTCCGTGACCGTTCTCTGGCTAAGATGTTTTCATGATTGATTTGACTTCCATGAGGGCCAAATCCAAGATGTCTGCTGGCGCCATCTTGACACATTTACTTTTAAACCAGAGCGCCTAGAATCATGTATGAAGACACCGTTTTGTGTGAGTCGACCACAAGGATTCAGATTCTGACATCAGTTTGAGGTTATGACATTGTTTGGACAAATCCAAGATGGCCGCAATCAAGTACACTGAAAACGTAACTTTTCTAAGAGTAAGATGTTTTTCAATACATTTTGCTATAACCTTTCTTACTATCTATTTGATCATTTATCCTGGTATGTCATGACATTATATATTGAGATATATATATATACTAAATATATATATATTCAACTGTTTATACAACTGCATATCCCTGCTCACTACCTGCTGTATATACATTTATATATTTATCCTGTTGATATAATTGCATACCCCTGCTAACTACCTGTTGAATACTTACCTGTGTATATTTATAATTCTGCACATATCTCATACAGACCTTTTGTAAGTTATTTTAAACCAGTTTTTATACCTAGTAGACTGTCTTTACATCTTATTTAACCACTGTAAATTTACTGTACTTGCAGTGCTGTGCAATGACAATAAATGTGACTCTAATCTCATTACCTTTCAAATGATGAATAACACACCAAGGTTTAAATAAATATAACTTGGTTGGCACACTGATTTTAAAGAGATGAGTTGGTCAGTTTAGTGGGTTTGCTCAGAGGGACGTGTGCATGGAGGAAGGTTTTCTTACTGAACACCCGGTCCTCGCAAGTCACTGGTGAACTTCTCCTCTCGCGCAGCACGGGCTGAGTAAGAGTCTGCAATGAGTTAATCGGAGGCAGGCATGGATGATGTAGGATGTGGAGGCCGGGTTGAACGGGAAGGAGCCAAACTCATGCATGCATGCAGCCAGGTCCTGCACACACGGCTCATCTTCTCTCATCCGATCTGGGGCGTTCCATTCCATGTGCTTCCTCACGGCTGGTTTTCGGTCGGCCGGAGTGGATCTGGGCCACATGGTGGTCTATCTCTTTAAAATCAGTGTGCCAACCAAGTTCTATTTCTTTAAACCTTGGTGTGTTATGCATACATTTGAAAGGTAATATCATGACATACCAGGATAAATGATCAAATATAGTTTAAAAAGTCAAATGTAGTAAAAGATATCTTGCCTAGAAAAGTTACGTTTTTACTCTACTCTTGACACATGGTTGGTTGGTTGGACATGGTGGTTGTCTTGGATTTCTGCAGTCCAAACAATGTCATAACGTCAAACTGATCAGAATCTGAATCCTCGTGGTCGACTTACACAATAAAGTGTCTTCATACGTGATTCTAGGTGCTCTGGTTCAATATGAAATGTTTCAAGATGGTGCCAGCAGGCATCTTTGAATCGGCCCTCTGGCAAGATATCTTGGGATTTTTGGGAGGAACCTGGGGCATTTTTTTTTTTAAAGTCAAATCAATCATCAAAACATCTAAGCTAGAGAATGGTCCAGGAATTGAGGTTCTGGACCCGACTTTAAGGAGGGCCGAGGCAAATGTGTTACATGATGACGTCGCTCAAGGCAAACCAGCCTTTTCAGGACTTTCTACTTTCTGTTGAGATTATCCCTCTTTCTCGACTTACTTTGTAGACCTTATACATGCACAAAAAGAGTAATACAACACACTAAAGGAAAGGGGAAACCCACAAAAGCATCATGCCTGGCAACATGTTTCATTGTAATTCCTTCTGCATTGCATGTTACATATCTAACACACGCCAACTAAAAGATCAGATTGTCATTTAGTTTGTGTTAATGTTTTAGCAAATATGCAACCTATCCTAGTCTTACTCGGTTTCTTAATAAGATGTTTTTGTTTTAAGGATGTTGAAGACCTGAACATATTGGGCTGTGACCTTCACCTATCTACATTAGTAAATGGGGAGTGTGTCTTTAAAAGGCTTTTTTACTTTCTGGACAGAATTGTCTTCACACACTATACGATAAGTGATGAACGGTTTCTATCCACTTATAAGCTAAACAGTTGAATAATATTTGCCTAACGTGTTTATTGGCAAGCCTCAAACTCAAAGGTCATCCTCTAGTCCTTCATTCTGAAACATTGCATAAAACATTTTTTGGAAAATGTGAATAAAATGCAGCTGTGATAATAAAGAACAATCCAAAAATAGTAAAATGTTCTCTGAAGTTCTTTTGGAAACCACACAATGTGTTCCATAGTGATTTGAAGAGGAGGGTGTAGGGGTGCCATCATGTCCCGTCAGTTCCCTTCCTCATTAGTGCGTCTGAAAACATGAGACAATGAGAATATCCATCCATCCATCCATCCATCCATCTTCTCCCGCTTATCCGTAATCGGGTCGCGGAGGTAGCAGCTTCAGCAGGGGACTCCAAACTTCCCTCTCCCTGGCAACATCGACTAGCTCTGACTGGGGGATCCCGAGGCGTTCCTAAGGCCAGTGTGGAGATGTAATCACCCCACCTGTACCTCGGTCTGCCCCGTGGTCTCTTCCCAGTTGGATGTGCCTGGAAAACCTCCCTCGGGAGGCGACCAGGAAGCATCCTTACTAGATGCCCGAACCACCTCAACTGGCTCCTTTCTACGCGAAGGAGCAGCGGCTCTACTCCGAGTCTCTCACGAGTGACTGAGCTTCTCACCCTATCCCTCAGGGAGATACCAGCCACCCTCCTGAGGAAACTCATTTCGGCCGCTTGTATTCGCGATCTCGTCCTTTCGGTCATTACCCATTGCTCATGGCCATAGGTGAGGGTAGGAACGAAGACTGATCGGTAGATCGAGAGCTTTGCCTTCTGGCTCAGCTCTCTTTTGGTTACAACGGTGCGCCAAAGTGCACCCAATACCGCTCCCGCTGCACCTATTCTCCTGTCAATCTCACGCTCCATCCTCCCCTCACTCGAGAACAAGACCCCGAGATACTTGAACTCCTTCACTTGGGATAAGGACTCCCTCCCTACTTGGAGTAGACAATCCACCGGTTTCCTGCTAAGAACCATGGCCTCAGATTTGGAGGTGCTGATCCTCATCCCAGCAGCTTCACATTCTGCT
>CM051005.1:16792543-16878327 GCA_027704905.1 Muraenolepis orangiensis | reverse complement strand
CGTCACTTTCTGGGGAATTATTTTCTCTGCGGCTCCCTCAGAAGCCCTCTGGCGCCCCCTAGGGGAGGCACGCCTCACACTTTGAAAACCTCTAATCTGTGCCCACGGTCGTCTACAATGTGGTTTGAATAATACAAACATGAAAAACAACAGTGCACTTCTCACCCAAATGGTACTTTTCCTGGTGCTTCAGTCTGGCAAACCTGGACTTGAAGTGTTGGTCACAGAAGGTGCATTTGAAGGGCCGGTCCTGGCTGTGAAGGATCATGTGCTCCTCTAGGTGAGGTCTGCGTGTGAAGGTCTTCAGGCACACCTGGAGGTCCACAGGTGAACAAGGCAAAGTGTCTATGGACGCCATTCAGTAGACAAAGACACAGTCGCATCCCACTGAAGATTTGAACTGACCCTGATGGATGGAACGTGGATATTGGAGCAGGAGTTGACTAACTTTTTTTCGGAGGCACCAAATTATTTTCGTAGTGAAATAATGTGCAGTGCTTTCTCATGATATAATCTAGAATTGACATTGTTCAAGGACTACCAGGTTCAAGGACAGTTTTGATCAGCCGGCAGTGCGCCTGCTGACAACTAGGAGTGCTGCCACTGTCATAACTTTGTCATCCACATCACATTACACTAACATACTTTTGTTGGACTTTCTGGACTCATTACAGTTACTGCATTGTTCTGCACTGTACTGCACTGTATTCATGATGCTGCTGCAATACTGGCACTTTAAAATGCTTTTTAAATGCATTTTGTACAGTTTGTACAACATTTACTCAATATCATCCATCAGTTCTTTTTAATGTGTACAGTATTGTTATAGTATAGCGTTGTAGAGTATAAGTTAAGTACATAGTGAAGTATATAGTGGTAAATTGTAGGAAATTCATACTGCGTGAGGGAATGGAGAAAAAGCATTCCATTGTACTTGTTGCATATGGCAATTCAGAATCTTGAGTCTTGAATCCCTCTATGTATATTGTTCATCAATACAGTATTATTTAAACCGATCAAATCAAACAGACAAGGCATGAAAGCATGCATTTACAGTATATGAAATATTTTGTGAAAAAAAGGTTCCTAAACATGTTTACTGCCAACCATCCCCGCAACCTACTCGGTCCCCTACTGCGAACCACTTATGGCTCGCGACCCACCGGTTGAAAAAACACAGAATCAGGAGACCGGTGGGAAGTGGAGGTACAGAACGTGTCGGATGTACTCCTACCGCACACTTCCAGCCGTCGCTCTTCTTGGTTCGCATGGCGAGGAACTCCTGCACCTGGTCCGGGTGGAATCTGCCAGTGGTGGGGAACACATGAGGGACAGCGTGGGACTGTAGGGAATCTGGTCACTCTGAGGGCAGGATTGACACCCAGCCAATAAGGGCTAGTGGGTCCACACTAGGTGACCCCCCCCCCCCCCCACACCTGCTCCTTCATGACATGCATATGTGACTCACTGCGAGTTGCTTTGGATAAAAGCAGCTTATGAATGACATAATTAGGAGAAATAATATTCATTCAGCAATTCCCACCTGTGTTAAAGTAATGTCAACCAGTCCACATCAGACTACAGGAGAGTGAATAATGTAACAAAATGCCTAATCCAGGGGTTCTCAACCCTGCACCAACATGATCGTGATAAACAGCGGGCAAATGCTGCAGTTACACTGCAGATCGTTTTGTGGAGTGTGTGTGGTTGGTGGCTGGTTTAAGCAGCCTCACCCGGCCCCAGACAGACTAATTAGAGTCTGGGGCTGGGTGGGTCAGGGTGTACACCTGGGGGTCCTTGGTAATCAAAACCCACAAGTTAAACCAGCTACCATCACACACACACACACACACACACACACACACACACACACACACACACACACACACACACACACACACACACACACACACACACACACACACACACACACACACACACACACACACACACACACACACACACACACACACACACACTACAATAAACCGGATTACTCATCGGATCCCCCCCCGCCCCTGACTTGGCGAAGTTCGACAGCGGCCCGCTCACCTCCTGACGTGCTTGGTCAGCGTCTTGCGGCTGGCGTGCAGCTTGCTGCAGAAGGGACACTTGTGCTCCTTCTTCTGGGCTGGCGCGTCGCTGGCGTGCTTCTTCTTGTGCACCGTCAGGTTGGAGTTGGTGGAGTAGCGCTGGAGGCAGACGTCACACTGGAAGGGCTTCTCGCCCGTGTGCACCCTGGTGTGACTCTCGTACTTCCCTTGTGAGCACACGCAGACGAATGCCAACGAGACACAGAGTTACAAATGGCAAGACAAATAATACGAATATAAATCGTAATATAAATGATATATGAATAACAATATAACAATACATTAACAATATAATAATCATAACATCAATAATCTAGCTAGTAATAAAAGTGGTACGAATAAATAAATAATACTAATAAAAAAAAAATTTTTTAAATACAATCATTGAATGGACCCTTTTCACAGAGGGGTCATCGTAGGATAGATACAGGGGAGTAGAGTGGACTAACTAGTGAAGATAAGTCTGCTCTGGAACATAAAAGGAGCATAGTGAGTGTGGTGAGTGACGGCTGTGTTGTCCTACGACGACACCCCTGAAGAAGGGTCTCATGTCTTCGCCGAGATGACCCGCGCTGGGCTCACCTGCGCGGTCGAAGGTCTTGTCGCATTTGGGGCACTTGAGGATCTTTTTGTTGGCCGTCTGCAGGAGGATGGGGGCCAGACCTTCAGGGTACACCGAGGGGGCCTGGGAACCGCTCTTCACAGCTGCCGAAGGACTCGAACGCTGCCGTTTGCCGTCACCTCCGACCTCTTCCTCGTCCGCCTCCCTCTCCCCTCCTCCCTCCTCTTCAGTGTCCTTCTGAAACGAGCGAGGTGTCTCGCTGGAGTCTAATTTGAGGTCAGCTTTTTTTGTGACAGTGTCTCCTCCGCTTTCTTCTTCTTCTTCTTCTACTACTTCCTTTTCCTCGTACTCTTCCTCTCTTGCTGCCGTTGGGCTGCCAGTGGACTTCTCTTGGGGCTCGGCCAAGGGGTACGCCATGACGTCATCCCTCTTGTACTTGGCGGGGGTTCTCCGGCTGCGAGCCGACCTCCGGGCCCCGGAGCCGACCGCCTCCTCCTTTGGCCCGGGCGGCACTCGGGCCGGCTCCTTGGAGCGGGGGACCCCGTGACTTCGTACCATGTGGTTTTGCAGGGACTTGGCGCTGCACAACCTACGGCCACACAGGGAGCACGTGGTGCCAGCCGGCAGATCCTCCCGGACCTCCTGGATGGCTGTCCCCTCCTCGGGAGCCACCCCACTGGCCTCTGGCGTCTGGGGCCGGCCGACGTCCCCTTCTTCCGCACGCAGCAGCTTCAGCACCTCCATCATGTCCAGGAAGCGGGCAGCCTCCCTGAGGGCCGGGAGCTCCGCCTCGGCCACCACACATTCAGAGGTGTAGAGGAGGCCCAGCAGATGTTGGAACACGGACTCCTCCACGTGGTCCAGGGTGACGTGGCCCGCGGACGGGTTCTTGGACAGCTCTGCGTGGAAGTAGCTGCTCCCGTGGGCCAGCACCACCTTGTGGGCGTTGTAGAGCTGCCCGCCGACGGACACGGACACATCACAGAACCGCTGCCTGGCCCTGTCCTCGTTCAAAAACTTCAGGAGGCTGAGGCTGTGTTGGGACATGGACATGTGTCTTGGTTTCGTCACAGCTGACTCTGACACGGTGGCCTTTGGAAGGGCACGGTCTCTGCTGGAACTGGCACATTTTGAATGCTGGGGTTGGTTGGGCTTTCTCTTCATGTCGTTGTCTGACTATAAACTATCACAAACAAGTCCCCGAAAAAAAAAACACTTTTATATTAATCTCTGTGATCCTGCACGTGTATGCATGTTCATATATACCACTGCTAAAAATGAGACTGCACTGAATTGTGGCGATTGCATTGTTTACTCCTTATAGCTGCTGATGTTATGCATGTGAACTGACAGACTGCATGTGCAAGGACCCCTATCCTGTGTTGTGAGTTTAACTGGGCCCCCTTTAAAGGAGAACGTTGACAAACGACGCGAATTGCCTCTTGGCGAGACACCACCTACGTTATTTACAATGTACCGTGAGGATCCATGGCGCGTCTGCAGAGCTGTCAGCCGGTGACATATACTTTCAAATGTTGATTAAAAATCACATAGAAATATTATTTCCTGGTAGGTTGTTGACGCCCTATTCTTCAATTGTACCGAGAAATGTCGGACGATTGACGGTACAACATTGTTCGTTTGTTTCCCTTGTTGGCTGTTTCTGCTTTGTTTTAGACGTCGAGACGTTTCACACTATTCGATCTAGGAAATTTATGTGATTACATGTAACTTTGAAGTCGCTTGTATGCTTGGGTATAGCTGTCGTTAGAGAAACAGAATCACATACATATAATTATTGTGGTTAAGAACAGCAGGACGAATGTGCTACCGTTAATCTTAAAGTCGCTGTGATGGATGCATGGTGTTGTGGGTAATGTAGTCCTGCTGTTTCCGGTACCTGCACCCGCCTACAACCTCCAATCAAATACATCATGTTATTTTTCGATTTCCATGCTCCCAACCTAACCACAAAAAGGAAAAATCCAAGACGGAAAACAGATGTAGACTACAAAAGTACCTAAATGGTATACATTACGTGTATCCATATTGAATTTACAAACATGTTAACGAAATGTATATGAAATATAACTTTCTGTTTGTGTCCAAGATACGTCCGACTGGGGGCATGCATGCGGGGCATTTAAACGTCTACGTTAGGCTACAATCATCGTGGCCTCTTTTTTCATTAAAGGAAAACTCATGTTATGTAAGACAACGTGAGGAAAGTTTCTCGAATTAGCCTCATGAAGACCTCCTTCGGTAAGTGTATTAGCCTAATCCCAGATGCTCGAGCGATGACCCGAGCGGCAGAGCCAACACTGAAGGAATGCTTGCTGACCGGTGATGAAAAGGGAGAGATATGGCGATAATGGGCCTACTAGAAGAGATAATGGGCCTACTATATTAATTCAGGGGACACAGTCAACAACAATGTTGACACTCTGGATCTGGATGTTCTGGTTAATTTACGCAGGTAGGCCTAATCTCGCACACACACAAAAAGATAGCTTTAACTCAGTGTTTTGAATCCTTGAATGTTTTAGTTATTAGTTTGACTAGTTGGTTCTTGATAGTCTCATCACATTGTGGTATATTATGGAATACTATTATAAAATAATAGTATAAATAGGATATACTGTTTATGAAATGTTATTTACAAGGATGTTCATTTCAGCAAAAAAGTTTTTTATGCACAATATTAGTAGTAATATTAATATGAGTAAATAATATGACCAAAGCAAAATGTGTTTCATGAGGTCAGATGATGACATCAACAGAATCATGAATGTAGTTCTAACATGCATCCATATTTGTCCGTTCTGCGTTCTCCTTTCCCAGGCACGTTGTGTGACGAGGACGTCGGTGGCTGCGGCCGCAACCGCTGTGAGAACGGAGGCACGTGCTCGCCCCAGCTGGTCCGCGGCCGGCACACGTACTGGTGCGTGTGCCCCGCGGGCTTCGCCGGGCCCCGATGCCGGACCCCCACCACCACCACCACCACCTTCTCCTTCAAGGGGAACGGGGGCTACCTACGCGTAGAGACCCGGGGGCTTCTTCGTCGCGACCCCCGGCTCCGGGTGACCTTCGGCTTCAGGACCCGGGGGCCCGCCGGCACCCTCCTGCAGTGCAGAGCGGGCGACCTACTGCTCGCCGTAGAGCTGCTGGGCGGTCGGCTTCGCCTCGTCAGCCGGAGGGGAGGTCGGCGGCGGCCGGGGTTCACGCTGGTCCAGGAGCTCCCGGGGCACGTCTCCGATGGCGAGTGGCACGCGGCGGAGGCATCCCTGGGCGCAGGGGGCAGCCTGATTCGACTGCTCTGCCCAGGTGGAGGTGGTGGTGGTGGTGATGGAGGTAGTGGTGATGGGGGTAGTGACTGTGGCATTGGTGGTGATGGTGGTATTGATAATGGTGGTGGTGATCATGTTGGTGGTGGTGATGTCGGTGGTACCGGCGGTGGCAGGGACAGCGTAGGCCCAGGTCTCCCCGGTGGTCTCACCCCGGTCTGCCAGAGCCTCTTCCTGGGTGCGGCCGAGCTGGAAGCGGAGGAACATTCCCCGGCCGCTTTTTTCCACGGCTGCTTCCGGAACGTCCTGGTGGACTCCCGGCCGGTGGCGCCAAGGGACCCGGGGCGGGACTCCGACGCGGCCCAAGCCAACGTCACGGTGGGGTGCGAGGACGAGGACGGATGTGAGGCGGCGGACTGCCAAGAGGGTGAGTGTGAGGCATGGCTATGAGTGCGGCAATTTAGCGCAGAGTAGAATCTTTATTTTGTCCGTATATGACCCTGAGGCCATTTAATTGTTGATTGTGAAATGAGACGCATTGGGCCTTATTCACCTAGCGACCATCTTGGTTTAATCTAAACACTAGGTGGGTGGTAGATGGCCCACTAGGCTAATAAGGCCCATGGCCCTGGGCCTGTCTCGGTACAGTAGTAAAGCATGGCGCATTAACACTGGGGTCTGGGGTTTGATTCCCACTTGGGGCCACACATGTGCTTTATATATAAATAACAGCGTCCCGCTCAGCCAGTGAGGCCGGCAGCAGGGACATGTCCGTCAGCGCCCGGCAGGTGGGAGATAACCCGGCGAGGGTGCTTATTGACCTAAATCAATCTTAAGCCGCTGTGCGACCAACCCCAAACCAACCCTCGGCCCCGCTGTGCCCAGACCTCACCGACGCGTGCCGCTCCGACCCCTGTCTCCACGGAAACTGCACGGCGTCCTCGTCCCCGGGGGCGGGTGCGTACGAGTGTGCGTGCGAGCACGGCTACGCCGGTGGCCGGTGTGAGGTGGAGGTGGATACATGCACGGACCACCGGTGTAGCTCCGGCGCCACGTGCCTGAGAGGCGTCGAGGGCTACGGCTGCCTCTGCCCGAGCAACATGACGGGACTGTACTGCACGTGAGTTCCCCCCCCCCCCCCTCTTCAGTTTATGGTCCGTATCCAGAGAGATAAGACGAACACACGTGCCCACTATCCCGCTGTACGAGTATACACATTGACTAAGTCTATGACCGCCCCCGTTTTCCACAGCCAGAAACTTCGAGAAATCCCGTGGTACGTCGAGACCAAACCGTAAGTGTCCATCTTGCCTCTTTTGTTGGGCTGCTTTGCTCAAGTGAGATCAGTTTGGACAAATAACTCACCAAAAAATTTGTTATATTTGTATTTTTGTTAAAAAATATATATATAATAAATGCAAAAATATTTAGTAATTGCATTTTTTGCTGTAGATTTCCAAAGTTGCCGGTGGCTGATTGTCCAGGGGGCAGATGGAACAACAGCTGCTTCCACGGAGGAGCGTGTTCCGGAGGGGACCGCATCTGTGACTGTATCGCGGGCTTCACAGGAAACTGGTACGTCCCGCCACATGCATGCAATAATATCACGTGCACATACATCACGCACTACTTGAATAGGATGAATGTAAATTCATACTGCGGGAGGGAATGGCTAGTAAGCATTCCATTGTCTGCTCCCCCTCTGAATTGTTTGGTCTTTTGATTTAATGTTTATTTCATCAGGAAGGCTCACGCCCTCTCTTTATGCTCTCAGGTGTGAGACGGACATAGACGAGTGTGCGTCCAACCCGTGCATGTACGGAGGGCTCTGCCTCGACCAGCTGGGCGGCTGGGAGTGCGTGTGCGACCAGAACTACTCGGGCGTGTTCTGCCAGATGGACGTCAACGACTTCCACCTCTACCTTTTCCTGGCTCTGTGGCAGTACTTCTTCCAGGTTGTGTCCTACCTGGTGTGGCGCCTGGATGATGACGAGCCAGAGGTCGACTGGGTGATCCAATTGGACGATTAGGGTCTTTCTCGCCAAGCCAAGCCAATTATGCTAATAGCACTTTTCAAAAACAAGGTTGCAAAGTCCTTCGCAAGCGTAAATGCAGCGATGATGACAACTTATGGGCCAAATGGACCCGCCATGGAACAGCAGTCATGGTCACCGGCGTAGCCCACACATGTAATTACTTTACGTGAACGCCGGACCGCTCCTGCTACGCTTTCCGGTTCCTTCATTTGAGTAGTTTTTTGCATCTATGGGACACATTCGTCACAAAGATCACCATGCTGCATTCTGGCAGTAATCCACAGGTTCAGTAAGCCGACTCAGCTTGGAAAACACCTCCAACACCTTTTTGTTACATTGACCGCACAGGATTACATCTCAGACCCGGAGACTTTGGAGATCACTGCACCGACCCTTTGGTCTCGAGACGCCATTAAAGAGGAACGAGAGCTACACAAGAAACTATGGAAGAATCCATCACTTTGGGTTGTGATCGTTTGTGGTAGATGTATTGGTAAACACGCTATTCAGGATTACAACCAGTGCACGGACACGGTCAATTGTAAAAAGTCATGCAATGTCACATATTGCACTCTTTCTTCCAAAATGAAGACCAGTTGGGTTAGTATGACGAATACCACCGTGTGTGTCTTACAAATATCCAGTTGTTTTATGAGCCCTTTAATAATTTTGCTGCTAGGGACCCAGCAAGTGTTCAAGGTCAAGTGTTCTGCCAAAAGACTGTAATAATGATAATGTATCAAAGACAGAACATTTAATTTAGATCATGACAGTAATTGACGCAAGACAATAAAAATAAGTTGTGATGTGTGTATATATATACAATTTACTGTACAGAAAAACAAGCAACATAATCCAAATTCATTTAGCTCATTCGGGAGGGACTGTAGTAGACAACAAGTCAGTCAGAAACCCTCCCTTTAAAAAGTAAAAGGTTTAGCACTGGCTGTGCAGGAATACATAAAGAAGTGTATCCAAGATGCCATTTTAAACCCTGCTTACAAACGGCTCTCTGGTTTGTGAAGGTTTACTGGTTCAGTCTAAAAGGCAGTCTACTGGTTTGACATTCACCCTGTGTCTGTATGCGTGTTAAACGTGAAGCTTTCGTTCACAAAGTTCCTTGTAGATTCTCTTCCGGATGTTTGGTATCTCCTCCTGGGAGAAGGTGAGCGGCTCCTCCCGGGCAAGCCGCTTACAGTACTGAGAGAGAGACACACACACAATCGGACCCTATAAAACAAAACATTTCATTCTTATCTTTTTGCATGTATACTGAAGTCGTAGGGCTAGACTGTACCTCCAAGACAAAAACCCCACAGTCGTTCTCATTGTTCTGCTGGGGTGTTTCCTATAACGGACAGTAGAGGGCGACATTAGAACATCTCATCCATTAGCTCACACTTACCATAGCTTCCAGCAGGGGCGCTATAGAGCTTGAGATCACATAATTTCTCACATTTCTGAAGCCTTGAGAACAGAAAGGCAATTAATTACCTTGTGGTCAGACACCACCCAGCCGGTTTGAAAATACTTTTGGCTCTTCTCTTCTGCCTCACTGGTCAAGTGTTTCAGGATTTTCTGATGGAACACACACACACACACTAAGCAACAGAAAACAAAGCTCTGCTCTCGCCATTGGAGGTGTTGCATTTCTATGATTGACAGGCAAGATGGACTCCCCAAACCGATCACTGAGGAGTTGCCCTGATCGGTCAGAAGTTAACCAGGAGAGCTCTTCAATCTATATTGGCTCATACAGAGGCAGGTGCAGTCAAAACAGGTGTTCTCACTTTCAGCTGACGGGTGGCTCGGCCATTCCTTATGAATTATACTGATAATAGCGCTTAAACTTGATAGAAGCATGAATGTGTTGACAGATTGACCTAATGGGGGTAAACCCCTTTGTTTTTAGCTGGGGGGAGGGGGTTGGTA
This sequence comes from Muraenolepis orangiensis, assembly GCA_027704905.1. NCBI lineage: Eukaryota > Metazoa > Chordata > Actinopteri > Gadiformes > Muraenolepididae > Muraenolepis > Muraenolepis orangiensis. The sequence continues at coordinate 16,868,420 of CM051005.1, read as the reverse complement.
TGTTTTGTCATCTGCAAAAACCCAATGAAAAGCTTCGACACCCACTGCACACTACCCACACAATAAAATGCATTATTATTATTTACCTGCGCAACCTCCAGGGACGCAGTGCACTCAGACGAGTCGTACAGCTGGATCCTTCTGCACGTTGGGTCGGCCGACACCAGACACCAGTGCACCTCCATGTGAATGGGCACCAAGAGCAGCCGTTTGGCGAACAGGTTGACCTGCGGAGACCCAGTGAGAGAGAGGGGGAGGGGGGGGTGAAAAGGCATCAACAGCGGAAATGGCAGCCAGAACCGGGCGGGGAGTGGGGGCCAACGGGGTTATATCCACTCTGCTCGGGTCCACCATGGGGTGAAGTTTGTCCTATGGGCAGAACTCCAAGTTGTGTGGGGGGCGGGGAGTGTTGTTCAGTCTGGACCTTTGATGGGTTCATCTTAAAGCTGCAGGGTGTGACTTTGATCACTGCAGCTACCCTTTTTGTGAATAGGGATATTTCAAAAAGGGGAAAAAAGTGTGTGCGTCACTTCCCTCTCCACCACTATCGTGACACGGCCACAAACATTCCCGCCATGGCTCTCTACAGACCAAGAGGACTTCCGAAAGGAGAAACTCATTATTGTAATAGGCAGCGACGGCGGTAGGTGTTTAATATGACAGGTTTTTGTCCAAGACAGTTGACAGGATAAGCTGGTTTTGAAACTGACCTGTTTCGTCCATCGCCTCACTCCCTTGTAGCCTTTCATTTCTAGCTGATGGTGAAAGAAACTGTTCAGAAAATGGACCTAATGTTGGGAAAGAGAAGGGGGATTGCGTTTATTGGCTTTAGTGCTAATGCCATTAGAAAAGTTTAACATTAGCTTTGAAATGACTAAGTGGAAACCAATAAAACACTTGACACACACTTGAGATGCACAACAAAAAAACAATAATAATCAAAGAAACAATTAATTGGTTAGATAACAACCTGGTTATGCGTGGAGTCCATGATCAGCTCCCCATACATGTTTATGACCTAGAACACAAAACAATGCATAATGCGTCACTCTTCAAGTGCCACATCTCGGGACCAGCGGCCGGTCTTAGCCGGCCGAAGCGCAGGGCCGTGAAGGGGTGGACGGAGGCGAGCAACCTGGTCGTTGAGCCAGTTGTCGTCAGCGAGCGTGGACAGGTCCTCCAGCGTCAGCCTGTGTTTCTTGTACACCACTTGGAAGGAGGGAGACTTTGTTCGGGCAGAGTTGTACTTATTCAAGACGGAGAGGACCAGCTTCTTCCTGGAGGGGGGGGGGGGAATATGCTGCCCAATCACCACCAAAGTACATTATCTTCCAATGAACACCCCCCCCCCCTCTGGGGTTCTTTATTCCGCTTATTCCAGTTACTTATAATGATTAAATAAGAGTAACTTTCATCCATGTTATTGTTTGTTTTTTTCAACTTCATCAGCTGAAATTTAAATATTCTTCCTTGGTGCTGTGAGAATTTTGTTTTTGCAATAATGCACACCCTTTGGGAACGTTACCGACCAAACAGGATCACGTATCCAAAATGTATGTATTCTGAATAAAACATTTGTTCCTTACACACACACTTATATGTATGTATATATATATATACATATATACACATACACATATATATATATACACATACACATATACATATATACACATATATATATATATACATATACATATATATACATATACATATATATACATACATATATACATATATACATATATACATATACATATATACACATATATATATACACATATATATACATATATACACATATATATACATATATACACATATATATATATATATACATATACATATACATATACATATATATATATATATATACATATATATACATATACATATATATATATATATATATATATATATATATATATATATACACACACACACACACTATTGTTTTTTAAAGTTCGATCAGCCGTGGATGTTATTTTTGCCAAAGTCCTGAGATAGTAGCCTAAAGTAGTGATTCCAATCCAGCAGCGAGAGCAGGTTCCAGGGGGTAAGATTTTGGTTTTGCTTTTAACTACGACACAAAGTATTACCATTCTAAAATACTAAAGATGTCGATTAAGTTAAGACCAGCGATATAAGAACATCTCAGCGACCTCCATTGAAACGCCTCGGGCGATGCAATATTAATAATGAAGCTAAACAATAGTATTAGCAATATAATAATATTCACAGGTTGGTTTGTCGTTGACAAATGGGTACTTGGACTGCATCAAAGGTTGGGTAAAGCACACTGGAAGAGCTTCAAAACTAACGAGTGTGAGTTTGGCACACGATTGGCAGTTCAGGTACATTCTGGACATGAATCTTAAGTAGGCCACGTATGAGCTGTACAGTGAGCATTCATACAGTTTAACTGAAAAAAGGTTTAGTCTTCTATTGGTATTCATTCACGTAGGAGCCGCCTCCATCTAGAGACGTACAGAGAACTCAGATACAGGTTATCAAGGACTAAACCACCCTAGACAAAACCTATAAAACTCAAACCATTTGTCTGCTTTAGTTAGTGTGCTGGACTGCATGCCAATCATGCATCAAAGGCTATTCTGGTTTCTTCATGCACTTCAATGTGCCCTACTCCAAACTGAAGCCCCTCACTACCATAAGCTTCAACATTACATCAATGGATGGCAACACCGTGCCCACACACTCATACCTCTGGGGGTTCATATTGGGCCACTCGAGGCTTCGGAGAAAGTCACACTTCTGCAGTGGGATGAAACTCCCATAGACGTTAGAGAAGCCGTCAAGAAACTCTAAAAAAGATAAAGAAACAATAAATAAGTTTAAAAAGTGATCAAAGTGAACAAAATCAAATACAAAAAGCAATATGAAGATGAATGGTCAATGGCCGTTGGATACCCGTAATATTCTTGACCAAAGCCAGCCGGTCTTCAGACGACACTCCATCCCCCGGCAGGCTTTTACAGACCGAGCTGAGGTTGGTTCTGCTGCTGGTCTTTCCATCAGCCATTGCCTGCTCTGCACCCGGGGTGGCACAGGCTTCCTGTGGGTGGGAGACGGGGCCTCCCCGCGGCTTCTGATCCCCAGACACCTTCTCCACTCCGTGGATCGTATCGTTGCGCATGCACCTGGCCCGACTTGTCCCAACGACTGACCTTTCTAGGTCCTCCGGTGCCCTGGTCTGTGGGCAGTCGGTGGGGGTTGAGGTTGAAGGAGAAGCAGGTTGACACACTTCTCCAGAGCCTGCCTGAAGTTCTCCACCGTCCACAACACCTGACGTCGGCGTTTCTCTCCCTTTGTCTGGAGTGTGTTCAGGAAGGTTCTCATCTCTGCCTGGGTCTACTTGTGTCTGCATACAGATGATTTTGACAGCGCCAGGGTGGTTGCAGGAGGGGCTGGAACAGACCGAACGTCTTTTACGCTCGTCGCGTTGCCTGGCCTTGGAGAAGAAACAAGGTCTGGCTCTTCCATGCCGATGCCACATCCACATCCACATCCTCCGTTTGGAGGCCAGACGTTTTTTGCTGAGCTCAGGGCAACGGGAAGGCCCCTTCGCCCCTTCCCTTGTTTGTTTACTGCCGCGCACCTTCCATGGAAGTTTACCCATTGGCGCAATCTATGAAAAGAGTGTCATGTGTTGATGATGATGATGGGTCTCCGTGGGAACTGGGCATAGGCCTGGACATGGGATGCTCCAGCTTTTTGTTGTTACGGTTTAGCCTGGAAGGGACAAGCAGCAGGTTTGGAGTTTAGGCGCCCTGCAAATTAAAAGGAACACACACATGTCTGTTTATAACGTTTGTAACGTTTTACAGACAAATAACTAAACGGAGGTATGCATGTGTGTCGAGCATGTGTTTGTATTGTGGCCACCGACATCCCGCTTGTATAACACACTGGGAATTATACAAAGTGACACGACTGTACGGGGTCATCCAAACAAGTTTACATCAATGAATTAATCGTGTAAAATAATGTTGATTTGTATAAACGTCCGTAGTTAGTTCCAAGTAAACTGGCGTGTCTGAAGGCATTGCTCTTGACACGTTAACCGGCCGTACAAACGCACATAACAATCCGCAATGAACGTAGTAGTAAGTCGATGTGCAACGAAAGGTTTCTTGCAACAATATATCGCAACGAAACGTTCTTTTTGTACAACTCTGTATTTACCATACACCGAACGTCACGTCACGACACCACACGCTGCTGCTGCTGTTGCTGCTGCTGCTGCAGCGGAATGCACGCCGTCGCGTTCGAAGCACGTCACGATTGATCCGACCAATGGAAAAAAAAATACAAAAATCAGCTGGTTCGATCAACAGGGATGATTCTAGGAAGAGCAGAGGTCGTCGGGTTTGACCCCTGTGTCAATGGGTTTATGCGGTATTATTCCACTATTCCACTACTAAATGCCATTTCAGTAAGAGCTAAATGCAGATCAGTCCGAGTATTTCTTATTGAATTATTGATTCATTATCTTTGTTTTATAAACTTCATTCTAATAGCAGGCCATGCAATTTAGGCTTCAATGGAACAACCATGATTGTCATAATGATATAAAAAATAAGTCATGATAAATAAATATAAATATTTAAAAAATATATATATTTTAAACACAGATTACATCATTTGTTACATTTAGTTTAGCATTCATTTAGCAGGCGCCTTTTCAGTGCCTTACAAGTGAGGCTGAGAACGAATCGAAGCATAGGCTACAATCACAATTTGAGTAGGCCTACAAAGTTTTCCTGCAAATGGTTTGTAAAGACAACAACTGGACAGAGTAACTATACTCTGTCCGAGGTACACTTAACACTGGGTCCACGTGACGCAATGATGAGGGGGCAGGCTGCACTGTTTATCTTGGCTTGAGTTTGTCCTTATATATACATATATATATACACCGGGAAGGACCACTGCATGGTCTCCCTATCGTACACTTGACTCGCCTCGCTACCCCCTTGCATATCTTGCATATAGTTTTTCCCGGACCCTGTTGTAGCCCATCTGGTGGAAAATGCGTTGGCTAAGCATCGCCGTGACCCTGGGTCTGCTGCTGGCAGTGTGGGCACAGGGGTGGTCAATGCCCAACATCGGCCGGCCTCCGTGCGACTCTCCCGACGTAGAGGCGGCAGCCACTGCGGCTCAGGATTACCTGAACGCTCAACACACTCACGGCTACAAGTACGTCCTGAACAGGATCGACGACGTCAAGATCTTCTCAACGGTAAGCCTGGGGGGTGATGGGTGATGGGTGAAAACACTACAGTCACAGTCGGAGAGCTATACACGTTTGAAAGAAAATACATTTTCTTCTGAAAGGGAAATTGAGGAAGTCATGAGCTATCTAAAGAAGAAGGCGGTATATTTTATGCAAATGTCTTGTGTGCTTTACTAAGTAATTACATGTACTTCAATATCCCACGACATTCGTGGACATGTCATGTGATTCTTTGAACAAATGGTTAACCTGGATAGGTCTTAGTGTGAACATAACATTGCCCTCATGTTCTCTGTAGCCCAGTGGAGTGACTACATACCTGTTGGAGGTTGACCTGTTGGAGACCGACTGTCACGTGCTGGATCCCACACCTCTCGCAAACTGCTCTGTCAGACCCAAAGTGTTGACGGTGAGATGGCGTACATTTATATCGCACCTCCACACGTCTTTGATGGCAAGGCCCAAAGACTACCCTGCTCTGAATCAAACACTCACAAAAAAAAACAGTAGTAAAAAAAGCTGTCCCTGTATCACAAAAAAGTCAGATTGAGAAGAAATATAATAATTAAGAAAACAAATAATAATTCATTATATATATATATGTGTGTGTGTGTGTGTGTGTGTGTGTGTGTGTGTGTGTGTGTGTGTGTGTGTGTGTGTGTGTGTGTGCGTGCGTGCGTATGTGTGTGTGTGTGTGTGTGTGCGCGTGCGTGCGTGCGTGCGTGTGTATGTGCTGTTTTGACTCAGGCGGTTGAAGGTGACTGCGAGGTGGTGTTGAAAAAGGTTGGCGGGGCTTTGAGTGTCAGCGCCTTCAAATGTGTAACCGAAGGTACATCTTATGGTTTGAAACGTCAAGCTAACACACACACACACACACACACACACACACACACAGCAAACTGTACTTTCCTCCTTGTTGCAGAGTCAAGAGAAGACATCTGCGAGGGCTGCCCTGCCCTCCTTCCCCTGAACCACACCAGTGGATTGGATTTTGTCCATGCGTCTCTACGGACCTTCAACGGCAGAATCAACAATACTTACAGCCTCATGGAGGTTGGGAGGATGTCCTCACAGGTACAATCTAACATAAATATATACATAAAGACACAATGCCTCTGGGTGTGCAAATGTGTTTTTAATATATTTGGTGTTTTGTTTAGCTTGTGTCTGGTGGAACCATCTTTGCAGCTGAATATGTGATAGAAGAGGCGAAATGTACCAGTGGTGACTGTGCGCCCCTGGACAACGCTGTACGTAGAACGAGAAATCAATCAATCCTTCTCTGAGACTTTATTTTTAGGACTAGAAATAGACAATAACATACAAACCAATGTACATTCAGTAATGGTGCATGCCGGGATTTGCTCATAACATGTTTTCCTACTTTAGGAACGGGGGTTTTGCGTGGCACGGGGTTTCGCTTCTGACCACAGTGTGGACTGCAGTATGTTTGGTGTTCTGGTAAATAAAACAAACATGCTAAATTAACCAACACTCACTAATGGGTGTAAACACACAGTTTTCAATGGATTTTTTTTTTTCAGCCAATCAATGTGCCTGAGGTCAACAACACTGCATCCTCCAGTCCCTCCCTGAGCCCGGTGTCCCCCTACAGTCTGAAGCACCACAAGCTCACCCACATCTGGATTCATGACCACATCCATGACCGCGTCAATGACAGCATCCATGACCGCCAGGTCAGACTCCTGTTCGAGTCCGATTCTTCCGAGTCCAATGAGGTGGGGGTGATGCAGGTGATGCCTGGGGTTTTTGTAGCCGCGGCGGCGCTGCCTGAGCCTTCGGTAGCCGCGGCGGCAGCCACCCCGGTCCTGGAGCTGTTGGCCAGCGCAAAAGCTTTGAGTGTGGAAGTCTTAGCCACGGATGACGTGCCAAATGTTGAGCTCGTCCCGACTGTGGATGTCCCAGCCGCAGCCGCCAACGACGCCGCTAACGATATCCCAGTGGCAGTGGTAGTAAAACGGGCAGCAGAGTTTGTTGAGCCGGCCGCGCTTGTTCCCACACACCCGTCCAATGTTCTGGGTCCCCAGTGTCCCGGGAGGATCAGACACTACTAAGCAAGACTCCACAGCATTGTAGACAAGGGCTATCATGGTATACCTTAACATGTCCTGCGGAGACCTGGCTGTCCACTGTGGGGAATTAGCTGCGGTACATTAGCAAGTCAAGAGTCAATCAAATATGGTTTAGTAATAACACCAACATTGACCCATCAATAAAGCTTTCTCTATGGTTGTACAATCGTGTGCTTTGGTAACTTAATTTAAGGCAGTGAAAGTATAAATCATAATGTTCAGAAGGAACATTCGAATGAAAATTTGAATTTTGAGTAGACTATGGCCATTTAGCTTCCCATCAACAACCACAAGACCCAGAATACTATTGTGTGGCAGTCTCCCCTGCTACATGCCACTAAAATAGCTACTACAGGGTCCTCCAAACGACAAGGACAAAGGGTGATGAGTAATCCGGTTTATTGTTTGTGGTTTAGAAGCAGTGCAGATTGTACATGCTAGCGGTCTCTTGTGTGTGTGTGTGTGTGTGTGTTTTTTTAACCGGTGGGCCTTTATTACCATTGACCCACAGGTATGCAGCCTCACCCACCCAAACACTCCACAGATCACTTTTGCAAAATGAAACTACAATAATACATTATCGCTCTAGAAACTTCTACAAAAACAATGTTACTCCCAATTCTGCATGGAATCAATCGATTTTGTATTATAACATTGAATTACAAGCACATTAAATAATGGCTAAACAATCATTTAAGATAAAAGGCAGTTTTCCCAACTTAAAGGAATATTCAAAAGATAAATAAGGTTTCTGCAGGTTACAATCAACCCATACTTTTTTGAGCACGCAAGACTGAACTACAGGCAAAATGTGCCCTTAGTTATAATTGAAAACATGTAGTACCCAAGTGCTACAGATAATGTGAGTAATATGTAGTGCCAGTTACCTGAGCAACTGGCAGATAATTTAAACAAAAACAAGGTTGAATAAACAGACACATTAGATGAATGGGCAAAATTGTATTTGCATAGACGGGTCAATGCTCGAGTAACATCAGTTCCGGAGTTTATGTAAATAAGACCAAAGCTTTTAGGGTCAATGTACTTCATTTATCTGGAGAAGTCACAAACATTACCACAAATCGTCGTTCCAAAAAGAACCCCATTAGGAACAAATACCAGGGGTTGGTGAGAGTTTACTTATTAGAAGTAGTCTGCCCATGACTGATATGACCCAACTCACATGAAAACACATGTAACAGGTAGTCAGATTCCATTTCATTTATTTCCAACATAATGTAATGTTCACTTCCCATGGCCATTCTTTTGGAACGAGTGGTCCATGTCTCCTGGAAAAGAAAAGAAAAAACATTAGAAACTATTAAATACAAATTGGAGGTTTTGAGCCTCGGGAAGCAGATACTTGCCATTTTGATAGCCATCAACTGAAGAAATCCGTCTTTCAAATTTCTGTCCAAGATTGTGATTAAATTGGAATTGACCAGTCCGAGTAGGGGAGGACAAGTAATGTGGTTCTTGACCAGTCATACGATCTTCACTTTTATGCATGGTATCCATTTGGCTTCCAGGTTGTGGTAGCTGAGATTCCTCCTTGCTTTGTTGAGAATTGCGTAAAGGCTCAGATGACAAGTGTATGTGACTACGACCCAGGCCCCTGGCTTTGCTTCCTGGAGGGCCATGTTCCAACAACACATACCCATTGGGAAATGGATGTTCAGACGTCAGCTTTTTGAACATCTGTGAGTTACTCAAAGGTTCAACAGCCTCAAAGTAGTCTGTGGATTCACCACTTGATGCCTGTGCATCTTGAAACATGTTCTCAGGCATCTTTTTTGGTGGTTCATATTGTTGGATGTAGGTAGGAAGCCCTAACGGTGACTGAGAGGGGTCAAACCTTTGTGTTAAATCCAGGTTATTCGATAGATTGGCCATTTTAAGCAGAGAAAGAATGCCCTCTGGTGGGTATTCCAATACTTGATTTGCTTTGCTTGCATATTTAATAGCCTGCGATAGAAAAATAAGCAAATGGTCCAACTCATTTTGGGATAGAGGGTTGACTGTTGCATCATCTGATGCTTCAGTAAGGTCAGGTGGCCCAGCACGTTGAGTTTCCTGTAACTCAACAAATGTTGCGAATGCTGTCCTGGTCATAATAGGGGCAATTTCACGGTCATCTTTAAGAGGGTGAATATAGTGATCATGTTGGTGGTAATTGAAGGACACACAGCAATCACTGAATCCAGAAGGGCAACTCTGAGGGCATTGTACAAGGGGATATCTTTGTTCAGATTGGCCCGCCGCAAGAAGGTTTGTAATGATCTCATATTTAGGTGGCTTGGGTTGAGTCACAGGTTCTTGCACTTCAATCTTGGGCGTTGGTGATGCAGGTTTCTGTGTAGGATCACCGAGACCAGGATAAAACGGATGGTAAGGTGGAAATGGATCTGGAGCTTGAGAAGCAGGTGGCTGTGGTGGCCAAGTGAAATAAGGAAATTTATAGGGGTCTTGGACCTCTGGAGGTACAGGGTTTTTATTGGCAGTGGTTTTAGCTGGCTTGGGTATGGTCACAGGCTCTTGCACTTCAATCTTTGATGTTGGTGATGAAGGTTTCTGCGGAGGACCAGGCGTTGGATAAGGACCTTGGGGTGGCTGTGGTGGCCAGAAGTAGTAAGGAAATTGATAAGGTGGTGGGTTTTGTCCCTCTGGAGGTACAGTGTTTTTATTGGCAGTGGTTTCAGCTGGCTTGGGTATGGTCACAGGCTCTTGCACTTCAATCTTTGAGGTTGGTGATGCAGGTTTCTGTGGAGGACCAGGCGTTGGATCAGCACCTTGGGGTGGCCAGAAGTAGTAAGGAAATTGATAAGGTGGTGGGTTTTTTCCCTCTGGTTTCTGTGAAGAATCATCAGGACCAGGTGGATAGAATGGATTCTGATAGTAAGGTGGAAATTTATCTGGAGCTTGAGAAGCAGGTGGCCAGGCAAATTGATAGGGGTTTGGGTTTTGTCCCTCTGGAGGTACAGTGTTTTTATTGGCAGTGGTTTCAGCTGGCTTGGGTTGAGTCACAGGCTCTTGCACTTCAATCTTTGAGGTTGGTGATGCAGGTTTCTGTGGAGGACCAGGCGTTGGATCAGGACCTTGGGGTGGCCAGAAGTAGTAAGGAAATTGATAAGGTGGTGGGTTTTTTCCCTCTGGTTTCTGTGAAGAATCATCAGGACCAGGTGGATAGAATGGATTCTGATAGTAAGGTGGAAATTTATCTGGAGCTTGAGAAGCAGGTGGCCAGGCAAATTGATAGGGGTTTGGGTTTTGTCCCTCTGGAGCTACAGGGTTTTTATTGGCATGGGTTTTAGATGGCTTGGGTTGAGTCACAGGTTCTTGCTGTTCAGGCTTTGGAGTTGGTGATGCAGGTTTCTGCGGAGGACCAGGTGTTGGATCTGGACCTTGGGAGGGATGTGGTGGCCAGAAGTAGTAAGGAAATTGATAGGGTGGTGGGTTTTGTCCCTCTGGAGCTACAGGGTTTTTATTGGCATGGGTTTTAGATGGCTTGGGTTGAGTCACAGGTTCTTGCTGTTCAGGCTTTGCAGTTGGTGATGCAGGTTTCTGCGGAGGACCAGGTGTTGGATCTGGACCTTGGGAGGGATGTGGTGGCCAGAAGTAGTAAGGAAATTGATAGGGTGGTGGGTTTTGTCCTTCTGGAGCTACAGGGTTTTTATTGGCATGGGTTTGAGGTGGCTTGGGTTGAGTCATAGGTTCTTGCACTTCAGGCTTTCGAATTGGTGAACTAGGTTTCTGTGAAGGGTCATCAGGACCAGGTGGAGGATAGAATGGATTCTGATAGTAAGGTGGAAATGGATCTGGAGCTTCAGTAGCAGATGGTTGTAGTGGCCAGGTGAAGTCAGGAAATTGATAGGGGTTGGGGTCTTGGCCCTCTGGTTCTCCAGGGTTTTTAATGCCATGGGTTTTAGGTGGCTTGGGTTGAGTCACAGGTTCTTGCACTTCAGTCTTTGGTGATGTGGGTTTCTGTGAAGGATCATCAGGACCAGGTAGAGGATAGAATGGATTCTGGTAGTAAGGTGGAAATAGATCTGGAGCTTGAGAAGCAGGCGGCTGTGGTGGCCAGGTGAAAGGAGGAATGTTTGGGATTTGCAAGGGAGCCGCAGTGGGGAGAACAACTTGGCCTGGTCTCTCCACAATTTGTACACTTGGACAAGAAACTTTAACTGCACCATCTCCAGCCAAGCCAACAGTGAAGATTCCATCCTGCAAATGATATCAGAGTGTTCAACAATGTTCAAATATGAGCCAACCAACCAACAAACGACAAGTTGTGGAACTGTACCTTCACTCCCACACAGGGGGCATAGCGAATCGAGATGGCTACACCGCCAGGATTAGTAACCAAGTCAAAGCCAAAGCCACATTTGGGCATGACCTGCATCAGGGGTTCCCACTGACCATTCACTGAAGACAAAATGTATTGCAAAGTCCTTAGAGCATTTACAAAATTGTGTCATCCAACAGTCAGTCAACTTTAAAGAAAACATTAGGTTGAGAAATACATACAATTGACTTTGATTTTGTCAACAGGAGAAGCCCAGTCCGTGTTCACAACCATGCCTGCAGTATTGCAGGTGACCCTAGGAGGATTGTACAGAGATGGCCTCGTGACAGGGCAATACATTTTCACCGGTATGCCCCACCAACGAAGTGGAAGAACATAGCCCTCTTCCTGTTGGTAGATGGAAATTGTATTAACGTTTTTAAAACTGAAAAAAATGATGAATGATTGGTTGACATTGATTACTCGATTGACTTAAACCAGCAAGTCGAACCTCAAGAGAGACGAAACAACCATCATAAGGTGCAACCAAGACCAAATCTTTTTGTGTTGTCGTCATGGTGTATCCGCAGCTTGTAGGCAGATCTGACAGGGGAAGAGGAGCCAGACTGCCCCCTGAATGGAACATTTGGTGTCTGGTTAGAGTCTAGTTACGTCAACAACAAAAAAAGGATGCAAATACGATAGAATACATTATGAATAGGCCCATGTGAATTATTGTACCCCCTTCTTTCTGGGCCTTTTGTTTTGTTGTATATGTATATTGCACAATGTTGGACTGTGAGAAATGGTGTTTCGGATGTATACATGTACACCAGATATGGGAATTTGAGAATAAAATGAACTTGACTCAAATATACAAGATGGCTATCAATTCCAGAGCAAATTGGAACAGGAGCTATTTATCATGAGAATCAAGACATCAAACTTCACGAATTGTGAAGTGATTGCTTTTTGGTGGTCCGGATATATGTTAGAATGTACTTAAAATATTAAGACTTTTTTGTATTACTTTTTATTTTTAAGAAACCACCGTGGGAGCCTTAAATGGGTATCGGCCCATTTGGGAAACGCTTGTAACAGGATAAGTGAATTTGCTAGATTTGTTACAAGACGTATCTATACATTCCTGACAACGAGTCACATTTACCGCGTACAATGGATGTTGGAATGGAATGGATGCAAGTTAAATATTCTTACCTCTGTCTACAACAAATAGAGCTCCAGGAGTAGGAAATGAACCTTGAACGTTCAGCTTCATCGAGTCACCGGTGCATTCAACATTAGGCGTCGTTTGCATCAGTTTCCGAACTGCTACACTGACATCAACATCGACCTGCGCTTTGAAGTAGGCCTGCGCCTCATCCCAACCTTTGGTGTAAAAACAAGACGGACTGGCTTCAGCTCTACAATGAACAGCATTAGATCTAAGCGGGTCACAAAAGTCAAGATACGACGAACTGCTCAATTATCGATCTTAAATTGTTAAGTCAATTGAACGTACCCATGTCTGATTGATAGTCTGCATCCACGGGATGTTGTTTGAGCGTTGCACTTTGTGGAAAATGACGTCCGATTAACAGTCTTCCCCTCTCTTTCATTTTAATTAGTGTCGAATTGCCTCTCGAGTTTAACTTCCAAATCACAGATGGGTTTGGCGATGACATTTTTAAAAGAGCCACGGCATCGCAACGAGTAATCGCCACCAATAACATCCCTATACATATCACAAACTTTTCCCACGCCATTGGAGTAAAGTGCTCACACACACCGCAGATCAAGAAACACAACAGCGTGCCGCAAACGCGCTCTCCAATGATACTTAAAGGTGCGTCGGGTTATCCACTAATGACTGGTCTACCTGACACAGGTGTGGTCGAGGCGCAATTAAAACGATCAGCGTTAGACTTTATATATTTGATTATATAATGTCGTATTTCATATTTAATACAATGTCCTAATGTCTTTTGTTTTGTTTTTGTTGGTCTGATTGTTATCAATGTGTCCGTTTCTTATTTAACAGCGGGCTGGTAAACAGACCGCCCGTCTGTTGACTAGATTTGATTAGATTAGGTTAGATTTAAATGTATTGTCATTGCACTTGCACACAAGTACAGTACAGCAAAAATAATTTGCCATCTAACTAGAGTGCAAATGTTGCAGGGTGAAATAGCCCAACTGTGGAAGGTGATGCGTCTACCCTCTAGCCTAGAATTGGAGTCTGATTTGGAGTTAGGATGCCCCCTCGTGGACACATGTTACACTTTTTATTAGTTGAGAATTATAAAATGCACATTAAAAAATAACATTCCCAAAAGCACAGACGAGATATACCATTGAACTCTGGTTGGAATCATTTTTATTTTATCTGTCTGTAAAGCTCATGAAACATCCCATTTTTCCACTTTTGAAATTGCTTTGCATCACATTGTGCATTTGTGAAGATAAACAGCTTTTTATGCTTTATGTATTCTTTTTCAATTCTGTACACATCACAAAACTGGAGATTACTGATGCCAAACTATCCCATAAGAGGAAAGGGCCATCAGAAGAGTCTTCTCACTGGGGCAGCCGTTCAAAACTAGAGCTCACAGTAGCAACAGATCAGATATATTTTATGGCACAGAACACACGGTTATTCTCAGAAAGATTTCACAAGACAACTTACAAATGTTATTCCAACCAACCAACACGACTTTTCATAAATTGAGTGCACACAGCATCTTATTTTCAGTATACTTGCATGTACCGTGCTATGACAGATACACGTGATGACTAAACACAAGGCAAGTCATTTCAAGACGTTTCTCCACCCCCTCCCCAAGGCTTGGGCTCGACAGTCGGAACGCATTCATACGGTTGTAAAATGAGGCTGCATTTTTTATGTTCAATGACGAGTTAGCAGGAAATTAACTACGTGTGAAACGGGCTCTAGCGTTAAAGACAGTTCAAAGTCATCTGAAGTGGTGTCACAATGATATAAAGTCAAAACAAAATGCACCCTACAATCATCCATGGACTGAAGACATTTCAGAAATTTTTATTTTAGAAACAATCCTATTCAACTGACAATTGGTCCAATGGCGTCTATGAAAGGGTGACAATGGGGGTAATAAAAAAATAAAAATCGAAAAAGGTGTGTATGCTGCAATGGGGGGGGGGGGGGGGGGGGCGGAGGAGAAGGGGTGACTTGACATCTGAAAGTTTTACAGTCAAAACGACATCCAACAACAGCACAAGCATGCATGTCATGGGAAGGAACGCAGACTTGGAGTGTAAACAAACAAAAATATGTACACAATTTTATTTTCCCCACCCAAGTGTCTTGAAGAGCTTTTAAATAAGTGCCAAATAAGATGCTTTTTATCTAGGCTCCTACACTGGAGAGAGACAGAAAGGGAGGGGGGGGGGCAGAGTGCCGTTTGCTTATTAGAGGGGTATGCATGCAACTTTGAAACACCCAAATGTTGGCGAGGAGAACCTGGTGTTACTCTAGACATAAAGCATAAGCAGATCATTTATACTATCACATTTGACCATTTGCCAGTTGCTAATGGGCGCTAATACAACAAGTCCAAATTCAGTAAAGATTATTTTTTATTACACTTTTGCACATTTTGTAAATATACATTTAGACAATTTCATTTGATAAACATGCCATTGTGGTAGTGCGAAACTATTTGTGATGTCTATCGTTTTAAAGGTAGGATGAAGGGTGGGTTGGGGGGGGTGGGGGGGAGGGAGGCAACAAAAAAACAATTTGATATAAAAGTGAACCATGGGAAGATATGATTATTGGCTTTTCTAATTCCGGACAGTATTGTCAACACAATGGGTAGATGCTATGTGGATGATTGATGGGTGTGGGAGGAGTTGCTTAATATCCAGAACCCCTCAGGAACTGAACCATGTCATATGCCTTCTTGTTGAGTTTTCCGCCATGGACCCCATCCTTCCCCATCACTACAACCAGCGCTGGGGCACACGTGGGAAAACAAAGAGAAATGAACAGAATTCAAGAGCGCCCCCCACAGCCCACTCCCCGCCTCCTCAGTTTAGATTGAAGGAGGGAGGAGGAAGCAAGGGAGGAAACATGGACACAGGATCTTTACCACCACTCTTCATTTGCTATTAAAAGTTTCCAAGACATTTGACTGCTTGTAGAGAATTCTTATCAGCAATATTTTTTTTCTTTTCTCTTCTTTTTTTTTGTTGTCGTGTCCCTCAAATGTGATCTATTAGTGAGTGTGCGCCATTAAAACCCTGAATCTCTCAAGTATTTTGCCATCGTGTATGCCTTCTTATTCAATACGCCGCCGTGGACCCCTTCTTTGCCCATTACAAGTACCAAGACTGAAAGAGAAAAGATAGGGGAGGGGGGAAAGGGGAAAGTTAAAGAGAAGTGAGGTACAGCAAATGCATCTCAAAGGAAAGAAACGGGTATTTGAAAGAAAGGCCTTTACTGGTCTTAATGTTTGAGTTTATTTGTAATTACTGAGGGAGATGCTTTGAGGATGGTGGATTAAGTAAAGCGAATGAAAGACATCCAAGGGAATAAATAAATGATTTAACACATCAGGTTAGAAAAGTTAAGGGAGGTGCTATTCATCAAATTCACATGCATGTTATAATCGGAATGTTAATGTTAATATTTGTATAGAAAACATTTAAGTGTTTGTTCAT
Source organism: Muraenolepis orangiensis (assembly GCA_027704905.1). Classification (NCBI taxonomy): domain Eukaryota; kingdom Metazoa; phylum Chordata; class Actinopteri; order Gadiformes; family Muraenolepididae; genus Muraenolepis; species Muraenolepis orangiensis. The sequence goes on along the minus strand of CM051005.1, from coordinate 16,852,090 downwards.
TGGGGCTGTGGGGGGGGGGGGGAAATCACATGCATGTTATAGCAACTGGGAAAATGTACTAGGAAACCAGACAGAGGACAACAGAGTGAAAAAGAAAATAGCCATGGAAATGAATAGAGGCTTGCAATTCAGACACTCACAGCTCACATCATATGACGCCTCAACCTCACTGACTTTGCCCATCCTTTTGTCATGTGAGAGTTTCCTGATGTCCATGTGATGTTTTCAACCAACTCAAAACTGTCTGTGTGTGCGTGCGTATGCATGCATGCATGCGTGTGTGTTTGTTCTGTAACAACCAAAACAATGTTCAAAGTTTACCTCTTCCAGCCTTCCCTAAGGTGACATTGAAGGTTGGCTCTCCCCCCTGGGTCTTCGTCCTGATGTCCATTGTCCAGTCATTCTCCACGTTCAGGCTGTCTCTGATGAGGGAACACTTCTTGCCTCCCAGGGTGAGGCCGTTGGTGAAGAAGTTCTCCCTGTCCTTGCCAACGAGGATGTCGATTTCTTGAACCTACAGAGGGTATACCACAACAAAAAGAAAAAGACATTGGTACTACCGGGCATCAAATAAGAATGCCAATAATGAAGGGGAAAAGGCCCAGCTGTGCACAAGTGCTTCACGTCAACTCAAATAAGAGTACATGCAACGTACATGTTGTGGAGACCCAAGAGTCGATTGGGAGGGTCAATGTTGTGAATAAGAAGTGGGGCATCACGACGGTCATATTGATTGACATTCAACCAAATATGTCAAATGCGACCACAGGTTTTTAAACACACGGACGACAAATATTAAACGCCGGTCAACTATTATATGCAAAGATCCCAACTCGGAACCTCTCCGTAGTCATAATGAGCGGAAGTGACGGCTCTGGATCATGTCTCAAACCACTGATCTAGAATAGCTATAGCTAAATTACTGCTCCTATATAGGTTACATCACACTGCACTTCTGTATGTATATACATTTAGACTAGTGTAAATAGGGCCACTGCGATATGTATATATACACAATTATAAGGTATTTTTTGGGGGGTTATTTTTGGATAATTTCTATTTTCAATTGAGGATTGTACAGTTTCGTTGCGGTACAACGACCGTTCAGGCATGGAGCCACACTGTTGGTGGTGGTATAACGTGGCTAATTGAACAGCGGCTAGCCGGCATGTTAGCACGTCCATACAAAGCGTGTCAGCTCCCGCAGCCAGACGGCGTCTACTTGCGGACACATTGCGGATATTGAAATGTGTAACCCGTACTCGTCGACAACGGTCTGTGCCAACCGTGCGATACACTACAAAAACGACAACGCCTTAATCCGTACACAACCGCATCCAGTATAGGTTCTTCCCAGGGAGTAACGATAGTGGACCGGGCCACAGCTAGCTAGCATGCACAGCAGCGTTAGCTAGCCGTGCTAGATCCTGTGATATCACGGTGCTCGGCCGTACAGATTTAACGTGTTGTGGGTGACACACGGAACAGAAAATGACAATTGAAAATGCCCCACCAGAATAATGTAGCGTCTCCCCCAGTGTCTCTTACCGTTATATTGGTAAAAAGGCCACCGGCATGTGCTGCCCAAACATATTTGGCGTCTGTATAACCAACAATGGCGGAGTCCTGACAGTCGCCATCGGCCATCAGGTTATCAACGTAGCTTTGCCAAGACATATTTACGGAAATTGGTGAAATATAAAACCGCCTATAATCTTAAAAATACGGTTCGATGATACAGCCGCCAATCGATTGGCCTACGGAGGAATTTAGCGTTTCCAATTCAAGTCACACTTCAACGCTTACAAAACGTCAGGGTTCGGGCAGCAAAGAAAGCCAATGCAATCAGGCTGAGCCTGGGTGTAGTCCGATCAGATCACTCCGCACAATGAGCCCTGGGTGTAGTCCGATCAGATCACTCCGCACAAGGAGCCCTGGCGCTTTTATGGAAAAAGGAGAGCGGCGGAATGAAAGCCCCGCAGCCCTGCTGGGCGAGAATGTGCGTGTTCAATTATTAATTCGTCAATGTGTGTACTATGCAGTGATTTATTATTCGATTGGAAATTCTTTATTTTGTCATGTGTAACCAGTATGCCAATGGAACGCTTACTCCACATTCACTACGATGACAGTGGAAGTAAACCTTCACATAAGAAACAAATAAAAGTAAAAGTGATTAAAAGATATATATTGGAAAGCAATAATAAATAAATAGCAATAATAAAAATAAATATAATAGCATGTATTCGAACATCTATTTAGATTAGATTAGATTAGATTTTATTCTAATTTATTGTCAGTGTACAGCACAAGTATAGAACATCGAAAGGAATTTGGCATCTAACCAGAGTGCAAATGTTGCAGTAAAGTGCATGGTACTATGATACTTCTAAAAACAGGTATAAAATAACTTATAGGGTAGGTATGAGATATGTGCAGAATTATAGGTATATATATATATATATATACAAGGTAAGTATACAAGTATACAGCAGGTAGTGAGCAGGGATGGGTAGTTATATCAGCAGTGGACGATTAATATATATATACGTTAAGTACAGTAAAAATATCTATATACAGGTATGTAAACAATAAATGTGGAAACTATAAATATGTAAACTATAGGTAGATGTAGGGAGTTATGATACAGTGCAAGGCCATTAAAGACATTGATGGTAAAGGGGTATTGTCAGCAGAGTTCGTATTTTAGGCAGCAGAGGGGGGGGGGGGGGGGGGGGGGGGCGAAGTCAGAGGGGAGTTCAGAAGGGGGGGGGGGGGGCTGTCATCGTGATACAGAGTTCAGAGAGAAGACAGCTGAGGGGAAGAAGCTGTTCCTAAGCCTGCTTGACTTGGAATAACGGTTTCTATAGCGCCTCCCGGAGGGAAGACAGTCCATGGTTGGGGTGAGAGGTGTCTTTTTTTGTGCCTTCCTAAAACACTGCTTGTGATGGGTAGTGTTCATTGCAGGGAGGGGTAATCCAACATTGCGTTGGGTGGTTTTCACCACCCTCTGCAGCGCTTTCCGGTCGGAAACAGCGCAATTGCCGTACCACACATGCAGTTGGTGAGGATACTTTCACAATGATAATGGCACACCGGTAAAAGTTCACCAGAATCTGAGGGGACATGTGGGCTGTCTCCTTAGGAAGAAGAGATGCTGGTGAGCCTTCTTTACCAGTGAGGCAGTATTGAGGGACCAAGAGAGGTCCTCGGAGATGTGGACCCCCAGGAATTTGAAGCTGGAAACAAGCTCGACCTCTGCCCCGTTGATGAGGATGGGGGCGTGTGCGCCAGCTCTGGTCTTTCTGAAGTCCACGATCAGCTCCTTGGTCTTCTTGGTGTTGAGGGCCAGGTTGTTGTCAGCGCACCACGCCACCAGGTGCTGGATCTTCTCCCTGTAGGCTGCCTCATTGTTGTTCTTGATGAGGCCCAACACCATTGTGTCGTCTGCAAACTTGATGATGGTGTTTGTACCATGTACAGGAGTGCAGTCGTGGGTGAAGAGGGAGTAGAGGAGAGGGCTCAGCACACAGCCCTTGGGGACGCCAGGGTGAGGGTGGAGGAGGTGAGACTGTCTAACCTGACTGACTGGAATCTGTTGGTTAGGAAGTCCAATGACCAGTTACAAATAGAGGGGTTAATGTTAAGATTCTTTCTATAAGGTCACCAAGTTTGCGGATGAGTTTGGAGGGGATGATGGTGTTGAATGCTGAGCTGAAATTGATGAACAGCATTCTCACGTGGGTGTTGCTCTCATCCAGGTGGGAGAGAGTGAAGAGTGAAGGGCTAAGGAGAGGTGTCCTCCGTGCTCCTGTTCTCATGGTAGGCAAATTGGTATTAATCCAGTGAGGGTGAGAGGCCAGATTTGAGGTGAGGCCAGGACCAACCCCTCAAAGCACTTCATGATGATAGGGGTGAGTGCAACAGGGCGGAAGTTGTTGGCTCGCTGCAGGGGAGTGTTTTGGCACTGGCACAATGGAGGTGGTTTTAAAGCACGCTGGGATAACTACCTGAGCTAGTGACATTTTCATAGTGAAAATGTCAGTAAGGACCTCGGTCAGTTGCTCAGCGCAGCTCCTGAGCGCGCATTTACAACTGTTGCGTGACTGTGTATATACGTTTAAGTGAAAGTTCTGAGGTTCTGGCCTATATGCTTACCTTTCATGATCGCACATTATTGTGCACCCCAATGGGCACAGCAATGTGGCACGTAAACTAGTGCCATGTCTGATTCCAGATAGCTGGGAGGCTAGTTTAAATAGCTGCAAACGATGATAATTACATTAGATTAGATTAGATTCAAATTGATTGTCATTGCACAGCACAGTACAGCGAAAATAATTTGGCATCTAACCAGAGTGCAAATGTTACATTAAAGTGCATAGTAATATACAATATACAGTGGTGAAATAAGATGTAAAAACCGAACTTGGTATAAAAACAACAGGTATAAAATAAGGTATATACCTATCAGGTATGAGATATGTGCATTATTATTATAATTGTTATTATTAGGTATATATATATTTACAGGTAAGTATACAAGTATTCAACAGGCAGTGAGCAGGGGTATGCAGTTGTATCAACAATAATAATAATATTATAATTATAAGTAATAAATAATTATAAGCGTACTACTAACATTTACTATACGGCATGGGTCGGCAACAGGCGGCCCGCGGGCCATTGCCATTTTTTACAATATCGGACCGACAGTCGCACATATAGGCTATAATGTCTGAATCGAGAATGCAGTGACATTTTCCGCCAGGGCTGAACTGGCCATCTGGCAGACCGTGGGCCGACTGGCCTTTTTGGGGCCGACACAAGTTGTTTGTCTGATCTTTTATTACATTTAAATAATGTAATAAACAGTGGCATGTTCTTTTAAATTAAGCAAGAGTCCTTCAGTCTTGATTCACAAAGAGTGTATGGCAAATATAATATATTTTTCAGTTGGACATTGTGTGTTCAAAGAACATTTCAACAATTACAATAATTGAATTAACATTTAACAAAACAACCCTTTTATTGACGGTTCAGCAAACTAGTCCATATATGGACTACCAGTCCATATATGTTAAGCGATTTTTAAGGGAACATTCTACCACTAGGTATGATTGTGATCAGTCGTTACATGCGTTGCAAAATTGTCATTGACATAGTGTCCTCACACAGTGGGAGCATCCACCCAGACGTATGATGGATAGATGAGCCTATACAGTCCACTGGGTAGTCTGCTAGACTGACCTCTTGATTACATTTGTTTACTTGTATGCATGCATAATAGCCTATTTGTACACTGTATGACAACATATACATTTGTCAAAAAAATATACACCGTTTATCACCGTTTATCACTGGCTTATCGTTAATTCAATGAGTATTATCATGTTTTATTTTAGACACGTGCACTGAACAAGGTGCAGAGGATTACATTGATCCATTGTTTGTGTTTAATTTATTATGAATGTAGAATGACTAGTGGCGGTAGTCAAGTGCATAATAGGACTTGCATCACCAATCAACTGTTGGACTGTTGCCTCCTATGTGCAGCACCTATCACACAGCCAGCCAATGCAGTCCATCCTGTTGAAGGGCTCTTTGCTCTTCCCACTGGACTTTTGGTATGTGTTTTCTGGGCGGATTCTGGGTGGGTGTGGTAGGCTTGGAAAGCCATTTGAGATTAGAACTGTGATTAGGGACTTACAATGGAACTTGAAGGCTGGAACTGATATACTGTATGTGATTAGGGGCTGTGTGTGTGTGTGTGTGTGTGTGTGTGTGTGTGTGTGTGTGTGTGTGTGTGTGTGTGTGTGTGTGTGTGTGTGTGTGTGTGTGTGTGTTCATTTCAATATAGATCATGCTTGAGAAGGTGCCCCTAATGTAGTTCCAAACAAGTTTGCTTGTCTGGAACCATTCTCTGTTACTGTGTTTTAAATATAAAACACTTTTAATACTAACTCTGTAAATATAAAATAAAAATCCTAATCATATAATCCTATCGTTTGTATATATGTCAAAATAAGATGATTTAATTAAGCATATTCCAATGTGTACTTACGTATATCAGGTGGGCCAGTACAGAACCACCAGAATGGCAGTTCGGGTCTATGTTGCCCTCTAGTGGCGTTATGGAAAGAGGGTGTCACGTGTTTCAAAAGTCAGATCATGCTGTGCATTTTATTAATAGGCAGTTTTTTTCTTTAACTTTTTTGTCTATTCATATTTTGTGAAAGAGAGAGAGAGAGAGAGAGAGAGAGAGAGAGAGAGAGAGAGAGAGAGAGAGAGAGAGAGAGAGGAGAGAGAGAGAGAGAGAGAGAGAGAGGACGGAACACAGCTACCGCATCATATTCTCGATTTCCTTCTACGTAAATATTGTTGCGCGCGCTACCCACGATGCAGCGCGGCGGCTGCACACACACATAGCCATCTTGTCAAGAGTGAGGAAGGTAAGCGCTGCAACAAGAATTTCAGTTCGGTCCATAAAAGTATAACAGTTCAAATACATTTTCAGTCACGCACACACACCCGCACAAGGACTCGCATTCCGGGCAGGCGTGACTCATCAACGAACACAAGGCTGTTAACCAAGTTGGTAGAAGAAGAAGAAGACGAAGAAGAAGAAGAGAAAGAAAGACAGACAGACGGACGTGTTTTGCGGAAGATGTCTTATGTACTTGTGCCGACGTAGGGGGGTGGGTGAGAGTGTAGCTAGCCTCGGTGAGCGGAGGGCGACGGGCCCGCCTCAGCCTCAAGTAGCTCCCGCAGCACGGCGGCACACTGCGACACAGCGGCGGCGGCCCCGACAACTACACCGCCGGGACATCTGTGGAGCGGACAGGCCCGCCTGCTGTAGGCACAGACACAACTTTGTCGCGGATACTTTTGAGGTATTTCTGTTACTGGGCTCAAAAAAAGAGAGAACCCCCCCCCCACACACACACGGGATTGCTGCTGTAACACGAATCTAGCGGTGGTGGTGGTGTTGTTGTTGTTTTCTTCTTCGCGCTCATAAAATGCAACAGGAGACTCTCCAGAAGGAGGTGGAGGATGGCGCAGATTCATGTTGATTGCCGTTTACTTGCCAATTCTGTATACATGCGAATGTGCGAACTGGTCTAACCGACTCTGTTTCAAGGCTGATTCCAGCTGCATCTGACGGATAACCATACGGGGGGGGGTGGTGTTTTGTAAACAGTCCGCCAACATGTCGAAAATGCCGGCCAAGAAAAAGAGTTGTTTTCAGATCACCAGCGTGACACAGGCCCAAGTTGCGGCTAGTAGTGCCACCGACGACACGGAAAGCCTGGAGGACCCCGACGAGTCACGGACAGAAGACGTTTCGTCGGAAATATTCGACGTATCGCGAGCTGATGAGCCAGTGTGTGACATAAGTTCATCCGAGGAGGCCCTAAACAACGTCGGAGAGACAGAGGCACCTGGCGTCCTGGTACCGCAACACATACCTCAGGTTGGTCAGTTGTCTGCATTGCCGAACAACCCCAACGGAGGCTTTCGAATAATAGGCTCAGCTTCGAGTAGTCTGCCAGGCCTGGAGCTGGGGGCTGTGATGTCGGCCCTTATCATTCAGCCAGGCCCCGTACAGCAGCAGCAGCAACACCTTCCCCCTGGGGTGAGCCTGTCAGTCAACGTGTCCAAGTCAGCCCCGGTGACAAATTCCACTCCTTCCTCCTCCTCCACCAACACAACGTCTACAGTGAGTTGCAGTTCACGCTTTAGGGTCATTAAACTTGACCATGGTACTGGGGAGCCCTTCCGAAGAGGCCGCTGGACGTGTACAGAGTTCTATGAGAAGGATTCGGACGGCTCTGCGATGGGCCGGTCTGTGGATAGCATCCGTCACGCAAACGCTGTGTCGGACCCCGGCGCCGACCGGGACAGCGGGCTCGGCCACACGGGTGGCTCTGCCGTTGCCCCAGCAACAAACTCGGGTCAGGGCTTGGGCTCCTTGGTGGATGTGGCGTCATCGCTGCCAGCGTCTCGCATGCAGGCGTTGGATGTGTTGCTGCTGCAGCAGCAGCAGATCCACCAGGCTACGTGGACCGGGCAGTCGGGGGTAAGCGGGACGGGCTCGCAGAACACCTTCTCTAGCAGCATCAAGTACATAGCCGTCTCCTCACAGCAGCAGCACCCCGCCGTTGTCCTTCTCCCACAACCTGTTCCCCAGAGCCGACTGCCTGTCGGACACAACAGCCTGTCCCAGGGTGGCATCAATGTGCAGAAGTCGCCCGGCGCCCAGCCCCAGCCTGGAAGCTATCCTCAGCAGGAGCAGCTTTCCCTGACACATCATCATCTGCCCGGCCAGGCCTCTCCTCTGACATCCAGCCAGACGGAATACTACCAACAACAACAACTACATGTGTCTCCCATGCAGGCCTCCCTCAACCACTCCCTGATTCTGGCCCAGTCTGTGGGACTAGGCCCCTCTCCGTTCATGACCCCAGCCCTGGGAGGGTCTGCTGCTTCTGGTCAGAGTGGAGAGATGGCTGGTCCTGCTGGGGGAGGAGCTTTACCTCTCCACATCGCATCAAACCTTGGCGCCGTGGGCTCCCTGTTGCTCGGCGGATCCGCTCTACAGCAGCAGGCGGCTGGTCAATACACTGTCCCCGGGCAGCCTCAGCCACACAACCTCCAGCACACGCCACCCGGTGGCCAAAATGTGCCTGCCGCGATCGCCCGTGTGCTCAGCACGGTGCCCGTGGGCGCTCCCAGTGCCTCTAGTGCAGCCATGCCAAACCTGATGACCTCCAGTCTGTCCCAGTTGTCCCGCAGCAGCGCCGGAGCCTTCGGGGTCTTCGGGACTCTGGTCCCGGGGAAAGACCTGATGAAGCCTCTGATCCCAGAGAGCCTTCATCTCTCCTACCCGACCGTCAACAGTTTCTTTGGGATTCCCATACCGGTGGATGGGGACGAGGACAGGTAATGACCACAACACTACTCTGCCCAGTGTTTGGCGCAATAGACTGTTAACTGTCTCTTACAGAATCCACTGATAGCTTTTGTGATAAAGAAAGTAAACGTCTTCTACGCTGAAATCAACGTGGTCATCACACACTTAGAATTTCCTGTACATAGAATTACAATTTCTTCTTATTCGATAGGTGTTGAGGAACCGTGAACATTGCATGTTATGGAGGTGGTGTAGTGCCATTTACTGTGTGTGTGTGTGTGTGTGTGTGTGTGTGTGTGTGTGTGTGTGTGTGTGTGTGTGTGTGTGTGTGTGTGTGTGTGTGTGTGTGTGTGTGTGTGTGTGTGTGTGTGTGTGTGTGTGTGTGGTGTGTGTGTGTGTGTGTGTGTGTGTGTGTGTGTGTGTGTGTGTGTGTGTGTGTGTGTGTGTGTGTGTGTGTGTGTGTGTGTGTGTGTGTGTGTGTGTGTGTGTGTGTGTCCTACTTTTAGCTGTTGCAGTTATTTTCTTAAGACGATGGCCTTGGCTGAAACCATGAAATATCTTGTGCTTTGCTCAGCATTCCATTAGTCTTAGTGCTAATGTGTTTGCTTGACCATTTTAATCGGTTAGCAATAGTTCCTGTTCCTGCTTAAAAAGACCTTCTGTTGCAGACACGTTGAAATCAGTTTTTTGTGTGTTCTCGGATTGTTTCCACCCACTACGCCCTGTGCTTTCCCCTCCTTTTTCTAAGAAAAGCAATTCTGGAGCTAGATGAGCCTGTTTAGTTTTTTTTTTTTACAGTATTGCGTTTCTCAAGTGATTTATGTAAATTAAATGTACACGGTACAGTAGTGGAGCTGCACATGATTTAATGTGACAACGAGTCGTTGGCGTGGTTGCGTGTTTTATCTATTCAGCTGTTCTGCTGCCTTGTGCTTCATATGTTTTCTGTAAGAAACAGGCCAGTCTTTGAATTCGTCCCGTTTGCGTGCCGTGCCGTACTGGGCCGGGCTTCAGGGCGAAAAGACGCAAAGTGGAATTCTGAAGGGCTCCAAAGCTCCTGATGGTCTCCATGTGCATGCCTTATTAAACCAGATAGGCGTCAACCTGGCCAGAGAACATATTGGCTGATTCTGCTTTTTGACCTGCTTCTGCTTTCACCCCCTTTTTTTTTAAATATATCATGGGAAAGCTGAGGAATCCTATCCATAAAATATTGTCCATCCTGGGTGTTTTCTCAAAGTCCTATTGCTTGTGTGGTTATCTGGGGTGGTTTGTCTTTTAAGGTGCCAGTGGCTGCATACTATACCATAACCACACCAGAGTTGTATCCAAAGATAAAGGACAAAGGCTAGTAACCATTTCAGGGGTACCGATGTGGCCACCAGATATCTTTCTTTGAACATTGTCAAAAGACCATGTCTATTAAATGGCACATAATATCAAGGGGAACCAACTTTATTTGTAAGATATCTCTCTCTGGGAAAATACTCATGAATGCTCCCTGAATATATGAGGTTTTGATCAGGCTGTTCTGTTCCTGATTGGATGTTTTTGTAATTGGCAGGTGCGAAGGATCGCCAACCTGACTTGCTTACTACTCAGAATCACTATAGGAAGTTGCGAGAGATATTTATCTAATATATATATATATATATATTAATTATTGAAGTAATAACCAAAGCTAGTGAGTTATTTTGGAATATCTTTCTGAAATGTTTTTAAAATAAATAGTGTTTTTATTGAATATGTATATATATGTATATATTTTTAATGTTTATATTCCATTACTATATTGTTAGTCATTTGTTTTAATCCTAGTGATCGCTTGTGTGCATCTCCCAGGCTGATAAGAGCACGGCTCTCTGTTACAACACCAGGGTCCTATCAGAGAGCCAGCAGTGGGCTCTCCACCGTGGCCCCTAGCTGCAGATAAGAGACCTGTCACTTGGGCCTCTCTCTCTCGCTCTCGCTCTCTCTCTGAGCTAGATCATTGTATTCAACTTGGCATTCCACCCTATACATAAGCGGCGGCAGTGTTGTCCATTCAAACCCTTGTTTGGCAGGCGGTCGGTCTACCTGTTGCTTCTGCAGCCTCCAGGATTGACTGACTGCCGCCACCCAATGAAACCGGGCCTCTGTGTGGGTCTTAAGGTTTGTTTTCGTAGCTGGTTACCTGTGGTTGAGGGCCAGGCCAGGCGTAACAGTTGTTCAGAGGAAGTGTTGACGGGCGCTCTTGTACAGTGTTGAGTGAAGGGTTGTTTTTTTTTGTTTCTCCCCGTAATGGGAGGGTGGCAGCGGACTCTCCCTCGTGCTCCCCCACCCGCTTGCAATTTTCCCATTGCTTGTTTGAAGGGTGTTAAGGTGCTCTATGTAATAGATAATCAACAAGGAGGTGTTTGTTAAACGGTTATAATGCAAGATGTACCTTAAAACAAAGCATTCGCCCATTTTTGGTGGACAACGTTTTGCAGTTTTAAATCGAAAAGTTACGAAGCAAGACCTTACCGGAATAGTTTGAGTTCCTTTTTTGTTTTCACCAAGCCGGTTTAGTCACAGTATGAATGGCAATGGGGTGAGGGAAGCCAAGGCTATGGCTTCATTCTGGCGTCGTAACTCGTTAACAAAGAATGGAGTTGTCTCGCAGTAAGTCTTAGAACGGTGATTAAACTTGTATCGCACAACTTACATGTGCAATATGTGGGTTTAAGGCACACCTGCAGGCCACTCAGGTGTGTGTGTGTGTGTGTGTGTGTGTGAGAAATATATAAATAAAGGAGAATGTACTTGCAGTCTCCTGTCACAAAAGCTTTTTAAGAACACTTCATAGCCTACATGGTGTTTTTGAGTCCACTATACTCCCTTGCCATGCCTCACCCCAGCGTGTTAAAGGTGTGTGTGAAGGTGTGTGCACTACGATGGCAGCGGAGCACACTCGTCAAGGGTACTCCCTTTAAAGGGTTAATGTCTTCCTTACCTCCCCAGGTGTTGGATGCTCCCCGTAGTTCTGACATCCCGCTGTCCTTTGATCTGCCAGTGACTCCTGTGTATTGTCACGTGTCCTTGTGTCTAAACATGACTCACCCCTCTCGCCGCCATTGTTGTTATTGTTGTTGCTGTTGCGCAATCGAGAGGCTTTCGAAGTTTACTAAGCTGGTCTTTTTTTCCCTTTACTCCCACGTCTTTTTCCCAAGGCTGCACTGAATGTTTAGGCTACTATAAATATTTGGCTGAAAATGGCATAAAAAAAAAAGTCCTGTACAGTGTTTGTGATTTTTCCCACTGGACTCCAATAAGAAGACCAAGAGGTGTTGTGGGAGGGGGTCACGCTTGTAGTTCGTCTCAGCGGCGCGTTAAAGGAAAGCCCCCTGGGGGGGCCGACCAGAGTCTAAATAATCCGCAGTCTACTTCTGCTCGGCCGCTGATGGATGGACGGACGGGGCCCGAGAGAGCCGCGGAACAGAAGCTGCCCTCTGTGAACACACACACATACACACACAAACAGTACCCCCTGAAAAGCACTGTGGTCAATTCCCCCCCCCTTTCTCTTTTCCTTCTGCCACACACACACACACACACACACACACACACTCTCTCCTCCCCCTCAAAATCCTCCTCCTCTTCAATCCACCCACCTCAGGAAGATGAAGTGCCTGTTGATGTGCATTGTCAGTTAGTAGGGTCATTAAGGGACCCTGAAATCAAACCCATGTGTCTTCTGCTCTTCTAGAAGTGTGCACACCCCCCCCCCCTCCTTTTCAGGGAGATGTATGATATTAGCCAGCAAGAATGCATCAAACCGTTATTTATGGTTCTTGGTCTGGGTCAAATGTTTGCGTTGGTTCAGTGCTGGTCCAGACCCCGAGCATGTGAGTCTGTCCAGTAGGCCACTGCACCTGGTTTAAAAGGGTCCTCCACACACACACACACACACACACACACACACACACACACACACACACACACACACACACACACACACAGTGGGCCTTTTCACTTATTGTGTCCGAGAGGATTACCCATCTCGGACTTAGGCTGCACCTCTGGTGGCAGGACTGCACGAGGCATGCTTTCGATGGCCTGTGCATATGGAGGTGTACACATTGTGCCGTCTTTTTCCTCTAGGATTTCCTCCTCCTGCTTTTTTTTATCTTTTTGATAGGAAGACATAATATTGACTTATGACTGTATGTACACATATTGTGGTGGCCCTATAAACAGTATGGCAAATTACCAGTGTATTATTCATACTAAAGTAGTGTGCAGTGGGATGAGCATGTAAACTAGGTAATGAAGTATTGGTACAGCACTGTAGTAACACAGAACGGAACGGAAAAGAGCCGGACGTGGGAGAGGGTGGCCTGTTGAGGGAGACGGGTCTAACGGGCGTGGGGTTTACAATGAGGAGGAGGCCTAGGAGAAGGTGGTCCACCAGAGTGTTTGGCCATGAGGTAATGCAACACAGGCAGTTTGAGCCCAAAGATTTCTAGGAAGAATAGCCACGGCTGTGTTAATATTCCCACAGATGCTGTAAGTTAACTGGTGTGTGTGTGTGTGTGTGTGTGTGTGTGTGTGTGTGTGTGTGTGTGTGTGTGTGTGTGTGTGTGTGTGTGTGTGTGTGTGTGTGTGTGTGTGTGTGTGTGTGTGTGTGTGTGTGTGTGTGTGTGTGTGTGTGTGTGTGTGTGTGTGTGTGTGTGTGTGTGTGTGTGTGTGTGTGTGTGTGTGTTTAAACTTGGAACTTTCCATGCACACAAACAGTGCTTGTGTGGGGGGTGTTGAGCACAGTAGTTCCAGGAGCACCCATAATGCGTCCTGTGGTGTAGAACTGTTCTCATGGCCCGTAAGGTCTCTCGGCTGCCCAGCGAGCCAGACGTGACGTGGGTCCGAGGTACAGCTCTCGCTCTGAGTCACCGTATCAACGACGACCAGAGTAAATGGACAGCATATATATATATATATATATATGAGGAACCGGGGGATCGAACAGGCAACCTCTGGTTGTCGGACAACCCGCTCTACCTCCTGAGCTACTGCCCTAGGAAAGCAGTGTTTTCTACATTGACCAAATGTTATGTAATCCCCACCACCGTGTCGGGTGACTTTTCTTTAGGTTTCCTTTTATTTATTTTTTTGCGTTACATTTTAGTACGTTTGTTAGGTGCACCTCTCCTGTTTCTCAAATATTTAGCCTCTTTGTGAGCTCTTCACATGTCGACGCTCCCATGGCGAGTGTTGTTTAACACAGCGTAAAAGGCACACACACACGCGCACACCGCAGCCAGTAATGCAATCCCTTATTGAGTTGGGGGTAATCATTTGATTTAATCATTTACCGACATTTGAATTGTGATCCAATTAGGTTGGTGTCGTCAAGGGAAAATTCACATTCATTATTTGAGGAAGTCGTTGACGTAATTGCCTGGTCTTCATAAGGAGTTCATAATCAATCTATTCTGTCAAATGCCACCACCATGGTGGTGGTAACGATAGCTCAGACCTACGCTCAATCTCCAGACAATTGGAAGCCTGCGAGTGACGGCAGACGCGACAATGATGACGAGTAGGGATTGATATTGTTAGTCCGTATGTTGGCGTAAGTGAAGAAGATATTGTGCTGGATCAACTAGTCCTGCTTATTTAAGGAAAACATTACCACGACCAGAGGCTTCACCTGCTGGAACACGGGTCTTCTCGAGACCCGACACCGGTATGAGGGTCATACTTTATTTATTTTTAATTTTTATTTTTTTCTTGGGAAGTTTTATTAGAATCTTAATAATGTTGAATGATTGAAATTCTATAATTTCTTCCGCACTCCCCCTCTCTTCCTCCTCCTCTCCTTCTTTCCCTCCTTGTGTTCCTCTCCTGAATCTGATTGGCACAGGAATCCGTCCAAGGCCTTCTACCAGGCCTTCCCGTCTGGGAGCAGGTTAAGAGACTCAAAGAACCACAGTGATAGGTATAGTAACCGCACTGGTTTGGACTGGGCCCTCCTGCTTGTGGGTGTGTGTGTGTGGGGGTGTGGGTGTGTGTGGGTGACAAACAACAAACAAAGCCTGGCAGCGAAGTGGAGCTTTGGCCATAAGACTCAATGTCTCTCTCTCTTTCTCTGGTGTCTATTTTATTCTCTTTCTCTCTGTCTCTTTGTTACCCTGTGTGCCTTAACACGCTCAGCACCAAGCTTACTGCACATGCGTCTTATTGGTTTGCAGTTTGTTTGCCGAAGAAGGACGTTCAAGAACTGTTTTATAGCAGTAATAAATTCATAATATATGTCTATACATAGACGTATCTGTGGAATAGGTACAATTCGAGAGACTGTGGAAAAGGGCAAAAACAAGTTGTTTTTTTATTAGCTATTCAGTACCCGAGGGAGTTTACTCACAACTGAATTAAGCAACAGTCCTATTTATTACGTTTGACCTGCCTGTGTGAAGGGCACTCGACTAATCAAATTTAAAGCTGTTTGTGGAAGAAGAAAAAATGCAATCGCCAATATGTCACGGGGGCAATGGCCAACATGTTCTCTGGCTTTTTGTAACGCTGTCATCCTTGCATCATGATGCTGACACTCTCTCTTGACCCTTCTCATGCAATCAGCAGAGACACACCGACAAGGTCATTGAGATGGCAAAACAATTATAATGTATATATGCAAAGAAGGAAGCGCCATATGAGACCATATGTCTGTGAAAGAGGTGGGGTGGGGGAAACTCTATTTCAGATAGAGACGTTGTTTAGCCGCAGCGGTGAGGAAACGGCTCATTTAATGCATTTCCCTCCATCGATTCTTCCGTCGTAACTACGCAGCATTTAATTTCGGCCCGTTTGCTAAGGTGCTGCCCCAGCGTCACGCTAATGCCTTCCTCTGGTTTACACTGAGCGGTGTTTTTTTGTTGTTGTTTTTTGTAGTATCCGCTCTGAACGGTTACTAGGGTGAGAAGCTCGAGGTGGTTTTCTTCTTCTTCTTCTTCTCCTGGGTGTGTGGTGGCGTTATGTCACGATGGAATGGCCGCCGAACCGATTCACCTCCTGTTTTGGAAGTATTCCATGTTTGCTGTGTGTCTGGTTTTTTTAAGTTTTTAGTTTTTTTTTCTTCTTCTGGTGTTGCCACGGTTGTGTACTAGCAGGAGTGAAACTGGCCAGTCATCTGGGCACTGACCAGACTGCTGTCCGCCCTTTTAGTTTCTTCTGTACTGACGTGGATCAGTCTCCAATGTTCCGTTCAGTGGTGTGAAATGAAGGCAACACCTGTGATGATTAATTAATTACTTCATATTTTTTCTTTTATTTATTTTTTAAATGTGCCCCCCGTCCTTCTGCGGTCCCCGAGACATGTGGCTGGCCTCACCTCATGAGTTTAGAACTTGTTTTGTGGTCCTAGGGAGGGAGGGGGGGGGCTGAGCCAGGGAAGAAAGAGCACTTTGTTCTCACTCGAGCAACTTGTTCAGCTCATGCCTCGGAGAGAGTTCTGGCCAGAGGCGCCGTCATGATTGCATGTGCTCTTTTTTTGTTTGTTTTTGGACCGTAAGACTGTACCGCTAATGGGCCTACTTTATGAATACATGCGGGTTCCGCCTATTGCGCAAGGTAAACTTTACAGAGCGCCCCTGTTCCTCACGTAAGCATCCCTAACCCCTGATTCACCTGTGGTCCACAGAAGCAGCCAGCATTTGCATTGTGTGCCTTTCACAGGTAGCCCCTTGCATTTGGGCTTGTGTTTTTGTTTGGTATTTTCTATGAAAAATGTTGTGAACTTGTTTCTACACTCGAGTGCACTCGACGAGAACTAAAGTTTGAACCAAGTTCAACTCGGTTCCCTGGCTTAATGGTGTGTGTGTGTGTGTGTGCGTGTGTGCAGTGTTTTAGTTATTTATTTTGAACTTACCCTTCTTAATCGTGGTCCTGATCTAGGTTGTAAGAGCATGGATTCCCACTCTCACGACTATAAGGAATGTATGCAGTCATGGTAATTGTAAAGTCATTGTAAAATAGCTTTCGATAAGAGTGTACACATATAGTTATACCTAATATAGTTATGTTGATATCTATGGATATATAGATATCTATATAAAGGTATCTAAATATGGATGTATATCTTCATCTATATATATCTCTCTATATATGGTCACCCTGATGTAGTGCACATCAGGCTCTGTTCTCATCTGATTCATTGAGACTTTTGGGAGCTGGAGGGGGCGGGGGTTAAACATCATCAAAGACTTTGCAAAGAATCAGACACACATGCGATATTAATGTGTTATTTGGGTGACTTGCTTGTTTTGCGCGTCGCCATGGCGACGAAGCCCTCCACCGGCCCGTCACATGTTCTAGTGGTGATGCTGGCATTTAGGGTTGGATTAGCCGATAGAACGTCATATCCCGATGTTAGTTTGATGGAACAGATAGCCAGATGTAGTGCTGATTTAATAATTCCTTTCGGCTCACAGGCCTAGCCTACCCACCCAAACCTATGCATGGCAAGCTTATGAAGGTCATAATTCATCGCGAGTCTGTTACTCAAACATGCTTAATAGTCGTATACTGGATTTGTTAATGGGTTTATTATGCATGAAACAAGAATTGGGGGGGGGAAAGTGATTTGCAGATACTTGCTTCCACCCTGTGGCAGGAGAGAGCATAGCAGCTTATGGCACATTGGAAGCAGATGTTCTAAGATGAGCTCTTGTTTAATTGTACAAGTTCCTCTTTTTTTGGACGGGTGAACCTTGATTTATTTTTTTTAATCTTTCTTTGGTTAAACTCAGTTTAGTCGAACCAAACCCACCTCTGCCCCCTTTCATCCAGTGAATCACAATCAGATTTTTTTGGACATGAGACATGAGAAATAAACATCTGTTGTGAGAAATAAGTATTTTTTACAGATTTTTATACAAGTACTAGTATTTGTTGAGGAAGAGCATATGAATATTTAAACAAAGGAGAAAGGAAGATCCGTGCATTCCGTGTTGTTAAAGGGGAACTTTCGCGGTTTCCAACCGACTTTGTATAATTAAAATTTGGGTACTTTATACACGTATAATATGCAAATGAACAATGTTTAGACATGGAGAGCGTCGGCAGGCGTTTTTCACACTACTCCTAATGCGGATCGATGGAGAGAAGTTTGAAAAGTGGTGAAATTGAACACTGCGGACGCTGTGGCTAATTTGACCCATGCCCTAACATAGATCGCTGGGTTCAACTTTTTAATTTTTAAAACTTTTTTTTTCTCCAGTTTTTATTTGTATTCCAACCACTCAACCCACACTTTTCCTTCGACAAAATAATCTATTTATAAATATTTCCCCCCCCCCCAGGGGCTCTGCTGAGGGGCACATATCTGGACCCCCTGACTGATGGCTTCTAGTCCGCTAGGGCCAAGCTATGTGGCCGTCCCACGCAATTTAAGTTCCGTGAGGTCGGCGTCATAAATCCACTTGCCACCGGTGTGTATTTAGACTCTAGGTGTGGGGGCTTGATTCTAAACGTGTGCTCTATTATTCATTGAGTTGCTAAATATTGAATGTGGATTTTTTTTTTTTTTTTCTCCCCCACAAACTCGTCAAAAATATGGATTTAGTACAAACTTCAGCATTTTGGGAAGGCACCATAACGGAGCAGAATCAAGTCTCAAAACACTCCTCAAACATTAGCTTCTAGTGGGGGAAACAAAAGGCAACAATGACTGGGGTTCTGGGCTTTGCATCAGCTGCATGTGTTTGCATCATCCGGTTATATCTTCCATATATATATATTTTTTAGCGCTACAGTAAAGTGAGCGTGTGTAGCAGGGGGGTGGAGGGCACATTTCACAAGGATGCCTACAGGTACATGGGTACATCGGTAGGTACAGTGGCTACAAGGGTTTGAAACCCAGAACCACTGTTGTCCGTGAGCCAAACACCCTCACCACCCAGCATCCAACCACCGACACTGGACTGGATTTCATTCTATAAAACGCCCTGCTGGACTACAAATACAAGATACAAGATTTATATTTGCCATTTGTAACAAGTACATGGGGAACGCTTACTCCCCATTCCCCCTGTGATGACCGCTGTGGGGAAAGACAAAAAAAAACTAGTTTGAGCATAAACAATCGTTTCAGTCAAGAGGCTGCACGAAGCAGCTTAGTGTGTGTGTGTGTGTGTGTGTGTGTGTGTGTGTGTGTGTGTGTGTGTGTGTGTGTGTGTGTGTGTGTGTGTGTGTGTGTGTGTGTGTGTGTGTGTGTGTGTGTGTGTGTGTGTGTGTGTGTGTGTGTGTGTGTGTGTGTGTGTGTGTGTGTGTGTGTGTGTGTGTGTGTGTGTGTTCCCCCCGACTTAATTAAATACATATTGGGTACTAGGTGAAGCTTGAACATAGCCTTTAAAACGCACGTTTATAGAGTATTATTGGGTCCTCACGTGGTGGTGGTTAGCGGGGTGGGTGTGGACATTGGCCACGCGCTGTACTGATCGCAATCTGGGTGCGGTTGCTGCTGCGCACGCCTCGGGTCTCGCACATTTAACGGGTCACGGCACGCGCCGCCCCCGTGAGGGTTCGGTCGCCAACCGTAATGTCCAGCGTTTGCTGTTAAGTAATGACGGTCATTTAATCATGACCACCGTCGATAACCTCCCCAGCGTAAACATGGGGAGTGAGTGTCGCGCAAGTCGCACGGAATACCGCGCGTGTGATTTGGTTGTTATGCCGTTTATATAATAGATTCAGCTTCGATTCATAGGAGTCGCTACAAGCCCTCTTCTGCCAACTGATTACGACCACGAGGGGGTCAACTTAAATAGGTTGCCAGATGAAAGCTTGTAGCGTAACTCCTATGGATATCTATTATTTTTTTTCTTCTAAATTCTGGCAGCGGAATCATCCGGATAGATGACGTGCAATCCAACCCCATGACTAGCAGCACCACGCCGACTGTGCAATGTTAGACTATGACGATAAGGAGGGTGTGAAGGGCACATGTTTGTTTTTTTTCAATGAGGAGCAGCCGCCCCCCCCCCCCCCCCCCCGCGCGCGTCACGCAGCGCCACTACTAATCCGCGGCTCGTCTTTCAAATGTCTAAATGGGACTCCGGGTTGCCCTACTTGCACTCGGCCCCGTGTCTGCTGCCGCCCCATTAGACTTTGACACCACCACCACCGGTGAACGAGCCACCATTCCCGTAGCCATGCGGTGCACCTTTTCCTACCAGCTACCCTCGTGTCCCGGGTACCCGCGGGGCTACGGGACCACCACCGAGTCGCTTGTATCATGCCGGGGTCGCCGCAGGTAAACTCATTTTGAATTGTATTGGTTGTTGGATGGATGCCGGTTATTTATTGCGTTGTCCACGCGTGGTACTGGCTACATGTTGTATATGCATGTACATTGACAACCAATTGAATATCTGATTGTGGAGTATTAATCACGTTTGTGAGTATAGGCTACAACCCCTTTCCGCTATTGTTGCGTTGAGTCGATGGGTAGCAGTCGCTGACCGAGGAGGAGAAACGAGCTTGCTCCCGCTTGAACCCGTTTTATTCCACAACTCGTTTCACAATACTTGTTGGGTGCTCTTCCCCGTGTGCTCGACCCAGATTGTCCTAGACATGCATGACATGTCGAGAAGTTGCTCTAGATGGCAGCCAGCGAGGGGCCGGTGACCATAGGTGACCATAGGTGAAAGAAAGAAACGCCCCCTTTTCAGGATTTGAATGGTTTCAAATCAATACACTACTACTACTACAGCCTATGCTTTTGACAAGTGCCAACTATCTCCATCTCTTGTTTCTTTCTTTACAGCTCTGTAACACAAGGGTATAGCGATCACTTGTGAAGAATATCCCTTCTGGTGATATTACTTTTAACGGCTTTATTTCTTTCACAGTGTCTCTGGAACCAGTGTAGTCGCCATCGACAATAAGATTGAACAGGCAATGGTGAGTAACCCATTCACCACATGACTAGGCTGCTATTATCATCTGTTGTAATTGTCCCAAATGACTATGATGATGATTATAAGAGTGGTCCATATTTAAGGGTCACTTCCTCCGTGTCCTGGTTCTCCCTGAAAGCTTTTGTACTTTAGACGCATTGTTGTTCATATTGATTCAGGCACAACTAATACATACGATATGTATAACATAAAAATACTGTACAAAATTTAAAAAAGGGAATTCCCATATGAATTGCAATCAATTGGGTTCAGATAAAAGTATTTGTTCTTTTAAATAATGATGAAACTGAAACTGAAAAATAACTAATGCAAAGTTAGTGCAAGTATCATTCATCATGTGCCATGCTTTTAATAATCAAATGAACTGATTGTCTGGTTTGGCCAAGATATATTATATCTACTCTTCAAAGCAATGAGATTGTCCTTCCTGTCCGCTGCTTCTATATCCAGCGGTGACGTCTTTTTGTGTGTTTTGTTTCCATTGAGAACATGCATGTTTTTTTTTTCTAGTGTCAACAATGAAATACTGCAGGGTACTAACTAGAATCGCCTCTGGTCTTATGTTAACACTCTGGTTGTAGGCCAGCGCTGTGGTCGTATGCTAGCTCTGTGGTCTTCTGATGGTGCTGCTGACCCTAACAACATCCCTGTCTCCACCAGGACCTGGTGAAGAGTCACTTGATGTATGCGGTGCGAGAGGAGGTGGAGGTGCTGAAGGAGCAGATCAAGGAGCTGTTGGAGAGGAATTCTGTGCTGGAGCGGGAGAACGCCGTGCTCAAGTCGCTGGCCAACACCGAGCAGCTGTCCCAACTCGCCAGCCCGCCGGCCTCTAGCGCCGGTGGCACGCCTCCACAGCAGCATCAACCAGGACTCAGCCAGCGCCAGCTCCAGGGCCAGCTCCAGGGCCAGCTCCAGTCACATCCATATCCACAGCTGCAGCAGCCCCTCCATCCCACGCCACAGACCCAGCCAACGCTAGACCCCAGTCAGCCTCCACAGCCCAACGTCACCTCCGCCTGAAGTGCAATCCTCCCCTTCGCATCCCCCGGAGGGGGTGGGGAGGGGACTACAACTTAGTAGTACAACTAGTTAGTATCTGTGGAAAAGAGAGAAAATAATGTACAAAAACTTTCTTAGTCACCAGCTTGATCACAAAGTACAGTGCTTGTGCGTTTGTGTGTGTGTGTGCGCGTGTGTGTGAGACTGAGGGACACGTCTAGCATGTACTAAGTGTGAATGTACGGTATGAGTGTGTACTGTGGGCCTTTCCAGTGTTAATGCAATCATCCAGAGAGTGAGAGAGAGAGACACAGAGGCAGAGAGCTAGGCAGTTACGAGAGGGACTGGGACTTTTGCCGCTGTGCTGAAGCTCTGGACGTCGCGTGTTTGCTGCCCGGGTTCAGACCCAGTGGACTCCTCGGACCAGTACCAGACAGACTGGTCTTTATTTTTATTTTTTTTGTAAGTGTACTCGGACCCAACCTTAAGAGAGTGGGAGGGAGGGAGAGGGGACGCAGTTCACACAGAGGAATAAATGGGGCGTGATTGTCACAGAGAGCGATATTTTTTTTAGTGAGATATATGAGTGGGTGAAGGGGTGTATTTTTAGCCTTGCTCTTTGGGAGAGAGTTAGAGGCAGGGGGGGGGGGGGGGGCAGAGAGAGAGACGGACAGGAAGAGAATATTTTTTTTCAGATCACCACCGCTACCATTTCTATCAAATCTCCCCAACCCTGGTATCTGGCTCCAGTTTTATTTATTACAGGGCTGCTATCTTCACAGTGAGAACAATGTCATTAAATCTGTTTCAACTTCACAATAGCCTTTTATTCCCTGCTTTTTTCTCCCATTGGTTTAACAGTGTTTCAGAGTATTTGGCCATATTTTAGTGAGGTAGTGTATTATTACATTGGTGGAAAATGTAGCCCTGAACCGGGAATCTCTTGGACGAGACGTTTAACACTAACTCAAAATCCTATGGAATTGCCAAATTACAATAAATAAATGTTGAAATTCACTATGAATGTACTTTTTGTAAAGGGCGTCTAGTATTAAAATCCTCGCAAGATGGGAGGGGGGGGAAAAACAACCATGTGACATCAAACTTTCAAAATTGAACCGCAGTAAAAAGGTTGAAGATATATTGCTGGTTTTCTAATTAAAAATATATTTGTATTACCTTACACACCTTCCTCCCAACTTTCAGCCTATGTTTTATTTTTTTATGTTTTTGAAGGTGTGTGTGTGGGGGGCAGGGGGGTAAAGCTGTGAAATCATTCAACCTATTTTGTAACCAAAGATGCAAAGCTGTGTAAATTTTTTTTTTTTTTAATGCACACTTATTTTATTCTATTTCTTTCTTCACAACAAAATGTTTTGTTGTTCAGCATGACCTGTAACCTTCAAACCACTTTCTTACCTCATTTTTATTCAGCACTCTTATTGTAAGATAGTCTGTGAACAATGTAAATTTGAGTTGCAACGCGCTGAATACGGCAGAGAACCTAACATCTGGTGATTTTCCAAACACTAGTCACACGAAAAATGAAGTGAGCCATGTTTTGTTCATTTAAATGGTGTTTGAATTTCATATGCCAATAGTTTTGTTACATTGCAAATTTTAATGTATTTAAATAAAAGCAATATTGACCAGAAGTGTTGTGCGCCTTTTACAAAACTGCTATTTTTCTGTGTGAATATATATATATGGATAGATAAATAAAACTTTGCTTTGCCTGGGCTACATCCAACCGAGATCACAACCCCTGCAGTCGACTGCAGGGCGACGCCAACCCAAGATAGACTCACCAAGGCCCAAAGGGGACAGTCGACCTTTTGATCAATAGATGGCACTGGTTGAAATAAGAAGATAAACAAGAACCATTCCCGTGTTGCTAACAGTAGTGTAATGACTCATGTTAAGTATGAAAAATTTATAAAATAATCACAAGACTACAACCTTTTCCATGTTGCTTTAACAGTCTAGTGCAATAGAAAAATACAGATAAAATACAGTATGACATTTGTTTATTTGAGCAAAAGATACAAAACACTTTTAAAAGATCAAAGAGCAAATGTCGAGAGCAACATCTGTTCCAACACAATACAAGACCTTCTCATATCTTCATCTGAAAAGTATTTTTCTTTTTAATAGTAAACACTTGCACATCCAACGGATAAAATAAAATGAAAATCCCAGCACAGTATCTTGACAATCCAAGACAAACGGCATACAGCATCAATACGGATAAACTGACATGAGAAGCATTGTCCTCCGTTAAGGTCTATCTGGGAGGCTTTCATTGAGCTGCCCTTTGCCCCTTCTCACTCACGCCTGCATGTACCTCCACGGTGAGCCTCGCTTAGCCTCCAACTATATTCAGTGGGTTTAGACCCATTGAGTCGGGTGAGAGGTCCATCCACGGCAAACCAGGGGGGCTTTCGGTGAGTGTTTTGAGGACGGAAGTGTACGGTCTACTGCACAGCTACTGACTCACAGTCACAACCCTGCTGCCCTTATTGCCTTGTGTGGTGGCACGTTGATCTTTCAGGATGCGGAATCTCTCGTTCAAGGTCATCACCGTCTGCTGCAAGGGCGGGGGGGGGGGGAGACAAATCAAACAAAAACCACTAACTGATTGCATTGACATTAAAAAGTAACATACTAGGGTCTCTTTAAAGTGCTTTTTGCACTTATAGTTAGTGTTTATGGTATAGAGTTGTTTATAGCAGGGGTTCTCAAACTGGGGGGTTTGCGGACCCCTAGTCCACGACCAACAGCCAGGGGGTCCAAAATAATTAGCACATTTAATTTTTTAATTATCATTACTTCTTGTATAAAATAAAAAAATCGGCATATCTACAGGCAGGGACCATTTGCGCCAAATTAAACAAGCATATCGTGTTCATTACTCTCACTCATGTGAGCTTTGGGCCAATAGAAACTATGATGTGATAGTGACATCACGTCAATCATGACTCCACTCGCAACAAACCCTTTCTGCTGCTGCGTAGCTCTGCTTATTAGCCATCCCGCTAGCTTGCGAGCTAAATACGGATCAATATTCCAGTCACATTGTCAAGTCACGCTTAGCCCAAACAAGCTAAATTGAGAAAGTTCTACAACAATTATGTAGAATTACGGGAGACCGAAGTGCGTCATGTGTCTTCTTATGTAAACAAAGCCATCCAAGCTTAAGCGACATCTGATAACAAAGTACCCAGAATATAATTATATTTAATATAAGGATAAAATTAAAATAATGTTTCAGTCTAAAGAGCAAGGAATACATCCGCCAAAAAACAGGTGTTCTGTAACGCTGTTATGATAACTTGTCATGATTTGTTAAGAGCTTTCTGCCAATGATTTGATTAAGGAGCACCTTTTTTATTTCAAAGTTGACGCATTTAATGAACGTCAGCCTTAGATAAGTCATTTTAAATGTCTGGGTTTATTAGGACTATGCCACATTTTTTTACTGTTCATAGTTATAGGACTATGTCTCGTTACTGTTCAGTCATAGGACTATGTCTAGTTAATGTTCATAGTCATAAGTCTTGTTGCGGTTGTTACCGTTAATTACTATGAAACGGGTATATATGTAGGTATTTACGTAGGTAAGATTTAGAATACCAATAGTTCAAATGGCATTCAAAAATACAAATGGTAGTAAGCATATGTTTAATTGGCGTTACTATTTTCAGGGGGTCCTTGGAAATAATCTTTCCCTGTAAGGGGTCTCTGGCCTAAAAGTTTGAGAACCCCTGGTTTACAGTATACTTAACTGTAGTATAGTATTGTTGTAGAAATTCTGAATGCTGGAGTGAATTCAAAGCGTTCCACTGTACTTGTTACACATGGCAAAAATAAAGAATCTTGAATCGTGAGATATGCAAAATACTATCTATGTAAACAGAGAAGGCAACTGTAAGCGTGCATCTGTGTGGACACTGGCCAAGCGAAACCAAAAATGGGAGGAGCCGTGGCGGAGGACTTGGCAGTTGGCACACAGGATTGTTTTCTGTTCGGATGAAGAATTGTCAACGCTTACTGGTTTCGCGACACTGTTGATGTCAAACTGAAGAGGCACTCCTTTGGGAGTCTTCTTCTCCACCGGCTCCAGCTTCACGGGGGCGGGAGGCTGTGGGTGCAGGGACCAGGCAGTGGGAGGCCTAAGGAGGACAGGGTTGGACACGCTTGTATTAACCTAAACATTGGTGTACAACATCATATTCATAATCAACATACGGCTCAGTGAAAACCTTGTCATTCTAAAACAAACGTGTATTTCAGGTAACCACCACGATGTGACTTATGAGACCTACTCGGGTTGTGTTCTGGCTGTAGGGTTGTCGATCGACACCGTCAGGAGGCCGTTGCTTTTGGTCGAGTTGCACCACCTAGTGGATTGATAACATTATGATCATTGGCAAACACGGCCTCAACAGACACTCTAAACCAGAGTGTATTAATAGGCATCTCCAAACGCTGCTTCCGGCGCCATAAATACTCACTGACGAGCTCTGACTGGAGTGGCGTGCGGACTCTGCTTCAGTACCTGGGTGTGGACCTGCATATGGGGAAGAGGCTTATTAAAAATATCCCCACTGGAGACTCACACCACAAGGTTAGGTGTATGAATTTTTCACTGGTTTGGAACGTCGAGGCCGCGTTCTAATAGTTATGAATTGTGTTCCTAGACCTCCAGATGCTCCCTCAATCCCCTCTAAGGAAGCCTAAGTAGCCTAAAGCGGCCACCGCCCTGTGCACCCTTTCCTCCGGCTAACCTTCCGCCCCTGGTATCCTCGAAGGCAGAGTAAACGAGTGGTATGAAGGCGGACGTAGGGACATGTTTCCAGTAAACGAGTGGTATGAAGGCGGATGTAGGGACATGTGTCCAGTGAATGAGTGGTAGGAAGGAGGACGTAGGGACATGTTTCCAGTAAACGAGTGGTATGAAGGCGGACGTAGGGACATGTGTCCAGTGAATGAGTGGTAGGAAGGAGGACGTAGGGACATGTGTCCAGTAAACGAGTGGTATGAAGGCGGACGTAGGGACATGTCCAGTGAATGAGTGGTATGAAGGCGGACGTAGGGACATGTGTCCAGTAAACGAGTGGTATGAAGGCGGACGTAGGGACATGTCCAGTGAATGAGTGGTAGGAAGGAGGACGTAGGGACATGTGTCCAGTAAACGAGTGGTATGAAGGCGGACGTAGGGACATGTCCAGTGAATGAGTGGTAGGAAGGAGGACGTAGGGACATGTGTCCAGTAAACGAGTGGTATGAAGGCGGACGTAGGGACATGCGTCCAGTGAATGAGTGGTCGGAAGGAGGACGTAGGAACAACTTGTGTTGGGATGGAAAGGCTTCCAAGTTAGGGGGAAGCTTTAGAACTTGAGATCTCGGCCCTGACGAGACCTGACTATAACCTATCATACTCGTACTACAATGGGCTGTCTGTTGTTTTTATGTCACCTATGACACTTTGAGGGAAAGAAGAATGTCCGGCTGTGATCTTAGACCAAAGATGGCGGCGCGTACACATCACGACGCCCAGCGTCGGACTACTTTTAGCAAAATAGCGATAATATAACCTAATAAAGGCTGTTCACACAGAACAGTCATGCTTTTATGACATACACCCAAGATGTTTTTGAAAGGATGCACATTAGTATGCACATTAATGTAACATTTGCACTCAGGTTAGATGCCAACTTATTTTCGCTGTACTGTACTTGACACTGTACAATGACAATAACTATTTGAATCTAATCTAATCAGGTTTGGGTTTCAAAAAGCTGGTGAAGTGCGGTTTTCGGCTCAGACTTGTTTTTTGGGCTCCACTTTTCAGGGCTGTTTAAAGCCCTAGGAAGCCTACGTACCTTCAGTCCACGGTGGGATAGAAATGTGGCCTGGCGAGTGTCTTGCTGGGCCTGAAGAGCCGCTGGCAGGGGTCTGTTGGAGGGGAGCACCCACATGTGTAAGTAAGTCATGACCAAAACATTGCAAAAATGTATTGTATGCACCTGTCATACATCATAAAGAAGTCATTTTAACGGCTTGTGGCAGTGTTGTCTGCTACAGTACCAATATAGCAGGAATCAACAGCCCGTTAAACAACATTGAGTGTTTGGCATATGCCCTGCGACACGCCAGGTGACAATCACTGCTTTAGACCATCATGCATCTCGGACGACTCACCGCCTCCGGAGCTGAATGGGTCTGCTGCCCAGAGACCCGGCTGGCATCCCGCCCATCTGGTGATCTGTCGGCACCCCCCTGGGCAGCCTCCTCTGGAGCTCGGGCCTCTGGAACTGTGCTTCAATCCGCTGAACGAAAGGCCTTGTCCTCTGTCCGATCCTCTGCCCTAGTCTTGACCCCATCCTCAGCCCTGTCCTCGGCCCAGTCATCAGCCCTGTCTCGCCAGTCTCAGCCCAGTCATCGGCCCTCTCCTAGGCCCAGTCATCGGCCCTCTCCTAGGCCCAGTCATCGGCCCTGTCTTCGGCCCAGGCGTCGGCCCTCTAGGCCCGTCGGCCCTCTCCTAGGCCCAGTCGTCGGCCCTCTCCTAGGCCCAGTCGTCGGCCCTCTCCTAGGCCCAGTCGTCGGCCCAGTCGTCAGCCCTGTTATCAGCCCTGTCATCAGCCCAGTCTTTGGCACCATCCTCTGAGCACAGAAGTCAGACATTGAGGACATTATCATCATCGTCTTAAATCATCTTGATCTTGAATCCTGGCTACACCATCAGTTGAATTCTACATTGATTGAAGTGTCGGTTATAAGTAAAAAAATATTCAACATGTTTCTTCAAAAAAAGTCAGTGTTTATTTGGCACCGCAAAAGAACAATATGTGAGTCCAACACATTAAGTGCTGTAGTGGAAATGTGTATGTGTTCTTGGATCATTGGACCTTGACAAAAAAGGGAGTTATCGTTGGGTCTTGGCATGCAGGACATCTCTACCCTCCTGTCCTTGTCCTGTTTATAGAACTGAACAGGAGTAAATAACCTTTAGAGAGGTGCAATTGGTTTCCACCTCACAAACATGGTAGTCACCCTGATAGTGAATAAATAGCATGTACCTTCAGTATTGCATTGACATCCCTATTCTCTCCTCTCAGAGAAGTTTGGATCTGGGAAGTCCTGACAGAGCTTTGTCTACTTCTCCATTTGTCTATTTGTGTATTTGTCTGTTGAAATTGATTCTATTGCAATTGTTCCATAAATACAGACTCAAAAAGAGTCAAGTGCGTCTACATTACATGATGACTCACGGGCCCCATTCAGAGATTTCCACCACAGTCCCTTAATTTCATTTACAAAGCACTTCACTACTGTCAAAAAGAAGCTAGAACCTCATGCCCAAAAAGCTTATGTCAACTGCCACACACCGTCAACTATTTGAACGTTAAACCCTTGTGTGCCCCGTGAAACACGAGGGACTGCGAAGCCAGTCAGCGGCAATGTAAGGCACAGTAATCGCCATACAAGACCGCATTCCTCATTGCCTACCCATGTTGAACGTACTATTTGTAGGTCGCTTTGGACCAACGCTTCTGCTAAAATGACTAATGTAATGAGTAGTGTAATGTGATGACGTCCAGCCATCGTCGTCAGCGCTACTCACTCTGCAGCCAACATAGACTCCCTCACACTCCTCTTCCTTTTGTCACACAGCACGTGGAATGGATGGACTGCCTTTTATATAGCGCTTTTATCCGAAGCGCTTTACAAGTCATGCCTCGCATTCACCCATTCATACACACATTCAACCACCGACGGCAGCCGTGCAAGGAGACAGCCGGCATGTTGGGAGCAGTTAAGGGGTAGGGTGTCTTGCTCATGGACACAGGAGCCGGGGGATGGAACCAGCAAGTTGTGAGGCGAGCGCTCTACCTCCCTGAGTTACTGGCGCCCATGGAGGATTTTAGTTACTGAACCGTTGCCTACGGGGGTAGTGGGTACCTGGGCTCCAGATAAGCAAAGTTATTCCCTCATCTTCGGTTAACATTACACCTTGCCTTTGTAGATTGTGTAGAAAGGTTGCCGGTACATGTTATGGCACTGGCACATACAGTTTGGTTGTGGAGTACCTGTGTGTATGCTGCTCTGTTGGTAGGATTGAACCCTCGTTGGAACGAAGTGGGTCTCCTGGAGGCCAGCCCAGTGATGACCCCCTGACCCCGTCTCCGAGCCATCTGGGGAAGGATTCTTTTGCTTTTTAACTTGGACACGCCTCCGCGTAACACACCACCTCCTGCGATGTTAAAAACAAAAAGGGTATTAGGGCTGCTGATGACAAGGAGCACGTCCACGACTACCACCGACCGACCCACCCTACAGGGTAACCCATGTGGCTCGGTGCGCACCTTTTGGGCCGGCTGCTCCGTCCCCCGGCGTCCCATAACGAGGGTTTCTCTGGGGGAAGCGACCGTTTTTCACCGGCTGTCGGCGCTTCCCCGGCAGCTGCTTTTTCCTGGACTGCTGCTCTTTTCTATTCAGGCGGATAATGTCATCTGTTGAACACATAACACACAACCAAAAACACCACAATGAGCACTGTACAAGATGAAAACATCGCAAGACGTTGCCCACAGACTCTTGAACCGTTTCTTCCCCAAAGTCATCCATTGTGCGTGTTTGTGTGTTTGTTTGTGATGGGCACTCGACATTTCATTGCATTATGAATAAAGTGACATTACAGGCATCTTATTTGATTTGAAGTGAACGCCAATAAGAGTGACAAACGCATCACTGTTTCTAGTTAGTAGTAGGATTCATACAAATTAGATTAATAGAGGCGATTTAGTTGTAATTGAGGCCTTACCTAATGACATGTCGACCTTATCGGTGATGGCCTGTTTTTTCCACCGCCCTGCCGCTAACACGTTTTTACTCATACTTAAAACAAAAAACAAAAAAATTAACTATGCAGTAAAAACAACGATACACGAACCAATAGCTATAAACGTTGACGCTACACTGGAATTGCAGCGGCTGGTGGCCTCAACTACGTGCTACGCTAACGAAGCTCACAGAGAAGACAGCCCTTTTTCTGCTCGCAAAGCATGCTGGGAAGGCACTTTTATTTTTATTTTTATTTTTTAACTGTGCATTTTGGGAAATGTAGTTATTTTCCAACCCCTAGTATACTGTTATGAAAGGTTCACCCACGTGTACGCGTTAGTGTTTGTGTAAAAGGTAGGCAGGCAGGGACGGTGGGTTTTAGAGTGGGTTACGTTCTACGGAATCTACGGATGTTTTCGTTCACTGCAGTGTTCATGCATTTTAAGTTAGCCGCATAAGTTAATTCAAGCGACCGTTCTTCTACAAGTGGATCTCCGGTGTATGTTGCGTAGTGTTTTCTGTGAGTCGGTGCAGTTTGTCATCTGCATAGACGGGTTGGTTAATGCTGTGTTGTAGTACACGTTGCTGCTTTTACTGTAAGAATTGTTCAGCTTTCGAACCATTTCAACAATGATCCATTAACAATCCGAATGTGCTTCTCCGTAGCAAAGCACACGTTGACGCTCACCAGCTACGGGACAAAGACTCGCTCCACATTGGTTACATCCAGGAAGATATTAAGCATCATGCCATCGGACAAACGCAAGACGGCATCTAAGGCCAAAGCTCCGGAGGCAAAGAAGCAGAAGCTAGTCCCGTTAAAAGAAGAGAAAAGGGCGAATCCAGAGGGCTGGCTGCAAAAAGCGGTGTCAAACCAGAGAGGAGCGACCGATCTAAAATGCAACCCAAAGCGCATTCGTTTCATATCAGACGCGCAGAAAATGAAGCAAGGCTCTGAAGGTATTCTGTATTGGATGGGAAGGGACCATAGGCTTCAAGGTAGGCTACGACACACTAAATGTATACATGCAGCTATCAATGACGGATATGCAATTATACACGTTTAACCTTCCTGCTTTGTTTAATTTGACTTTGTTGCAGATAACTGGGCCCTGGTCCATGCTCAGCAGCTGGCCGTGGAAGAGAAACTGCCTCTGCACATCTGTGTGTGTCTGCTTGTCCCCAAATCTGAGCTGTCTACTCTCCGTCATTATGGTTTCATGCTGAAAGGTCTGGAAGAAGTTGCAAAGGTATTGGACTTGGCACACCTTTTATCAAGATAGCTAGAATACTTAGACATTGTTCATTACACTCACGTCATGTCGTTTTCGATCATTACATTTTTTCTTTATCTAAGATTATCATGTGTGACCGAACACGTGGCAATATATATATTAGTAGAGGCCACATTTTTAAGTAAATTGAGCATGGATTTTGTGGATGAAGCGAAGATATCAATGCAGATCATGGGCATATCTTCCAAATACATTGGCTATACATTGTTTACATTGTACCTCACTGTTAAACTGTGTGTGTGTGTGTGTGGGGGGGGGTAGTGTATTTACAACCCAGCTCCTTGACCTCTAGCCTTATGCCAGCACACTCCTTCTGTACTTTCTCCACAGGAATGCGAAGCACTGGACATCCAGTTCCACCTGCTCCGCGGGGCCCCTGGCGAGGTACTGCCCGGCTTCGTGTCTGAGCACGGCCTGGGGGTGCTGGTCACGGACTTCTCCCCCCTCAGGGGTCCCATCCAGGCGCTGGAGAACCTCAAGAAGAGTCTTCCAGAAGACATCCCGCTCATACAGGTACTGTCTCACGCATATATCCATTATTAATGTTAATGACGTTACTACAGCAAATCGATACATTTTTTATGTGTGTTTATGTGTTTATATATGTATAGTATATGTTACATGTATATATATTGTAATATGTTAGATGTGTATGTTAGATATGTGTATATATCTATCTATCTATCTCATTTTAATATCTTTGATCATCAAAGTTCTGGGTTTCCCCGTCTCTCTGCCATTGCTTAGTTTGCACTTCCCTGACAGCAGCGTAGAAGTGTATGTTATGATTATTTATTCCCGATGGAGCAATTCTCAATAAAAATCTCCTTTACGGTCACAGGTTGATGCCCATAATATCGTGCCCTGCTGGGTTGCGTCCATCAAGCTGGAGTACTCAGCCAGGACCATCAGGGGCAAGATCACCAAGCTTCTGCCAGAGTTCCTCACGGACTTCCCTGTGGTCGGAAAGCACGGCTACAAAGCTACTGGGACCACCAAGGTGAGTGGTACTATGAACTAGACTACTGCTTTTGTAAAACTGTTGTTAAAGTGCTATACTGCTGAGGGAAGGGGTGTACTAAAGGGTGTATAAAGTACTAGATCAACTGGGATTACGAAGAAATGTATAGAGATTTAGTGTGATTGACACGCAGTCCACTCTTTTTTTCAATCTTTGGGAAGTGAGGTCTTAAAACACACCTGCATTGCATTGCATTACATTACAGTCATTTAGCAGATGCTTTTATCCAAAGCAACTTACAATAGTGTGTTTCAACAAAGGAAGGTAAGAGAACAACCAGAAGTTAAAAGTGAATTTCATTTCTAACAATTCTCTAAGAACTGAACCAGTGCTCAGGTAAAATACAATCATTTCAGGTAAAAGTACAGTAAGGTAAAAGAACAATAAGTTAACAATATATAACAATATCTACCTAATAATCGACTTAGCGCTACGAGGAAGGATCCAGGTAGTTTGTCCTGAAGAGATGGGTTTTCAGCCTGCGGCGGAAGATGGGGAGTGACTCTGCAGTCCTGACATCCGTGGGGAGTTTGTTCCACCAAATTGGGGCCACGACGGAGAAGAGCCGTGACCACGTAGATTGGCCACAAGGGCCCCTAGCGAGGGGGCAAGCAGACGGCCCGAAGAAGCCGAGCGAAATGGACGGGTTGGGATGTAGGATGTAGGACCATTATTGCCTGGAGTCAAGTCAAGTTTATTGTCACTTGTGCAATACCCGACGACAGACAGCAGTTATAAAAAATAAGATAGAATAAAAACAGAATAGAATAAAAGAAGTAAAAAGTACAAAACTATAAAGAATATATAAAAATAAAAATGCAATATATCAGCACAGAAAAAGAGCAATATGTATATATAAATCAATGTAATAAAATATACATTGTTATACGCCCTTGTTCAACAGCCTGATGGCCTGACTGTGGAAGCTGGAGGTAGGATGGAGCTGTTCTTTTTACTGCCTTGTAGGCTAGCACCAAGGTCTTGAACTGGTCAGTTGAACACCAGGTGAGCTTTCTGAATGAGCTTCAGGAGCCTGATGGCAAATGCCGGGGCGCCAGCAAGGAGGGAGTTGCAGTAGTCCAGCCGGGAGATGACAAGAGCCTGGATGAGCACCTTTGCAGCCTTTTCATTAAGAATAGGCCGAATCCTCCTGATGTTGTAGAAGAGGAATCGGCAGGAGCGTGTCACGGATGCAATGTTTGCCGAGAACGACAATTGGTCGTCCAGGGTCACACCGAGATTCCTTGCGCTCCGAGTAGGTGTCATCACAGCATCATCAATGGTGACAGCCAGGTTTGACAGCCGACAGCCCTTTGCCGGGAAGAACACTATCTCAGTCTTGTAATTACTTGCAATTACCTGCAATTACCACTTACCACGCTATAGGTGTTTACCACGCCATAGGTGTTTACCACGCCATAGGTGTTTACCACGCTATAGGTGTTTACCACGCCATAGGTGTTTACCACGCCATAGGTGTTTACCACGCTATAGGTGTTTACCACATGTCGCTATAGGTGTTTACCACGCCATAGGTGTTTACCACGCTATAGGTGTTTACCACGCCATAGGTGTTTACCACGCTATAGGTGTTTACCACGCTATAGGTGTTTACCACGCTATAGGTGT
Source organism: Muraenolepis orangiensis (assembly GCA_027704905.1). NCBI lineage: Eukaryota > Metazoa > Chordata > Actinopteri > Gadiformes > Muraenolepididae > Muraenolepis > Muraenolepis orangiensis. Next base: position 16,817,449 of record CM051005.1, on the reverse strand, counting down.
TTACCACGCTATAGGTGCCGCCAAAGAGAACAAAGTGGGAAATCTTCGAGATTGCCGCTTTAGGCAATTTAGGCAATAATTTATGTGTGGTGGTTATTAAAGTATCACTAGATATTTCAGGGAATACGATATTTTAAATGCATCATATTTTGTAGTCTGCTCCGTCCGATCTTCTCTCTTATCGTTGCCCCTCCTATCCGGGCCTCTAGCCGGTGGACTGGGACGAGGTCCTGGGCTCCCTGCAGCTCGATGGGACCGTGGGGGAGGTGGACTGGGCCAAGCCCGGCACCGCCGCTGGGACGGCCATGCTGGAGTCCTTCATCGACCTGCGGCTGAAGCACTTTGGGACGCACCGCAACGACCCCAACTCTGCTGCTCTCAGCCAGCTCTCTCCCTGGATCCGCTTCGGTCAGTGGACCCTAAAAGACATAATAATATAATGAATGAGATGTGGCCAGGGAGAGGGAAGTTTGGAGTCCCCTGCTGAAGCTGCTACCTCCGCGACCCGACCCACGGATAAGCGGGAGACGATGGATGGATGGATGGAATAATACATTTATATATATATGTATTTACTTTGAGCAGCTTTTGTAGTTGCTCCAATATTGATAGGGTGCTTTAAATGTTCTCAGCCTCACATGCAAGTCCCTTTGGATAATGGCGTCGGCTAAATCACGAGCTCTAATGATATCATTTTGTAACGATGAATTTCATGCTCAACGGGAAACATTGAGCTTGGCACATTTTAGACTGAATTGTTTTAAGTCTTTACTCTTGCCTCTCGTCACCTCTTCTTCACCTCACTTTCTCACCCCGACTCCCTCATTATCTTTCTTATAAATGACCCGTCTCTCTTCCCATGTACTTTTTATTAATTTTTTTGAATCCTCACCGCGGGCATTCTCTCTACCTCTCCCTGCTTGCCTTCCATTTGTTTTTACTGGTCTTTATTTTGTATAGTTTGGGTTATCTTCACGATATCTTTGCAGTCCCCCATTTTCTTTCCTTTTCCAATTGTCTTCTTATTGTCTTTCTTTCTACCTCCCTCCCTCCCTCCCTCCCTGCACGTCCTCTCCCTCTGTGCCCCCTCGTCTCCAGGCCACCTGTCTGCCCAGCGGGCTGCGCTGCAGGTTCAGCGCTTTGGGAAGAAGTTCAGCCAATCGGTCGCTCCCTTCATCGAGGAGCTGGTGGTGCGCAGGGAGCTCACAGACAACTATTGCTTTTACAACGACAACTACGACAACGTAAAGGGTGAGCGGTGGGAACTGTCATTTTGTAATCGCGCCCTCCCTTTCTGGTGGGTGGTAAGCGAGCCAATCGTCAATGCCGTTGAGATACCGTAACCTTTCCCCTTACTGTGTGAACCAGGAAGTGTCTCGACTGAGTGTAAACGTCAGAAATGTATGTTTTCAAATCACAAAGTATTTTTACACCAAGGGGGTTGTTAAAATGTCTACTAAATGTCATTTGTATGGGCTTTTCTACCAGTTTTTTACTATCCAATGATATTTTTTATAATAACATGAAACCCGAAACCATGCTGTCAAACTATGTTAACTTGCAAACAAAATGAAAATGACGACAAGTAACGATGCATTCGATACGTGCTGTTTTTGGCTGTGTTCAGGGGCCTACGAGTGGGCACAGAAGACGTTGAAAGACCACGCGAAAGACAAACGAGAGTACGTCTACACCCAAGGAGACCTGGAGGAGGCACAGACTCACGACAACCTCTGGAACGGAGCCCAGGTGTTTCCCTAAAAGCTCTTAGCCCTTCATTAACACCCTGGTGTTTTAAATAACTGTTCACAGTCATAATCACTGCAGATGTATTGCTCCTAATCAACATTTTTGTTTTATTATTATTGTTTTAATAGTACCAGATGGTTACCGAGGGGAAGATGCATGGGTTCCTCCGGATGTACTGGGCTAAGAAGATTCTGGAGTGGACGTCTTCCCCGGAACAAGCCCTCTCCATCGCCCTCTACCTCAACGACCGCTACTCCCTCGACGGCCAAGACCCCAACGGATTTGTCGGTATGTTAGATCCACTTTGGCCGTGACTGATTTGCCTCATTTCATTAATTTACTAATATTTCCAGTATTATTATTAAATATATTTTTGGAGTCTAAAGAAGGTTTTGTGTCCTGCAGGGTGCATGTGGTCCATATGCGGCATCCACGACCGGGGCTGGGGCGAGAGAGCCGTATTCGGGAAGATCCGTTTCATGAACTACAAAGGCTGCCTCCGCAAGTTTGACGTGGCCAGGTTTGAGACCAAGTACTGTCCAAAGAAGCTTTGAGCAAAACAAATGACGATTAACATCATTTTGATGTCTCTTGCTCGATGCCCGAATGCTTGTTACTACGGAGTTGGATCTTGTTTTGTGAAGCTAGCTTCCAGTGAAGCCATTGTTATGTTTTATCAATGCATTGAGGATTTTTATACCCAAGTACTTTAGCCTTTTCCTCAAAGCACTTTGGTGGTTTTATACAAAACTGTTTTATACATTGACGATGTACAGTTGTTTCTGAAATACTCAGGTATTGAATGTAAGATACTTTTGGAGCTCCAGTCCACCTGTACCTCAGAAACACTACTTGGAATGTTATCATGTTTTATTTTTTTGCTTAGTATCTTCACTTTACTTTAAGCATTTGGCCATTTATACCTTGTTTTACTCTTCTACAGTTCTCCCTTTCTGTCTAATGGTGTAGTTAACCGCCTCATATATTTTCTTATCACAAATAAATGTATAAAGAGCATTCAGTTGTATTTCTGGTTTATGAGAAACACAAGAAATATTTGTGGTTTTCACAAGGAGCCCACTACCCTGGCTGCCATTTAGACTTGTATTACACAGCAAAAAAACGATCTAGTTATCTCCACATTAATGGTGGAAAATGAAGCCAATTCCAAATTAACCCTCTTAACAGAGGGCAAACAATTTGAAGCATTACTTCCCAGCCTAGGCCGCATACATGTATTATAAAGGACCCCTATATACACCAGGTTTGAGTGACTTTTAATATTGTCATGTAGGAGTGTCTACGTAGTGGAGTGTTATAGCTAATCACACTCATACCTGGTGGTATAACGGGGCCCTTTAATTCCAGACTTTGAGTGCAATTAGTTAACCAGGAGACATGTATTTATCTCAAACCCTGTAGCCCTATGGCTACATTAAATGTGTGGTCATTAATGTGCGATACATTTCACAGGCCAGTGCCTGAAGCTTTACATTTCTAAAGTTAACTTATTTTTGTTAATTAGCCTCAGAGCTAATTTGTTTTAATTTAAGTTTCTTGCTTTAACGGCCAACAGGGCTGTGCATGTGATCATGAAACTAATTATAACTGAAACGATATGTTACATAGAAATATTTGAATTTAGATAATGTTCCTTAAACCAATGACTGTTTCCCCTGGTGCATAGGCACTCATTCGATGGCAGCCTGCCATATTAATATTGAATGTCATCTTATCTGTGAAAATTATACATTCCTCCATTGAATTATGTATTTATTGAGGAGTGATCACTGAATGTGTTGAGGCTGCATATACACTGTAAACATAGCCCTATTAAGTTATATAAATGTATTTATTCTCTTTAACTCCACTTGTCTTGGCACGTTTGGGATATTGAATTTAAGTTCATACGTTTTCAAAAGTTACACTTAAAATTGTCACTGTCATTGTCACATTGTCTTGACTTATTGTGAATTGAAAAACAAAAGAACTACAGAGAAGTTGCCGAACATGCAATTGTTTTAAGTAAGACGGAATAAAACACAACGTTATGGAAAACAACAGAGATTATAAAACACCGCAAAATAATACAAAACAACGCGACGTCAAACAAAACATTGCGACATTAGTTTACCGTTTCCGGCTTGCAACTTGAGTGAACTTGAGCTTACACACCAGTACCACAAGGTATGTGAGTTCATACTTAATTTGTTCATATTTATTTATTTTCTTTTATTTGAATAGTGCTTTAAAATGGAATAACATTGCAGATGTCTTGCTTGATGAAAGGGAAAGGTTTAGCACAGTGGCCGCACTGTGAGAACGTGACTGCACACAGACACTGTTATCCATGCTAATGTTAATTCATTGCGTATGTCAAAGCCTCAACTACATTGACTACATTGTGCTTTAACGATGAACCCTTTTCCCAAGAGAATTTTTCATATTTTCAAAAGTGAGGTTATATTCCTTTAAAATCACCCAACAATAGTCTGTATATCAATATGACAACTGATATTGCAACTCAATAGCACACAACTATTTCAAATATTGAAAGTGGAAAGCATCAAGCTGCAAGAGAGAACTACTTGTATAAAAATGACACATGCTTGTTCTTGAAACAAACAGTTGCAGCGTAACACCCTTAAACATTTTTTTAATAACATTACATATATGCAGTAATAATACCTTCAACCAATTTACAACGATGCCATTTGCCAAAGGGCACCGAATTCTGCATACAATGAAATTGAACGGACCATAGTGAGCAATGCCATTTTGTAGAGTCGAGACAAACTACTTGATTTTTTTTTTTGGTACGCTTGTCCATCCACCCATCCATTGTCTACCGCTTATCCGGGTCGGGTCGCAGAGGGAGCAGTTCCAGCAGGGGACTCCAAACTTCCCTCTCCCTGGCAACATGGACGAGCTATGACTGGGGGATCCCGAGGCGTTCCCAGGCCAGTGTGGAGATGTAATCACCCCGCCTGTACCTTGGTCTGCCCTAGCTGGATGTGCTCGGGAGGCGACCAGGAAGCATCCTTACTAGGTGCCCGAACCGGCTCAACCGCGGCTCTACTCCGAGTCCCTCACGAGTGACTGAGCTTCTCACCCTATCTCTCAGGGAGATGCCAGCCACCCTCCTGAGGAAACTCATTTTGGCCGCTTGTATTCGCGATCTCGTCCTTTCGGTCATTACCCATAGTTCATGACCATAGATGAGGGTAGGAACAAAGACCGGTAGATCGAGAGCTTTGCCTTCTGGCTCAGCTCTCTTTTGGTTACAACGGTGCGGTAAAGGGCACCCAATACCACTCCCGCTGTACCCATTCACCGGTCAATCTCACGCTTCATCCTCTCCTCACTGGAGAACAAGATACTTGAAATTCCTTCACTTGGGGTAAGGACTCCCTCCCTACTTGAAGTATACAATCCTTGTTCACGTCAATAATAATGACGGGGCGTAGGCGTACAACCGCGCTGCGGTTCAACGGGACCAACTTTAACGACCCCTCATCCTGGGCGGCACACGTCACACCTCAGTAGAGCTAGCACAGATACCGCTACGCTACCGCACCGACGGGAGCACGAGCACCGTCGCAAGTGTAATTGATTTGTTTTAGGCTCTGTGTCGCTAAATTTTCGACATGGCGCTATCTTTGCCTCTTTCACAAGCGACGCAATCTTCAATGCTTCAATGGCTTGTGGACTCGTGGGCCTTTCCGCCCTGTCTCCACACCGCCCCTCCCGCGTGTTGTACGGTTAGTCACGTTAGCTGGGGGCTCCGGGTCGAGCAGGCAATCAGCAGACGCAGCAGAGTGCGACGCGATCGAACGCAGAGAGACGATGTGAAACATGACGTTTACCTACTCCCTGCTCTTGTCTGAGGCGGCGAGGGTGGCGCTAGCACAGGGCCACGCGGTTACGGACGGATAGCGGATAGTAGGAGACGTCAGGAATGTATTATGGAGTGCAATATAATGGAACAACATGGCAAAGTTGGCAGAATTGCATCCATAACTGTCATCTTCTCTTCGACCAGAAGGGGGGGGGAACATACTGTTGATCTATTAGCCATCTTAGCCATCTTCAGTGTCAAACGTGGTTTGGGTGTGACAAGGAAGGTGGCAACCCTAAAAAGTAATCCAGAATATAGAAGAAAATAGCTCTGGGACCAGGTGCGCCCAGTTAACACTGACGACCTCTCCCATGCAGAGAGAGAGAGAGAGAGAGAGGGGGGAACAGAACATAATGGAATAGAACAGAAGAGTGTACCAGGTAGAAGAGAAAAGAACAGGACAGGACATATTGGAAGAGAAAATGAAATCACACACAAACGCAGCTCATGTACGACAATTTGCAATCCCAGGGGAGATGTTTTGTCACCTTGATCACATTTTGTAAATGCATTTCATTTACCCTGAGAGGGGTTGGCTTTTTTGCCTCTTCTTTCCGCATGGACCAGGTTAACCATTCAGCCGTCATTTAGCAGACTGCAGCACATTGATCCAAAGCCACTTGTGGTGAATTCAGAATTAAGTGTCATTCAGCACGCAGGTGTGGGAGTTTAGCTTGCTCTTGGATGCCTCCAGGCTAGCCTGAGGACAACCTGGGAGGATCAAACCCGGTACCTTATGGATGGGAGTCAAAACACCCTAAATGTGCTACTACGACTACTACTACTACTACACTATCTTTCCTCTTTTGGATTGGTTGTATTATGGTGGGATGGGGTGGATGTGGTGGTAACTCACCTGTGCGTGTCATATGTATTGTTAGCAGAGGGTTCTGTCCTAGACGAGGCACAGGGAACAACGGAAGAGGCCGAGTTGGGGAAGGCCCATCAGAATCTGGCGAGGGCAGTGGGGCGGGGTGGGGCCCAGGTAGCTGAGGTTACGCAGGCCCCCCCATGGTGGTGGTGGTGGTGGTGGTGGTGGAGATGGAGATGTCGGGGGGGGGGAAAGGCTCAAAGGCATTTCAACCCCCCCGACATCCCCCAGGCTGGGGTAGAGGGAGGTTACAACAGGAGGGGGGGGGGGGGGGGTTCGTTAGAGCTGTACAATAGCAGCCGCTAAAATTCAACTTGATTCGGCTGCGTTTGCCTTCACTAACTCCTACACACACACACACACACACACACACACACACACACACACACACACACACACACACACACACACACACACACACACACACACACACACACACACACACACACACACCACACACACACACACACACACACACACACACAGGGAGGTTGTGTGTGTCTCTCTCTCTTTGCTTTAATCAATGTCTCCAGGTAGCATTTTCTCAGTGCCGGCCTGCGATGAAATGACTTTATAAATTGACAGTTGGCTCACAGCGGGAGGGATGCTCCATGCCGATTAATATCAGTCCATTATGAATATTGAACCAGCTATATGTATAATCTCAGAGGGAATACGGTGACTCCAATCAGGGCACTAATGTGCCAGCGATTACCTCCAGTGGTTACATTACTACAATATGTTCTGACGGAGATCAGGTTTATTTTATTAATGTTGATGATTCATGTTCACAGTGAACCCAACAATAAAAAAAATCTTGTCTCTTGTCATTTCTCTCTATGTTTAAAAATATATAACAAGCATGCACACGTGGACATAATACAAACAAATACTGTGTTTGTTGCTCACCTGTGGATGGTCTCCCTCCTCTTGGCCATCTCTTGACAAACGTCAAGTGACTTCATTTCAAGCGTTCTCCTGTATGCTGCTAGCCCCTGTGCTGGAGGTCTGTGAGAGAGCAGCTCTCCCTTTGGAGCTCTGGGGTGTGCTGGAGTACAACTAGCTCCACCAAGCCCCACGCAACACACTCTGCAACGCTCTCTCTCCCCCCCCTGGACTCCTGCTTGTGTACTATCTCTCTCTCTCTCTTTCTCTCTCTTCTCTCTCTTCTCTCTCTCTCTCTCTCTCTCTCTCTCTCTCTCTCTCTCTCTCTCTCTCTCTCTCTCTCTCTCTCTATCTCCCCCTTTCTGCCTTGTCTGTTTGTCTATGTGTCTATTTATATATCTTTATAACTGTCGATCTGTCTGTCTATCGGTCTGTGTCTATCTGAATTCTTTGAATTTAATTTTCTTCAGTCTCCCTCCCATCGTGCCGTCTCAGTGTCTCTGTATCTGCCTTGTACATAACAGTCATATCTTGGTCATCTGTATTATACTAATCTTTACAGTGCATTGGCCTTCCTTCACCCTTTTTAAGGCAATATTTGTACAATGTAACAATGTGAATTCCTTATATTTGGCAGTTTATGGAGTGTGCATGACAGACAATGTCAGTAACTACACAAATTCGTGAAACAATGGGGGTTTTTTTTAGAACAAATTCTACTGTATATTATTTTGTACATTTTTAATGCAGCTTTTCCCAATTTAACTCCCAATGTGTTTGCCTGTTGCAGTGTTGATATTCATCAGAAGCATCCATACATATAATAAAACTAAAAGAAAAATGGTTTGTTTACAATGACTTCCAATGATGGTCTAATAAGGCAAATTCAATATGACAAAGGGTGTTGTTGTCATCTCAAGTGGGTTCCACCTCATTAGGTGACGAATAGTCGGTAGGTTATGGGTAATCCTCATGAAAATCATCTCTCTCTCTCTCTTCTATTGCTGTTATTTGTCTCAATCTTTGTTCTGTTATATTAATATTTTCTCTCTCGCTGTATGTATATAGCTCTATATTAGAGCTCATATTTCACATTCATATCAAATCATATTCATATTCATATATTTAGTAAATGTATCATATTTGTGATACATTTCTTCGTTCCTACCCTCACCTATGGCCATGAGCAATGGGTAATGACCGAAAGGACGAGATCGCGAATACAAGCGGCCGAAATGAGTTTCCTCAGGAGGGTGGCTGGTATCTCCCTGAGGGATAGGGTGAGAAGCTCAGTCACTCGTGAGAGACTCGGAGTAGAGCCGCTGCTCCTTCGCGTAGAAAGGAGCCAGTTGAGGTGGTTCGGGCATCTAGTAAGGATGCTTCCTGGTCGCCTCCCGAGGGAGGTTTTCCAGGCACATCCAACTGGGAAGAGACCACGGGGCAGACCAAGGTACAGGTGGGGTGATTACATCTCCACACTGGCCTGGGAACGCCTCGGGATCCCCCAGTCAGAGCTAGTCGATGTTGCCAGGGAGAGGGAAGTTTGGAGTCCCCTGCTGGAGCTGCTGCCTCCGCGACCCGATTTCGGATAAGCGGGAGAAGATGGATGGATGGATGGATGGATCATATTTGTGTAGATATGTTTCTCTATATATGTATAGTATATATACAAATAAGAAAATCCAACTTTTCTATAAGAAAATTAATCTCTCTCTCTCTCTCTCTCTCTCTCTCTCTCTCTCTCTCTCTCTCTCTCTCTCTCTCTCTCTCTCTCACTCATTCCATCGCTCAATCTGGGCTCCGCTCTCGGTTCTCAATCTTTCCATGTCGTTCTGGCAGATTTTCCGTTCTATTATATTGGCTATATTCTCTCTCTCGCTCGCACACTGTTCATTGTTCATTGTTTGCTCCCTCACTCTGTGAATTGTGAAATGGGACACCTGAATATTGAACTAGAAAAGCATTGTTATTCTGCTCTGGTTCTCAGTCTTCTCCTCCTGTCGTATAGTGCGAGGTCGTTACCTGTTCCACTTGTCCGCAGTGGGACACATGTGTGCCACCGAAATACAGAATTTTGTATTTTCGGGTATCCTTTTAAAATGTACTGATGTTCTAAAGTCGTCTTTGCTCCCATTTTTTTTTCATCACGTCAAATGTATCAGTTGAGTCGAAATGTTTTCTCTTAATGTTTGTTTTCTGTGTGTCCTCTCGATCTGTGGCTTCATAAAAAAAAGCCATTTTATTCATTCTGTTTCTTTCTACCCCCCCCCCCCCCTGGCAGCCGTCAAACATCTAGAACAGTGCGACTTCTGTCCCACAATATGTCAGCCCAACCGACCTCACCTGGAGGCCTTGGTTGTGCATTTGGTGTGTATGTTTGGTGTGTATTTGTGTGCTTCTATGACCGCTAATGTTTCAATGAGGTTTCTGTTATAAAAGTCAACAATAAAATAAAATATAGAAGCTGAAGTCCCCTTAATCATATTTGTTTTTACTTTAACCTAGTCAGCGATAAGCTGAACCATTAGTATCTACTATTATTGTAACTACCATTTTAATACGACATTTCCCTTCTGTTCTCTTCTGGTTTTGCTATTATATTCTATTATAACTCTTTGTCTGGGTTCTTAAATTCCCATGGTGTCCTGGTAGGACCCGCCCCTCAAATCCTTCAACCAATCAGGAGCTCTTGTTTAAACAGGAGTACAACGTGAGGTTTACATATATACACACATATATATACATCCCTGATTCATGCTTGTCTCTGTTTGTATCTCTCTCCGTTTTCACTCGCCCGCAGCCTTCCTCCATCATCGTCACCGGGGACTATAGACCCCACGCCTGTCTACGGAGAAAGAGATGGAGTCCTCATCCATCTTCCCCATGAAGAACGATGGGTTGACGGTGACTGTCCAATCGCCACATGTGTTAATCAATCAATACACATGTTGTGGTTTTTTTTAATCCTGGTCTCTACCGATTTCACTATATGTATTCATGTTATGAATACATATTCTTATTATATTGCTACGGTTTAATCGATCACCCCCCTCATGCATTGTATTGACCCTCGTAAGAACATCACCACGTGACGCTTTGTGTGTGTGTGTGTGTGTGTGTGTGTGTGTGTGTGTGTGTGTGTGTGTGTGTGTGTGTGTGTGTGTGTGTGTGTGTGTGTGTGTGTGTGTGTGTGTGTTTGTGTGTGTGTGTGTGTGTGCTCCATATGGTCTATCCACAACCTTTACGACTCTCATCCTCTCACTCTCCCCCCCCCACCCCTCTCTCTCTCTCTCTCTCTCTCTCTCTCTCTCTCTCTCTCTCTCTCTCTCTCTCTCTCTCTCTCTCTCTCTCTCTCTCTCTCTCTCTCTCTCTCTCCCCCTTCTCACTTCCGATGCCAAGTCTCTCTCACCTTTATATTGTTGCTAACGCGGTCCCACGCGGTGCACTTAGCATTTTATGACCTTTAGCTCCTTAGCGTCTTCTTTAAAGCTCGACTGGAAGGATCGGCGAGATGCGCCGTGAAAAATGAACCTCTCTGTCTCTCTTTGTAATTAAATCAACACAACTGTCGCAAGTGGGTCTAACGATTTTTTTTAATTTAGTTGACATTTCACAATTTATAATAATTATTATTATTATAATTTGTTTTTTAATTTCCACCGTTTTATATATATTTGTTTCCGTTCAACCGAATGGATGATGCTGAAGTCAGGCCATGACGGCGATGACATTGATTTGCAAACCTGCGGCAGAAGCGGCATCATTTTAGCCCCAGGTGGCCGTGACTCATCGACTCATCGATCCCTTTCAGCGGGGAAACGTGAACTGGCTTCTCAACCGGGAAGATGCTGCCTTCTGCCCGCTCCATTTTTCTACTGCGTTTGAGTGCTAAGGTGAACCCGTTAGGAGAGAGGGGCGCTGGCAAACAAGTCGACTTTCGCTCTGAATACAAAGGAAGGGAAACCCAGAGATTAAATTGTAATGATGGATGAGGAAGGGGAAATGGAGGGTATAAACGTTCGGGGGGGGGGGGGAAAGGGATCCTGGTTCAGAATGTAAAACCGCTATGTTTTAATACAACCCAAAGCATTAAACCGTCTCATCTAGATTGTTGAGTATTAGTAATATTTTATTTTTAAAACAGTATACACCTGGTTCCAGTGCTATGGGCTCAATCCACTGCATTCTTATTTACAACAAGCAATGGGTTTTCACTTTCAGATATAGGCCTACAGTAATCTATGTTATATGATATTACACATTGTCTTTGTAATATTTTATCTTTGTATATGTATCAAATATGTATATGTATCTTTGTATATGTATCACATATACTTATGTTATCTTTATTGTAAGCCCATCTCCAAAACATCGTGATAATACCCATTTCCCACGCTTATAAATATCCCATGTTTTGTTTGACCTCTAAAGCATGATTCGACTGTTTGTCGTTGCACTACGCACCTCGACCACTAGGAGGTGCTCCAGTGTCGTAAATAACAGGGCATCCGCGGCGCCTTTCTTAAATCATGGATTGCGCTATAATACTACAATGACTTACTCGCTTCAGTCATTCACCTCCGCTAGCCTTCTCAAGTGTCACCTGCACTAAGGGACCGAGAGCACACACACGCACGCAGGGAGAAACGAACCCTGACCTTCAACCTGGACTCCATACACGGCTTTGGGAGCCGTCGTCGTGTGTTGCAAATGTAATTTATTAGAGCACAACTCCTTGGGGAGTTGCGTGGCTAATGTGCGTCCCTACATGAGGTAGGACCTTTCTCCAGGGCTGTCCTGACTCATAAGTGCAAGCGGGGGCACACTCTGACCTCATTATGAAAATGTTTCACACAGTACCCGCCTTGACCCACAGATTGACCACACAGCTTTCTTAATTAACCTGCTGTGTTTCATAATAATAATAATAATAAGCAGCTCACCGAGGGACCAGGGACCCACATTTTAATGCGAAGGCTCCTTCCCATGATAGGCCAGAGAATCAGCAGACTCATTCTGTGGCGCAGGACTCACACTGTGTGTGTGTGTGTGTGTGTGTGTGTGTGTGTGTGTGTGTGTGTGTGTGTGTGTGTGTGTGTGTGTGTGTGTGTGTGTGTGTGTGTGTGTGTGTGTGTGTGTGTGTGTGTGTGTGTGTTATAAAGGACTATTAATGTACACCGCCTATTTTCAGTACCAATACGCGCTGTTTAAATATTTACCAGACACTTTAATCCAATAGAATTGGGTGGGTTTTTTTGTTTTGTTTTTGATCATACATGTCATTATATCAGCATGGAGGGGTTAGGGGGCATCCGGCTCAATGGATGCCCATGGCAGACTGTGGACAGTGGGGGTTTAGAACCAAGAACCTTCCAGCTGAATGTCCAACACCCAAACCCACGAGACTATCCTGCCTGGTAACTAGTCCTGAGACGGGGATGACCTATCACTTTGGACAATGGACTACATACGCTCTCTGCAAAAACCTAGACGGAGGAGCCCCATGCAAGCCCATAGGCCTATAGGGTGTTGATATCACCCTAACCCCCCCCCCCCCCCCTCCCTCCCCAACATGACCCCTTGGGAGCCCATGAGAGGGGGTCCCGTAGCCACCCCCCCCCCCCCCCAACTCTCTTGATTGATCCAGTCTGCCTCCCAGAGCCCGCTCTCCAGCCAGGCTGACAGTGGTCGTGATAAATGTTGGGATGGAAATGAGAGCCGAAGCCGGGCCCGGTCAAGGATGATTTTAATCGCGTTTCACGGGTTCTGTTTGATGGCCCCCCGGGGGGGGGGGGGCTCGGAAAGGTCATCTGGTTCTGGGGTGTTTTGGGTGCAGATTTGAGGCGCAAAAAATCATTTTGAATGGATGTTGATGCTGCAGGAGGGGAAAGTCTGAGGCTCTCCCAATGTGAAGGTCTGCACATGGCGCTCTGTTGGGTCTACCATGTCTGTTTATAGACGTATTCTCATGTGAATGAGTGTAGACATGTGTCATCGCGTGTCTACTTTTAAGGGGCTGTGTGGCAGAGTACAGTGTTCTTTTTAGTGAGACCGGCTGGTGGACCCCGGGGACAGGACGCCCATGTTGTGGCATCCCCTCCAACACAAGCATGCCGGGAGAGACATGAGGACGATGAGAAGCTATCGCTTAAAGGGTGTAAACGGATGTGGAAATGGTGTTTCCTTCTTTCTGTTGCAGTCCACACACACACACACATACACACACACACTCACGTACACACACTCACACGAACACACATACACACACTCACACACACACACTCACATACACACGCAGGCACACACAAATACACGTACACACACACACACACACACACACACACTCATGTACACACACACACACTCACGTACACACACACTCACTACACACACACACACACACACACAAGTACACACACACTCACATACACGCGCACACACAAACACACGTGCGTACACACACACACACAATTCCGGAAACCACTTGTGCTTCCAGAGTCGTGCTCTCATAACCAACAGTCCTATATGAGCGAGCGGTGGGTCAATCTTCTGTGTATAATGTGTCTGGAAGATGCACGGCCACAACGACAAATTAAGCCTCTCTCTGTGCAATTTATACCACTGTGGTTATGAGTAATTCCAACGGCTCACATTTATAGCTGTGAATGTGTATGGAGTATAGCAGTGTAGCGGTGGTATACTCAATTTCATATATAATACTCAAACTCGATTTCAATGGCGTTTTAAACCATAACAACACACAATCCCTGTGAGTAAGCAATACAAACAACGTGGACTGCTGTGCACGAGAGAGAGAGAAAAGAGAGAGAGAGAGAGAGAGAGAGAGAGAGAGAGAGAGAGAGAGAGAGAGAGAGAGAGAGAGAGAGAGAGAGAGAGAGAGAGAGAGAGAGAGAGAGAGAGAGAGAGAGAGAGAGAGAGAGAGAGAGAAAGAAAAGTAAATGCTAAACAGCCGTACACGTGTATAGCTGTCCACATTTTCCGTAAGGGAAAAACAAGGGAGGGTTAAGTAATTTCATTGTGAATAATGTACAGCGCTGACACGTCCAAACGGCGGTGGGGGGGGGGGGGCGGCTGGTTATCAGATCTTACAGCGCTGTTTGTTTTTTTCGCAGCACGTCTACGCCGGAGAGAAATCCAAGTATTTCTCTTGTTAATTCCGACGACTACAGTAAACCAGGGACGCACGGGGGAATGAGCAAGCCAAGACCATTCCTTTTTTTGGGGGGGGTGGGGGGGGGATAGACCCTCCCCAAGTGTACGCAGAAATAACTACATTCAAGAAATCAACCGACGGCCTCTAAAACCCACGTTTATCTAAATTGTAATACTATGCCCAGTAATGGAAAAACACACACACACACACACACACACACACAAGAAGAAATACCATTTCAGACGGACCCCAATGTAATCCCCTAGCAGCAGCAGCAGCGGCAGCGGCGGCGGCAGCACACCGGGGTCTCCGTTTAATCAAGGCTATAGACACGGGCACAGAGGAGAGAACAGCGTCCAACTGGAAGGAGCGGGGCTCTGACTCAGCTCACGGGAGATTAAAAAATACAGGGGAGGGATGAATAATGGAGGAGGAGGAGGAAGGGGGAGGGGGGGGGGGGGAAAAATCGCCGAATGTGGTGAATCATCAATAACGCCTCCTGCGAAAATAATTCCGAAGGAAGGAAGTGTTTTGCTGGAGGGGGGGGGGGGAAGGAAAACAAATCAACACAGATTTACTTAAAACAAGGTTGTTGTTTTTTTAAATGATCTATTGTTGCATATTTTCTTCCTGTGTGAACGGGGGGCGGGGAGGGGTTGATGAGTTTTGGACGGCCCAACGGCCCAACAAACCAAAGTGGTTGGATCACACTCACAGACCGCCCTGCCCCGGACCCCGGGGACGTCGTGTCGTCCCGTCGGGTTTCTGGGTTATTTACCCTGGGCAGCAACAGATGTACTATTGACATTTAGTAAAACTCGACCTACACTCGGTGCTTGGGCTGAAACGGACAGCTTTATGAGGGATGTAAATCCTAGGACCGGCTTTTATTGTGACAGATGCTGCAGGGGTTGCCAGAGCCATTCATATTTAATCTATCAGTGGGGCCCAACACACTGACAGCGTTTCTTAATAAAAACACAAACCAAAGTGTGCATGCCCTCGAGCCCTGCTGGCAACCAACAGCCATCTTGGAGAATGTTTGTTTTTCTCTCCATAGAATGACGCAAAATGCCAATACACTACTAATCCTAGTATTTCTTTGTCAGTTTATCACAAAGCAGGCCAAAGGAGCTTGATTAAGGACCAATATTGAAATCGAGGCAGAATTTGTCCCCGGCTGTACTCGCTGTACCCACATGACTGTACTGCAACACAAAGCAACAATCGGATTATCAAGTTTGCAGACGACACCACAATAATATAAGCGAACGACGACAAAACTGAGTACAGAGCTGTGGTAGTCTGGCTGACGCCATGTTGCAAGGACAACAGCCTCGCACTGAATGTCAACAAGACTTAAGACGTCAGGAGCCACCATCAACCATCAGCCTGGAAGGGACACCGGTGAAAATCGCCAACCGCTTCCGTTTCCTAGGACCACAGATCTCCGACGACCTGGCGTGGACCCGCAACATGGAGGTAATGGTAATGGTAATGGTAATGGATGCTTTTATATAGCGCTTTTATCCAAAGCGCTTTACAAGTCATGCCTCACATTCACCCATTCATACACCAATGGCGTCATGCTGAAGAAGGCACACAGCGCCTCTATGCCCTGCGGTGCCTCAGGAGAAGCGGCATAGGCAAACGGTGGCTGGTGAACTTCTACCGTGGCACTGTAGAGAGCGTCCTGGCGAGTAGCGTCACTGTGTGCTATGGCAACACCACTGCACAGGACAAGAAAAGCCATCCAGAGGGTTGTGAGGACGGCAGAGAAGATCACCGGGTGTGCACTTCCATGCATTGAGGAGATCTTTACGACCAGATGTCTGAAGAAGGCCATGTCCATCACAAAGGAGAGCAACCACCCTGGGCCCCATCTCTTCTCCCCCCTACGGTCCGGTCGCCGGTTCCACAGCATCCGTTCAAGGACTACCAGGTTCAGGGAGAGTTTTTATCCACAAGCAGTGCGCCTACTGAACTTCTAGGAGTGCTGCCACTATCATAACATTGTCATTCACATTACACTATCATACTTTTGCTGGACTTTCTGGACTCATTACAGTTACTGCACTGTATTACACGTGATGCTGCTGCCCTACTGGCACTTTAAAATGCTTTTATGCTTCATGCACAATTCAACACATGTATATATCATCCATCAGTCACTTTATTGTTCTTTTTATGGTTTACAGTATTGTTATAGTATAGTGTTGTATAGAGCATAGTATAGTATATAGTGTTAAATTGTAGGAAATTCATACTGCACCATCATACTGATACCATTGTACATTGTACAAGGGCATCAAGCTGGCCAAGCTCAACCACAAGCGTAGGGTTGAAGACCACTTCAACAACTCTGATCCCCGGCGCATGTGGCAGGGCATCCAGGCCATTACGGACCACAAACCCTCCAACAACTCCCCCCCCCCCCCCCCAACCACTGACTCATCCCTCCCTGACAAACTCAATCATTTTTATGCCCGCTTCGACCGGGACAACCCCGAACTGCCCATCAGGGCTACTCTCCCCGTTGACAAACACACCAAGAAGACCAAGGAGCTCATCGTGGACTTCAGGAAGACCAGAGCTGGCGCACACGCCCTTATCCTCATCAACGGAGCGGCGGTCGAGCGTGTCTCCAGCTTCAAATTCCTGGGGGTCCACATCTCCGAGGACCTCTCCTGGTCCCTCAATACTGCTTCACTGGTAAAGAAGGCTCACCAGCGTCTCTTCTTCCTGAAGAGACTGAGGAAAGCCCACCTGTCACCTCAGATTCTGGTGAACTTTTACCGGTGTGCCATCGAAAGCATCCTCACCAACTGCATCACAGTGTGGTACGGCAACTGCACTGTTTCCGACCGGAAAGCGCTGCAGAGGTTGGTGAAAACTGCCAAACACATCGTTGGATTACCCCTCCCTGCAATAAACACTACTGACCACAAACGGTGTCTGAGGAAGGCACAAAAAATTGTCAACGACACCTCTCACCCCAACCATGGACTGTTTGCCCTCCTCCCCTCCGGGAGGCGCTATAGAAACCTTTGTTCAAAGTCAAGCAGGCTTAGGAACAGCTTCTTCCGCTCAGCTGTCATCTCCCTGAACTCTGCACCACGATGACAGCCCCCCCCCCCTGCTGCCGCCCCCCCTGCCCCCCACCTCTGCTCAATATATCCAATAATAATAATAATAATACATCACCATCAATGTCTTCAGCTGCCTTGCACTGTAATCATAACTACCTACCTCTACCTATAGTTTACATATTTATTGATAACATAACTGTATGATAGCGTTTTTACATTTTGCCGTGTATATTAGAATCTTCAACTGTTGATTCAACTGCATATCCCTGCTACCTGCTGTATATACATTTATATATATGTATCCTGTTTTTCATAATTGCATACCCCTGATCACTACCTGTTAAATACTTGTATACTTACCTGTGTATATATATATATATATATATATATATATATATATATATATATATATATATATATATATATATATATATATATATACCTATTATTATTATGCACATATCTCATACATACTCATACATACTCTCATACATAAGTCATTTTAGAACTGTTTTTATACCTAGTAGACGTCTTTTAGTCACTGTTAACTGTAAATGATATATTACCATGCACTTTACTGCAACATTTTCACTCTGGTTAGTTGCCAAATTATTTTCGCTGTACTGTACTTGAATCTAATCTAATCTAATCTACTGTACTTGCATATGGCAAAACAAAAATATTGAATTGTATGTGGAGGTGCGTTTTGAAGTGTCCATCTCTCGATCCGTTTATGGCCTACTCACCGAGGCGCTGGAGAAGAGAAAAGCTTAATAATAAATAAATGACCTGTCTGACCCTTTATATTGGATCCGCCTATTAATTATTAATTGTTCAAAGTGTCAATAATGGAGGCCTAAATAATGAATGGGGGAATTCATGTAATTGAAAAATAAGAAAGAAAGAAAAAGATGGGTTGATCCATTGCTTGCTGTAACATTGATGGATCCCATCGACTGGAGGCCCCTGGGCTGGAGAACACTTCAGGGGCCCTCCTCAGACACTGTGTGGGCCGACTCCATAAGTCAGAAGTGAGCTTCCGGCAGACAGTTTGAGAGTCTGTGGAGAAGGGCCGTGTCCTTCTACCGTGTCATCTTAACACCACAGTCCCAGTGAGATGCTCTTTTCCTCAGTCTTTCTTAACATTGCTTCTATACTCTCCGCTTGGTGAAATATGTCTTTTTACCCCCCGGAGGACGGATTGCTCATCTGCCGTCGGATGTGAAAACCTCTCCGGGGACATCATTTAAAAAAACATTTTTTCTTTTTTTATCCCTGTTTCAGCTATAACTCTGTGAAACTATTCCAGTCCAGCCGTCCACTTGCCTTGTCTGGCGGTTAACACGCTGCTGAGGGCTTGCCTGCTCATTGCAGGATGCAAGCCAACGACGGCATGGTGTCCGCTGTGTATAGCGCAAAAGACCTCCGGGCAATCCAATAGGCGTGTGTGTACATAATCCAGCCCTGAATAAATGGACCGAGAACGAAATAAACATGAAGCGAATTTAAATAGGCTCATTTGATTTTAACCCGCAAAAGATTGATTCCCCCTATATGCCATCAATAAGCTTGCTCAATTTATCCACATTAGGACTGCAAATTGCTTTTCCAAAGACATATTCTGTAACGTAAACTCAATTCCAATCCTCGGCGAATGAAACATGTGCTACCACATGTTATAACGAGGACGGTAGAAATATATGCGAGGCTACAATTAAATAAACAGAGTGGGGCCAATGCGTGATGCAGCCGTGCTCCAGCCGCAGGACCGCGTCCGCTGGCCACCAATCGCCAATGCCTTCAAAAACGCTTAAACTCCTCTCATGTCATTTGATTGGTCGAGTATGTACGACCCATTAACACTGAGTGACGCTGCCTTTAATTGATTGCGCCATGAAGGACACCGCTAGATTTTTTTTATTTTTTTTTTGCCTCCGTTTTCTACATAGCTGGGCTGGTTAAAGAGAGCCGTCCATCACCGCTCAATAGCCGAGGCTGACCCGAGCCTGCTGGGAACTGAACTGTAGTTAATTAGCGCACAAAGCTACCGGGACAAAAGGGGGGAGGTAGGGGGTGACTCACAACGTCTTCGGGAGGGGGGGGGGGTGTTTAGGTTGGGAGGTGGAGGCGTGGGTGGGGGGAAAGCTCTGGGGGGTGATGGGAGCGGGATGGGGGCGTGTCGTGTGTGGGGGGGGGGGGCGGGCTGTTGTGTGTGTGTGTGTGTGTGTGTGTGTGTGTGTGTGTGTGTGTGTGTGTGTGAGCAGTTGAGTGCGTGCGTGTGCGCATGCCGCGCGTGTCGGGTTGAGGAGCCCACTGATGAATTAGCCTTGTGAAGGGAGGCCTTGTTCCGACGCCACATGAGGGAACCGTGGGCCATGTCCTGCCAGCCACCACACTCTGCTGGAGCCTGATAAAGCACAGCACAGCAGCAGCAGCACGGGTTGCTTTCAGTGAAGACCTGCATCCACGCAAATCCAAAGGACTAGACATTAAAAGATGATGGCACATATTACATATGTTGTGATGCTATCCGTTTTTCTTTACCTGTGCTGGCGCTCGCCAACCAACCAACCCGTCAAAACTCAATATCATAACAAATCGGATAGGCCTATTTCATTCTCAAGGTGCACTTGGTGGTCCATAGGGGGCGCAATCTATCCATTGACGGCAATTACAATGCATCGACGTTCAATGCCAACGCAACCGGAGTTCGTTCAGGAACAAACCATGATACCCATTGTATCCCCCCCCCCCAGAACCGAACTAGGGGCATACCGCGGTTGTCCATGTCCACAGAAGCCTCTACTTTACTTACACGAGGGGTGCTACCTTTATATGTTACCGCCTGCAACTAGCCAGGAGGTCTGGCAGCTGCCTCGGGCTACATGTCTCAAGCGCTCCCGTCCCCCCTCCTCCTCCCGTCCCCCCACCCCCTCCGACTGCGTACGCCCCCCAACCCCCCCCCTCCCCAGCCACCCACCAACCCCCCCCACTCCCGAGCCACCACCCACCCCACACACACACACACACACACACACCACCCACCCCCTGTTCAGCTCCGCTGTCCCAGAATTGCCATTCCGACGCACATTCCTTGAGGAGCAACAGCTACGCGTAGTTTGGCAGCGGAGTGGATGAAGGAGATTTGTCGCTGCGATGTGTTCGGCTCTTTCTTTCTTTCGGGCGAGCATAAGAAGAACCGTGGGTTCACAATAAGGTTCGCGTAGACGCGATCGAGGCAAGAGAGATAGAGAGAGATAGGGATAGAGAGAGATAGGGCGCGTTTTAGTGCTCCGTGGCGTCGCTTTTCACGCTCCCCGAAATGACGGAATACGTTTAAACGAAGCACACGACCAAAACCAAACCAAAACAACTCGAAGCGCCGTTATCCCTCGACTGGTGTGTTGCAGAATGGAGTGGTGATCGAAGATACAGACACAGTCCGTGTAGCCCGCATCGAGGACATGGTACCCAGAGGGGATGTAAAACGGCCGGTGTGTGTATAGTGAGTGTGAGAGTGGTGGTTTCTCCATCCGAAAGGGGTCCGGTCCACACACACCTCTTTCTTCATGTTGGAAGGTCTGGTTTCATGACAATGGATTACTTGCTCTGGGTGTGCAGCCTTGTGCTGCCGGTGGTGGTGGTGGCTGTGGAAGGTACGTTATCGACATCTTTATCATTATTTTACTGTCGTACTTTTCTCGAGCACACAGATACAACAAAAAAAACAAAAAACCTTTGTCCTGGCTGGGGGTTATAAAGATAGGATATCACTGGAAACATAACAAAGTAACCTAAACACACGTCTGTCTCCGATAAGGCTATATGGTTTACCTGGTGTTTGTGTGTGTGGGGGGGGGGGTCTCTCTCTATATATCAGCTATATTAATTTCAACTATGACTTGGAAGCGGCCGTTTGTTTAAATTAAATTTAAATACGTGTATTTAGTTGATTGGGGCTGTTAGGGGCAATTCTCTTTGTAAATTGCCAATTCCGCTGAGCATCAATTTGCTTTGTGCTCTATGACTGTAATCAAAGCACACATGCATCACCAGCAACCCTCATCCACCGTTACGCGTGGTGTGTGTGTGTGTGTGTGTGTGTGTGTGTGTGTGTGTGTGTGTGTGTGTGTGTGTGTGTGTGTGTGTGTGTGTGTATATATACTGTTGACATCCCTCCGTGTTTCCTTTGCGGTTGTAGGATTGCCCTGTTGCTATTGTCCCTTTTGTTGTCACACCCACACTCTACCGGAGGGTGCTCAGGGTGCCCGTCCGGGATTTGACCAAAATCCCCCCCAAGCTCCATTGGTGCTGCCGCCCGACTGTCTGTCCATGGAGTAGCCTACGACTTGTTCCTCGCAATTCGCGGGAGAGAAAAAAAAAATCATATTATTCAATTATTATTATTGGGTTACTGTATCGCGATATGTTTTGGTAGCTACTGTTGATTCCACCCCCACCCCCCGGCGATCGATCGATACTTGCTCATTGGGGGCACACGCAAACCCGTGTGTCACCATGACGGATGTGTACGAAAGGTCAGTGTATCAGAGGACTTATGGGCTGCTGCTTTGGCCCCCGGGGAGCCGTGTGTCTCCCCGGGGACGCCGGTAGGTGTCAGAAACAGACCACCACCACAACTACTACTACTACTACTACTTCATTCAGCGCGTCAACTCAACGGTATTACGCCCCAACCACGACCAGACGTCCCTAACGTTCACTAACGTTTCTCTCCCCCCCTTCTTCCTCCTCCTCCACGCCTTGCCCTCTTCCCCCCCCCCCCCCCCCCCGACGGCGCAATCTGCCTCCTCTGGACCGCGTCCAGCTGCCCCCCCCCCACCCCTCATCCATTCGGCTGTCAGCAACTAAATCAATGGCGTCGTGTCCCGCCGGTCTCAGCTCATACTCCGGTGATCAGTCGGGTTCCCACCCAACGACGACTCTCACTTACTCACGGCTAGGGGAGGTTAACGGGCGTTTGTCCTCCCGGGGGTAAACAAAAGGAGGAACAGATTGCCCCCCCCCGATGAGTTTAATGCATGCATCCAACGTCTGGATTAAGGGCCTTAAGAGTTCAGGTTGTTTCAGTCGACCCTTCATTAACCGGTGATCCATCTTGGCATGTGGCTTCAATTTCAGTGCTGACATTGGGAGGACTTGGGAGGGGAGGGGGGGGGGGAGATGAGTACACAACACATGACATGTTTGGGGTTATTGTTGTGGATGGGTATTACAGTTGGAAATGTGCTGCGTGTGATAGCTCATGTAATCCATTGGCCAATCTGGAGTGAAAACCTCCCATCACACATTAACCCTTTCGTACGGTCGCTTGGCGTTCTGACGCGTGTCAGCCGCAAGAGCAGAGCAGCTCTCTTTAGAGAGACACAAACACCACGTACACACAACCCACACGGATTTGCGTCCACTTTTGCATGTTATAACAAGCTGTGGGGTCTATCACCACCCTTTTCCACATTAGTGGAAGTCGCATCCCTCCTCCTCCTCCTCCTCCTCCTCACACAACCGTACATGCAAACAGATAATTAGTTGACACCCCACACACACACACACACACACACACACACACACACACACACAGGAGCAGATGCAAAACAACTCGGAAGGGGCGCAGAATTAGGTCAGCATGACTAGCGTTCAGACCGGGCGTCTTAAAAAAATAATAATAATGGGGAAGACGGTTACCGTGCACACCGACACACTTCACCTCACCTCAAGTGGTCTCCTTCGTAATTACGCAACATTTTTTCTTCTTTAAGCTTAAACTTCCCGTCGTCGCCCCCCTCGACTAGTTGCGTCTTTCTTGGGGCCAAAATGCCACTCCCCCCTCCTCGTTTTGTACTCCTATTTATGGACGCCAGTATGCGATCGTGCCTTGCAATCAGCGGAGAGAGACCGTGTTCGGAGGTTAATATTTCATGCCTGTCGGATGTGTTCTCAACATCGCTAGCTTTTGATTCTACTGCACGGCGCGCACAAAGTGAATAAAACATTAGCGTGTGTGTACGTGTGTGTGTCACTGTCAGAAACGGAGCCCATTTATACTGTATGTGTGTGTGTGTGTTGTGTGTGTGTTGTGTGTGTGTGGGGGGGGGGGTTCCATTTGTGTGTGCACCTTGTTGTGTGTGTGTATGTTTGTGCCTGCTGGTGTGTGTGTGTGTGTGTTTGTGTCACTGAGAATACAAAAGTCAATGGCATTTTGGCTCAGAGCATCAAATGCAAGTTAAAATGCCTTGGGGGGGGGGGGTGGGGGGGCTTGTGGTGGGGGGGGGATAGTGCTCACAGGACAGGATCCCAGGAGAAACACCCCCCCCCCTTCCTTCCCCCCCACTCTGGGAGGGGGAGAGCTCCACCACAGCTGTAGTTTTATGAGGGCCGGGTGAGACTGGCACATTTTGGTCCTCGCGGCAAAGGAGGCCGTAGACGAGCCATGGAAGTGTGTGAGAGAGAGTGTGTGTGTGTGTGTGTGGGGGGGGGGGGGGGGGAGTGTGTAAGAATGTGCATGCATGTGTGTGTGCGATACAGAGACTTGTGTGTGTTTGTGTGAGATATAGTGTGTGGCCGAGAGAGGCTGAGAGTGTGTGTGTGTGTGTTAGTTTGGGTGTGTGTGTTAGAGTAAGTGCGTATGAGAGAGTGTGTGTTAGAGTGGGTGTGTGTGTGAGGGATATCGAGAATGAGACTTGTGCGTCTTTGTTAGTGTTTATGAATGCACGTGTGTGCAAGTGTGTGTGTGTTTGTGCATGTGTGTGTGTGAGGCCAGAAATTGGATCCCATAAAACGTGTTTCAGCGACCCAGTGAGATGACAATAACATGCTTTTGTGATGGCTCGGCTGGGGGGAGGAAAACATTATAAAAAAAACAGAACTCACGACTGGAGACACAACACACTGCCGGTCATGTGTCCTACGATGAGAGCAAGCAGCATACTCTTAGGCTTTTGAACACATAAAAACACACCAACCACCCCACACACACACACACACACTTGGATTATGATAATAGTGGTAATTATGATAATGGTATTTCTTCCCGCTGAGAAAACTGGGCCACAGACCAGTCTACCACCACCACCTCCTCCTCCTCCTCCTCCTCCTCCTCCTCCTCCTCCTCCTCCTCCCTCCTCCTCCTCCTCCTCCTCCTCCTCCTCCTCCTCCTCCCAGGAGCCACCGGGGGCCTCCAGTGGTGTTGCCCCCTGGACAAGTGGCACAGTGTTGGGCC
>CM051005.1:16767543-16772543 GCA_027704905.1 Muraenolepis orangiensis | reverse complement strand
CCCCCTTCTGACAGCGATTGTCAATTAAGTCACATTAGTGCCACGCCCACGGATCAATAATAGAAAAACCCCTATGGACACGCGGGTGAAGGTGAAACATGCCAGGGTTTCCATAACGCTGTGTGTGTGTGCGTGCGTGTGTGTGTGTGTGCGTGTGTGCGTGTGTGTGTGTGTGTGTGTGTGTGTGTGTGTGTGTGTGTGTGTGTGTGTGTGTGTGTCTTCGACCCCCTCCTCAGCCCCCTCGGCCGTGCCCACCGTCCACCTGATGAAATCCACGGCGGACACCCTGAGTCTGTCCTGGCTGCCCCCGGAGAAGCCAAACGGCGTCATCCTGGACTACGAGATCAAATACTATGAGAGGGTGAGAGATTATTAACTATGAATACTATGAGAGGGTGAGAGACTATTAACTATGAATACTACGAGAGGGTGAGAGACTATTAACTATGAATACTACGAGAGGGTGAGAGACTATTAACTATGAATACTACGAGAGGGTGAGAGACTATTAACTATGAATACTACGAGAGGGTGAGAGACTATTAACTATGAATACTACGAGAGGGTGAGAGATTATTAACTATGAATACTACGAGAGGGTGAGAGACTATTAACTATGAATACTATGAGAGGGTGAGAGATTATTAACTATGAATACTACGAGAGGGTGAGAGACTATTAACTATGATTACTACGAGAGGGTGAGAGATTATTAACTATGAATACTACGAGAGGGTGAGAGACTATTAACTATGAATACTACGAGAGGGTGAGAGACTATTAACTATGAATACTACGAGAGGGTGAGAGACTATTAACTATGAATACTATGAGAGGGTGAGAGATTATTAACTATGAATACTACGAGAGGGTGAGAGATTATTAACTATGAATACTACGAGAGGGTGAGAGATTATTAACTATGAATACTATGAGAGGGTGAGAGATTATTAACTATGAATACTACGAGAGGGTGAGAGATTATTAACTATGAATACTATGAGAGAGTGAGAGATTATTAACTATGAATACTATGAGAGGGTGAGAGATGAAATACTATGAATACTATGAGAGGGTGAGAGATGAAATACTACGAGAGGGTGAGAGATTGAATACTACCAATACCGGAGAGGGTGAGAGATTGAAGTACTATGAGAGGGTGAGAGATTGAATACCAGAGAGGGTGAGAGATTGAAGTACTATGAGAGGGTGAGAGATTGAATACCGGAGAGGGTGAGAGATTGAAGTACTATGAGAGGGTGAGAGATTGAAGTACTGCGAGAGGGTGAGAGATGGAAGTACTATGAGAGGGTGAGAGATTGAATACTGCTAGAGGGTGAGAACTGTCCTCCATCCAGGCACTGCGGAAGCCAGGCACACAGGAAGATTTCCTACAAAAGTATAAATCTTAAAAATAAAAAGTAGACTTTCAGAGGCCGTTGAGGCCAATTTATCTCCCAAAAAAAGGCCTACTTTTTTTCTTGGCCTTTCTCGTCTTGCCTGACAATCAGACTCCTCCCCCCCGAGGGATTTGCCGTCCGTATTGCAGACAAACGCATATTTCCTCGGTTTTCTCTGTAAAAACGGTGTTTTTTTTGTGCGATTCTTTTCTTTTCTTTTCGATTATGGAGATGGGATGCTGCTTGTTTGACCTCAGAGCGGTGCCAGATTAAATATAGATGAACAGCTTTGGTGATCACAGCCAAAGGCCAATGCAGATCATGGGCAACTCTAAATGAGATACTTGGAAGTAAAAAAAAAAAAAGAAATCCATGGCGAGAGTCGTTACAAAGTCAGGAGCGAGTCACCCGTGACAAACCAGCAATGCAATTTCAAACCATCGCAAACATCTGATGAGTTTAATGCGCGGGCCGGCTATTGGTCCTCACTGAGATGATCTAGCTATAGGCGCTTTCACAAATCAGGATTGAGACTCAGGACTCGTTTAAGGGTGGGGGGGGTCCCACGCACTTTCTGATAACATAACCCCCCCCACCCCCTGCCACCCCCCCGAAAGAAGTCCCTATACTCCAGGGTATCTATTCTGACCGGGACCTGAAGAACAGCCGGGCGGAGCTACACGCCGATTGGTTTAACTCGAACAAGAGGCGGAAGAACTACAAGCACCATTTTTTTTTTGAAAGCCCGTAACCCTACGATCATTACAGAAGCATCACAGCAGAAGAGCAGCACACATAAGTGCAAACCAAAGATCAAGCCCGGTGTCGGGTGGTTCCTCCTTACACACCGCGACGTCAACACCACGCCTGAAAGGGCCGATTATTAGGGGGACGTTCCTGTGAAAGTTTTGTGTCACGTGATGTGGAAATGGCCCGAGGTCCGATGATGTGAAAGCCACTTATGCCGACAAGCTCAGCTCAAGAGGCGTATAAGCATAAAAATAAGCAAGGCAAAATAAAAATATATAGACCAACATGATAAAGCAAAGTTCAGCTGTTAAAAACTTTTTTTCCGACAACGTAGCGGTCTTATAACTGCCATTTTGGGGGGCCGGAGAGTCTCTCGGCGTCTTCCGCTAGTTCTTTCTCTCCTCTTTTGTCCCCGCGAAGTCAGCGGTCTCCGAGCAGCCGAGCCCACCATTAGCGTGACCTTTCCTGGCTCGATTCCAACGGATTGGTGGGGGTGGGTCCTAACGATTCTGTCTGTGCGATTCCGTCTGCCACAGGGCCAGGGCATGTCCCACACGGTGACGGCCCAGCACAGCTCGGCCAAGGTGGAGGGCCTGAGGGCCTCCACGCCCTACGTGGTGCAGGTCCGAGCGCGCACCGTGGCGGGGTACGGCCGCTACAGCAACCCCATGGAGTTCAGCACCAGCCTGCACAGTAAGGCCTGTCCCTCCCTCTCTCTCGCTCTGTCGCTCTCTCTCTCTCTCTCTCTCTCTCTCTCTCTCTCTCTCTCTCTCTCTCTCTCTCTCTCTCTCTCTCTCTCTCTCTCTCTCTCCTCTCTCTCTCTCTCTCTCTCTCTCTCTCTCTCTCTCTCTCTCTCTCTCTCTCTCTCTTTCTCTCTTTCTCTCATTCATCTCTCTCTCTCTCTCTCACTCTCTCCCTCTCTCTGTCATTCCTCTCTTTAGGTTGAGACAGCCAATAACCATAATCGTTTAAATTCAGCCTCTATGCATACCGTGATTGGTCCCCACAACAAGGGGCGGGGTCCCAGGAAGATCCCCAAAACGTCGCCCTCCGCCCTGAGTGCCACTCGGTCTTAACTCTGACAGCTGACAGTATTCTAACTCCGCTCCGCTATTGGACGTGTCACATTGCAGACTCCATATTTCACAATAATTTAATATGAATATGGTGATTTTATTTATATTTTATGAGGTGTATATATATACAGTGCATTCTGTGTCGTGCTCTGCAACAGTGGTGCAACTCTTGTGCCCCATAAACCAACAGAGACACAAGAACACACGCCCCCTCCACCTTCACCCCTCCTCCACCTCCACTCCCCCTCCACCTCCACCCCCCCCCCCCCCTCCACCCCAGCAATAGCACATCAAAAAGTAGGTCCCCATAAACCACCCACCGGGGACAAGCTGCGGATGAGACACCGCCCAGCCCGGGGCCTTGGGCATCCCGGATGGCGCCTTTATGGGATGGTGATTTATGGAGGCCTTGTGTGTCCTCACCCAGGTGACCCCCAGAAGTCGGTGCAGGATCAGCTGCCTCTCATCGTGGGCTCGGCGACCGCCGGGCTGGTGGTCATCGTGGCCTTGGTCGTCATGGCGGTGGTCTGCCTTAAGTAAGTGTGTGTGTGTGTGTGTGATTGTGTGTGTGTGTGTGTTTATCAGTGTGTGTGTGTGTGTGTGAACACTGAATTAACATGCTTAACTTCGTTAGAGACAGCTAATGAAATCACACACTTCATTTAAGTGACACAATATCAAGTCGTGTTGGTTCACTTAGGTTCACTTAGAACGCTGTTTTCCCCCCCGTACGGCGTTTGTATTGGCTCTCTCCTCCGTGGGGTCATGTGACCGCCACCCAGGCGACCAGTAATTTACACGTGGCCGAGACCTCCGACTTCCCGTACTTGTGAAAGGTGTCATGCTGGTGGTAAATGATCTGATTTGTTGTTTATGTTTATGTTTGTTTCCCCAGGAAACAGCACAGCGGCTCTGAGCTGGAATACACAGAGAAGCTGCAGCAGTACAGTAAGTTCTGGAAGGTTCTGCATGCACAGGGCTTTGTACAAGAATGTGTTTCTAGAGGGGAGGGAGAGAGAGAGAGAGAGAGAGAGAGAGAGAGAGAGAGAGAGAGAGAGAGAGAGAGAGAGAGAGAGAGAGAGAGAGAGAGAGAGAGAGAGAGAGAGAGAGAGAGAGAGTGCCCCACACACACACCCGGGGCGAGATTCAATCAATTACCCCACTCACCTGACTGTGTGTGTGTGTGTGTGGAGGGGGAGGGGGGGGGGGGTTCCGTGTTAGTCCAACGGAAGTCACACGGTCTGGCTTGATCTGTGTGGAATATAAACAACCATCACCCAGTTGACAAACAAGTACACAAACATAAATGGGTCAGGGGACAGCAGCGTGACGGAAACAGCTGGACTGCCATATTAATTTAATGTCTATGGATATTTACTAACTACCCATATTCTAATATATGCTGCAATGTTAATGAATCTGCATGATATGTCAAAGGAATACAAATAACAATTTATAGTAATAAAACTAGAGGGCACTCTGCAGAGCGCTTCACCAAAAAGACGTCTGGATTCAGGTCCGGATCTGTGCCAAAATCGAATCAAATGATCCTCGGCCCAGAAGTAATCTAGCCACCAAGTTTTGTCCAATTTCATACATAACTTTTTGAGTTATCTTGCTAACGGACAAACGGACAGACAGACAAACAGGGGGAGAAAACCCATCTGCTATGGCGGCGGAGGTTAAAAAAGATCAATACTACATTCATTTGGATCGTAATGATTGTGATTGTGTGGCCCAGTTTCCCCCGGGATGAAGGTGTACATCGACCCCT
>CM051005.1:16745043-16757543 GCA_027704905.1 Muraenolepis orangiensis | reverse complement strand
CTATTAATTAACACACACACACACACAGTCATGTACACACACATGTACACCCACTAACACACACTACATTCACAACCTCTCAAGAAGAGTTTTACACACCAGCAGGCTAACGAGTGGACAAACGCATGCACACACACACAGATGGTCTGAATCTCCACTCTGCAGGTTCACGGTGCAGCAGGATTCTTGTACGCAGCACTATTTTATTCTTCACTGCTTTATTCAACACACACTTCACACTACACTGCAACTCCCATCTCTCACATCCTGACGCACACACACACATAAGCTGACACACACACACACAGACACACACATAAGCTGACAGTCACACACACACGTGCACACACACACACACACACACACACACACACACACACACACACACACACACACAAAAACACACACATAAGCTGACACACACACAAGCTGGCAAGCACAGGAAGACCAAAAACTTGGAGACACACACACACTCACACTCACAGACTCACGGACACATTCACAGACACAAACAAGCTGACACAAACAGACACACAGCCTCACACACACTCTCACACACACACACACACACACACACACACACACACACACACACACACACACACACACTCACTCACCCAATACCAGAGAACGTTGTGTTTCCCCCCCCCCCCCCATGCGTCACAGAGCGGTGGTGTGTTGTCAGGCTATCTCCTCTTCACAGACAGACAGAACAACAGCAGACGCACACGCACACACACACACATACACAAAGACACACACACGCACAAAGACACACGCACAAAGACACATGGCACAAAGACACACACCTGCCTCCCCACACTCAGTGGGATACCTGGTCTGCATCGGGGCTCGCGCTCGAGCACAGCCTGCGTACCGATCGCAATAAAGCAAGGAGAATCAAATAAATAAATGCAGAAAGAGTGTGTGTGTGTGTGTGTGTGTGTGTGTGTGTGTGTGTGTGTGTGTGTGTGTGTGTGTGTGTGTGTGTGTGTGTGTGTACACCTAGAGGTGGAGGATGTTGAAGGGGAGGGGGCTAAACCCAAGGACCACAGCCTTTTCACACGCGCCACTCGCCATAGGGATAGGGAGGCTAGCGTAGCCGCTAGCCAGGTACAACGAATGAAGAAGCAGAGTCACGCCGGGGTAGTCCTCCCCTACACAGCGCTAACGCTAACGGTTTAGTGTTCCCCAGGACGGTCGTCGGCTCGTATGTACGTATATTGCACGGCGGTAATAACCCCCGCGCCGTATGTATGATGTACAGTAATGCGACTTCAATTAGTCCCACTGACAGCCAAAAAAAATCCTAAAGTGTGTGCGTGGGGGGGGGGGGGGGGGGGGGGATGTCGACTTCCTGCCTGAGTCGACACCTCTGTCTCCTGTGTCGCTCTGAGCTTTGGGGGGGAGGAGGGTGGGGGGGAATGACAGTATGCCACAGTTAATGTGTATCAATGTCATCCTAAGGAGAGTCGTGGGAACACAATGTGAAACGGATATGATGAACCGGGGGGAGGGGGGGTAAAAAGTGTGTGGCGGTAGATGTGGCGGTGCTCGCGAGTGCAAGCTCATGGAATATGCATTCTTTTGGGCGGAGATAATTCCCCTCTGCCCTGCTAAAGAGATACAACGACTTAACACTGTCCAACCAGCGTTTCACATACCCATACACACAAACACTTAACATTGTCCAATGTTTTACTTAAACACTGCACACAAACACTTAACACTGTCCAACCAGCGTTTCGCTTAGCAATACACACAAACACTAAACACTGTCCAATAGTTTCCCTTAGCAAAACACACAAACACTTAACATTGGGCAACCGTATCCCTTAGCAATACACACAAACACTAAACACTGTCCAACGGTTTCCCTTAGCCAATACACACTTAACATTTTCCAATTGTTTCACTTGGCCATACACACAGACACTTAACACTGTCCAACGGTTTAACTTAGCCAATACACACAAACACTTAACGTTGTCCAACTATTGTATTCAATTGTATGTATTTGTTGAGTAAATTAATCCAGTAGTAGTTAATAGTTATGTTCTCCACAAAAAGCACAATAAGACAATCTTAATCATCTGTCCGTTACTGTGTATTTGGAATGAATGACCACCACCTTTCTCTCCTCCCCCATCCCCGACCATCAGGTGATGACGGCTGTGGAGCAGGACTACCGGCTGCCCCCCCCCATGGACTGTCCCATGGTGCTCCACCAGCTGATGCTGGAGTGCTGGGTGAAGGAGCGCAACCTGAGGCCAAAGTTCTGCCGCATCGTCGGCACGTTGGACAAGCTGCTGCGCAACGCCGCCAGCCTCAAGGTGGTCACCAGCAACCAGTGCGGGTGAGGCGTTCATGTACTGCTGGATACTACCACTCCCTGGTTTTTATTATTATCTGTTTGTCATGATGGGGTGAGGCGTTCATGTACTGCCGGATACTACCACTTCCTGGTTTAATTATAATCTGTTTGTTATGATGGGGTGAGGAGTTCATATTATCGGTTTGTTATGATGGGGCGAGGCATTCATATTATCTGTTTGTTGATGATGATGGGGTGATGACGGGGTGAGGTGTTCAAGTACTACGGGATCGTGCCGCTTCCGGGTTTTATTATTATCTGTTGGTTATGATGGGGGTGAGGCGTTCATGTACTACGGGATACTACCACTTCCTGGTTTTTGTATATATATTTATTAGTTATGATCGGGTGAAGCGTACATGTGCTACTGGCTACAACCACTAAAGGAATTGACCACTACTACTACTGCCATCACTTCCTGTTTGTATTATTTTTCTATTTCTATCTGTTTGTTGTGATGGAGATTGTTTTTGTTGTTTTTGGAATGTGACTCATGGGTCTCTCTTTGTTGTTGCATTTTTTGCACACTTTTTAATCTCTCTCCATAGAGCACTTTCGTCTTTCACTGACAGATGGTTGGATACTTGGGTGGATGGATGGATGGATGGATGGATGGAAGTGTTGACGGACGGTGACAGACATATAAAACATCAATGTTTGTTTACTTTTTAAAGCATTGTCTGCATTTAATTAGAGCAGAACAAAGATATCTGTCAGGTGCTGATTCAGGTGCTATGAGTTTGGTTGCTTGTTGACGGCTTAGTAATAACAGTGAGATACGTTGAAGTGCACTGTCAAAAGATAGCATGTGCCACACCGGCTACATCGGCTCTTCAAAGGATATTATCTGTCACCGGCGGCCCTTTTAACTTCTTAATGCGTTCACCGGAGGCGTCGTATGGGCTCGGCCTTTGTCCTGTTCCGACTCTGTCTCTCTGTGTGTTTTTAGGAGCATTGAGTGAGGGTTTATTTGCCTGTGTTGTGTCGGTGCGATGCTTGAAAATCCAAATGATTCAAGCACCTTCCCCCCGCCTCATGCGGTGCTTGGCGGTTTGTTTGTTCTGAATTTCGATATCCTGGCATCTCATTGCAGGCACTCCAAGCTCCCGCCGTGCAATAATGCCCCATTTCGCAGGGACGGCGAAAAGAGCAGAACTCATACACACAGAATCTGCAGACCGAGCCTTGGCACAAGGCATCACTATAGCACAGAGGACCCCCACCACGCTCACACACAAACGCACGCAGTCACACACACGACCGCACACACACACACACACGCACGCACGCGCAGTCACACACACACACACACAAACGCACACCGTCACACACGCGTGCAGTCACACACACACACACACCACACACACCACACACCACACCACACCACACACACCACACACACACACACACACACCCCCAGGGGGTGATCTCCTTGCCAGGATCCAGGGGCTCGCTGGAGCTAATTGTGTGCAGAAATGCAGAGGCTGACCTGGGTGAAATCCCCCAGTACACTTGGATGCTGGATGCTGGATGCTAGGAAGCTAGGATGCTAGGATGCTAGGACAGACAGCCGCCAGAAGTGTGGCGAGTAGGAGAGGAGGAGGAGGTGATGAAGTGTGAGTAATAGGAGAGAGTGACTAGGAGCTAAAGGAGAGGAATGTGTTTAATTAGCTTGATAATGAGCTTTGTAATGCATCAGGGAGGACGCGCCCATCGCCGCTATTATGGGTTGGACGGGACAGGGTGTGTGACGTGTGTGTGTGTGTTTGCAGATATTTGATGTTTGTGTGTAGTTGTTTTGTGCACACACACCTGCCCATACTAGGGGGGTGTGTGGTGTGTGCAGTGTGTGGTGTGTGTGTGTGTGGTGTGTGTGTGTTGTGGTGTGTGTGTGTGTGGTGTGTGTGTGTGTGTGTGTGTATTGTCATTGTATGCTGATGACATGGCAATCATTCATTCATAGCCTCATTGGGATGCGAAGGTAAGAGATGGATTGAGGTGGGGAGAGAGAGAGAGAGAGGGAGAGAGACTTGTTGTCATAGCATGATGAAGAGTATGTGTGTGTGCGTGTGTGTGTGTGTGCGTGTGTGCGTGCTCATCACTTGTTTCTCAAGTGGCACAGGATGCACAGTGATGCTGAGGCTGATAGGGCATGAAGGAAACTATGCTGAGCGGATATGAGACACCCACACTATCTCATATATAAAGTATATTCAGCCCTGCGAGTGTCTTAAAGACAAGGACGCGGGGCCCTGAAACAGAGGACACTCAGACACTTGTCGCGATAGCTAAGGATATATAGACGGGGCTCTTTTATTAGAAAAATCCTCTGAATGATGAGTTGGGTTTCGGCTACCGGGTTCAATTGGAACACTCTGAACATTGTGATTTCTCGCTATTGCGTGGACCACCGTCTGGTCGAATCAAATATGTTTTCCCTTTTACCTGCTTATTATCTCCTGTGTGTCTGCCTTCCATTTGGAGCAATTTAATGCGAAAATAGTATTTTGTTAGGGGGAAATTACCCTGGAATGGGTGGCTATGGGTCTGGCTGTATTGTTAAGTTGGCTCCAGCTGAATGCGTGCATGCGTGCGTGCGCGTGTGCATGCGTGCGTGCGCGTGTGATGCGTGCGTGTGTGTTTGACACCTGTGTGTGTATGTGTGTGTGTGTGTGTGTGTGTGTTTGTGTGCGTGTCGTCCATGTATGTGACCCGCCCCATGTGTGTGTGTGTGTATTGGCAGGGACCTGCTGCAAGTGGGCGGGACTTTGCCCGGCCACCACAGGAAGAGTCCCGACGAGAGCAGTGAGGAGATCGTCCGGCAGCAGATGAGCCAAACTCTCCCCATTCGAGTGTGAGCGATACCGGGCCGAAAGAAGCCAGGCTAGCCCCGGGGATCTCCCGATGCGGCCTCCAGAACAAACGGGAAGCGGAAACCCGAAGAATACCTAGAAACTCTTTTTACGTCAAGAGCTTGGTGTGTACAAAACAAAGTGGAAAAAAAGAACTCGAAAAAATGAAGATCGGAAAGGAGGGAACTTCCCACCGCGAGGAAGGAACCGTTTTGAATGTTTTACTCGGCGAGCTAATTTACGGAACGTCCGCCGAATGACTTCCGACAAACGTAACCTTTGCAGTAACGTGTTCATTATTTGACACTTGTGGATTTGTGAAAATGTCCGTTGAGCGAAGGCCATGCTCTCTAGCGCCCCCCTTCTCTCTCCTCAGGTTATGTTTGCATGTCTTGCATGGTTTTTATTTTTCGCCGTTTTTTCCGGACTATTCCGATAAAAATTAAGTCTCATATCTCTTGACTTCCCTGACAACTCACGCGGGGGGGGAAGACAGACTTAAATGTACAGAATGTTATAACTGTGCCAAGGTGAAGAACTGTGGCTTAACTGTAACACAGAGAGAGAGAGAGAGAGAGAGAGAGAGAGAGAGAGAGAGAGAGAGAGAGAGAGAGAGAGAGAGAGAGAGAGAGAGGAGAGAGAGAGAGAGAGAGAGAGAGAGAGAGAGAGAGAGAGAGACAGAGAGAGCTTTACCTCTGATCCAGAACAAGCTCTGCTCTTTCTTACGCTGTGAAGCCCTGGACATTTTTTTTTTTTCTCTTCCTTTTTCTAAATCATCTGCACTCCTAAATGTCGTCTTCCATGTGGATTTGAGAGACTTTGAAATGTGGACAGCTCTGTA
The DNA here is from genome assembly GCA_027704905.1 of Muraenolepis orangiensis. NCBI lineage: Eukaryota > Metazoa > Chordata > Actinopteri > Gadiformes > Muraenolepididae > Muraenolepis > Muraenolepis orangiensis. The sequence continues at coordinate 16,751,476 of CM051005.1, read as the reverse complement.
AAAACAAAACGAAAGTATCTTAAGTCTTCTACAAACAATCCTTATCCTCATATGCTGTAAAACGGGTTCAGTTGGTCGAGAAGCGAGAAGACTGTTGCCTTCCCTGTATAACAAAACAAAAAAATGACTTCAAGTGTAAAGGAAACTATCTTTTTTTTTTTTAACAGTTGCTTCGATGCCGCTCTCTGTATGGGATTTAATACAGATCATTTCCAAGTCTTATTTTATTCATGTATGTTTTGAACATTGTTTTGAACGCTATAGGTTATTACCATGGCAAGGCAGTATTCCAGTTTGTTGGGGGGGGGGGGGGTGGGGGGGCTTATCTTTTTTTAAACTCTTGTTTTATTTTTCACACATCGACAAACAACAACAACAACACGTATACTCCTAGAATAAAACACGTGATCAAGTATTCCAAAAAAAAAAAATAACTGAATAAAAGTGCTGAAGCAACGAATATATATATCGTGGACGTTGGGGCGTCGTCGGGCAGGGCGTTGCCGGGCTTTTGCCCGAGACGCGTGTTGCGGAGACGTGGAGGAATCACAAGGGGGGTCCGGTCAACCTTAAGGTCACAAGGCCGTCCTCTGTCTGGATGGCCTTACGGACCTTAAGGTTGACCGGACCCTAAAGGGACACCCTTACTACCGTATGACTTAAAACGAAAGAATTTCTCCTGGCATGTTACTGACTTGGTTAGTTTTTCTGTTTTTTTTATTGTTTTTATTTTATTTTTAAGCACGCCATGTTCTCAACGGGATTCCAAAGGAACAGGAGGTTGGTCGGAGGTTGTGTGTTCGGTGATACGCGTTCGGCACACGCTGTATTTGTATATCGGTCGGTCGGTCGGTCAAACAGGGGGCTCAGAGTCGTTCGGAGTCGCTTTCGTTCGGAAAACAAAAACTCTGACTTTTCTCTTACTTGTTTGTTTTTAATTGTGACGAAGCAAACAAGTGGAGAAAAAACAACCAGTGAGAGTAGTAAGAACCTAGTTAAGAGAGAGGGGGGGGGGGGTCTAGTAGAGAGAGGGGGGGGGGGGGTCTAGTAGACGAGTCTATCCGGGGGGAAGCCAGTGTCTCCCTTGCAGTCCAGTGCTGTGCAATCGGAAAACAAAAAGGTGTATTAGGTTGTAAAATAAAAAAGGAAAAAGGAAGAAACCCGAAGAAAAATACACATTTCTCTTTCAGTATTTTTATGATAATCATATGCAAATAAATTATTAAACTCTGCTCTCGGATTCTGTTTGATTTAACTCTAGGTTTTTCTTCTTTTTTTTTTTGCTGGGACGCCTTTCCAGGTCTCAGGTCCATCTGGTGGTGGGGGAGAGAGAGAGAGAGAGAGAGAGAGAGAGAGAGAGAGAGAGAGAGAGAGGAGAGAGAGAGAGAGAGAGAGAGGGAGAGAGAGAGAGAGAGAGAGAGGAAATATCAAGTGTGTGTGTAACTCCTCACAGAGAACATCAGCAGCTTTGGATAGTCCTCATTAAGTTATAAAAATGAATCTTAGAGCCGTTCGCACGCACGCGCACACACGCGCCAACACACACATACACACACGCCAACAAACACACACACACACAGCCTGCCAATTAGTGAGAGGATAAAACTCTTCCTGGGATCGGTGCCGGTGGAAGACGCTTGGAGCCGGTGGGGGTGTGGGAGTGTGTGTGTGTGTGTGTGTGTGTGTGTGTGTGTGTGTGTGTGTGTGTGGATGGATAATCTGGTTTCACGCCAAATGCCACCGTTGTTTGGCTTAAATGTACAAGCATCAAAAGGGGAAAAGCAAACACAAATCACCATCGCTCCCATCCTGGCCTAATTGGTTTATTTATAATTCGCTGAAGTAGTAGCGCCCGTATACTATCCTGTTAAAACGTAAACCAAGTGTAGACTCCTCCAGGTGGGAGGTAGCGTGTAGCGTCACGCGGTAACGTCAGGTAAGCGCACGTGTGGATCGGTCGGTGTACATACCAGGTGAGTGTCCACGCGCGCGTCTTTGGACCGGAATGACTTCCGGATGATGTCATCGTTTGAAAAACGGAAGAGAAGGAGATCGGGGATCAAGGTGTGGACGAGTTCTGAGTTCCGAGTCCACCACCCATGTCCGATAATAAATAAAAAATAATAATAATAATAATAAGTAATTTGACTTCTTAATGGGATGTTATATTTATTGGAATCTGGTTTAAACAAATCTGGGGGGGGATCTCTGGCGTATATAGCGGTCGGCGAAGGAAGATAACTGTCGACATTAATTCCCCCCCCCCCCGCCCGGATCTCAGGCCAGAATCTTCCAGAAATACCCTTATTTTCCCCCCGTCGTCGTCTACTTATCGGAATGAAAGATGGCATCAGACCTCCAGGAAAATATCTCCCTTTTTCATCACGGAGACCATTAAGTAATGAGGAAATAAAACCGAGACAGTTCAGGCGTGGGTTTTAATGAGCGCGTTTGACACAGTGAAGGAAGAGAGGAGAGAGAGAGAAAAGGAAAAAGAAAAAGAACAAAAATTACGAAAAAAATCCCCCAAAAACCTGGAGCAGTCTTACTGATTAACGCTATAGGCTTTTATTTCACATGTATCCGCTCGTAGCTTAGCGACGCGGCTTTACGTCCCCACCCTCCCCCCGCGCAGTTTATCGCTGGATCCTGGCGTCGCCACGGTGATCCCCGTGATTAGGACGGGATTAACAACACGAAGACCTTTAGATGGATATAGTCACCACACACACACACACACACACACACACACACACACACACACACACACACACACACACACACACACACACACACACACACACACACACACACACACACACACACACACACACACACACACACACACACCACACACACACACACACACACACACACACGCCACACACCGCGCACACACACGCGCACGGGGGCTATTGCCACACTCACACACACTGGCAGATTGGCATTGATTTGTCAGATTTAGCTGCATCTGCTTGCTTGCATACCCCCCCCCCTATAAATGCAGCAGCCACTTCCCTTACAAGCCTCAAAGCACTCATTTGCCATCCTGTCCAAAGCAAGTTTAATGCCTCCAATTACAGAAGCTCTGCAGGCAGGCGGATTTGGGGCAGGGGAGAGAGGGGAGAGAGGGGCTTGGCAGGAGCGGTCGCTGCGCATCAAGGCCTTTTAGCAGAGTAGTGATTTGCTACCGGTGTAGCGGTGTCGCAGCCCGCCCGCCCGCCTGCCTGCGCGCTCATCAATGGAGAGAGAGAGAGAGAGAGAGAAAACCCACACACACCCACTTCATGGCAAGGGGGTGGGTGGGGGGAGCAAGGAGGCGCCGGGCGCTCCGCTCCGAGGCTGAAAACCCACCGGCATCCGGGAGACAGCAAAAATACCGGGGCTTTGAGTTGCTTAGCGTGATTTTCTTCTCTTTCATGCCGCCGAGGAGCGGCACAGAGGAGGAATCTGTGCAACCGCCGCAGCCCCTCTCGGCACAAGGAAAACATGCAGACGGAAGAAGCAATGGCGGAATAAGTTTTGCGCGGGGCTACTGTATATTCCTCTGAGAGTCTGATTCTACGGATGTGCGTAAGGATGATGTATACACACATGCGCGCGCACACCCACACACACACACACACACACACACAATACATGCAAGACACAAGATGTGTGCTACAGCCATAGTTAAGTGTGTCTCACTGTCACAAGGTGCAGCCTTCCTCATTCTACATGACATTACAATCATTTAGCAGACGCTTTTGCCCCAAAGCGACTTACAGTGCATTCAAAAATAGCTAGGCTATTTTGAAGAACAACTACAGTCGCCATAAGTGCATTTCCCTTCCTAACGATCCTCCGTGATCTAGAACCAGTGCTAGAACCATTCTGGGAGGTATAATCCCATCTTTAATGCGATTCAGAAAGTTGAAATGGAAATTACAGTGCAGAAGCTCTCGCTGGGAGTCGGGGGAGGAGTGTGTTGGGGGGGGGGGGGGGGATCAATAAAACACATCAGTCGTTGATCACAGCACGGTCCAATCGGGCGTCAGGCCCTCCCTCTCCGTTTGATTAGTCGTAGCCAGTGTTGTGTTGCGCTTCTTCGTCATCCAGGGGTCACCTTCGAGTGGAACACTGGAGAAACGTTGGATTGCAACAAAAAAATATCTGCAAAAATGATCACGATTGAACATACCTCGATAGCGGCTTGATAGTGCATCCTTTGTTTCACACCCTTAACCGGTAGAAAGATAAATAATAGATATTGATCCGTAAGACTCGATGCTGATCAGGCAAGTGGATTAAAGCACACTGGTTTTTGCTTTGTTTTCCCTGTTTTCAAGTCCATATCACCGGATGGTATTATATAGGTTTTATATATATATATATATATATATATATATATATATATTATATATATATATATATATATATATTGTTATATATCTTTTTTCGTTATCTTTTCTTCTAACCAGATTATTGTAATCTTGTTGAGGATAAGCTGTCACTGTCTAACCCTGTTTAACCATCACATGCCTGTATAATGGTGCCACTATAATCTTCCACACTAGTGTCACGTTCTATAAAGAAATATAAACGCATGGTGGCAAAAAGACCCGGTTATAAAAATATAACCAATTTTCTCCTCAAATGATTTGTGCACATTTTTAATTAAAAAACGGAGCAAGACAAGAGAGAAGCCAGTTCCATACTGGCTTCTCTCTCTCCTACACACACACACACATTCAAATTCACACACACACACACACACACACACACACATTTAAATTCACACGCACACACACACACATTCAAATTCACACGCACACGCGCACACACACACACACACACACACACACACAAATTCACACACACACACATAATTCACACACACACACATTTAAATTCACACGCACACACACACACACACATTCAAATTCACACGCACACACACACATTCAAATTCACACGCACACACATTCAAATTCACATGCACACACACGCGCACGCACACACACACACACACACACAAAGAGGTAATCATCTGGTGGGAAACAAGACCACCGTATTTTGCCCCGCTCCCTCCCAGTGTCATGAATGTGTTTGGCGGCTAAGGGGATTGAGCATTAGCATGACAGTGCCTTTTAAAGCTAGCGTGAGGACCCTCCCCTCTCTCTCCGTTCCTTCCAGCTGTGGACTGATCTGTGTGCCCTGTGATCCACTAAATGCCCTCTTAAGCCCCCTACCCGGCATCGACAAGCAGGAGTTGGTGGTCTCGTGGGCCCAGGCTATAGTAATAATCGGAACGCTAGCTAGCCGCTGAGGCCGCTAGCACGCCCCCACCGCTTGGCCCACCGCTGCGGTTAGCCTGGCGGCACCGCTACCGTTGTTGATTTGTTGTTGGCCAGAGTCACAGTTTGAGAGGGATTAGCAAGGGAAGGGACAGGGGACGAGGAGGGAGAGAGGGAGAGAGTACAAACAAGAGAGGGGGGGAGAGAGAGAGGGGGAGAGAGAGAGAGAGAGAGAGAGAGAGAGAGAGAGAGAGAGAGAGAGAGAGGAGGGGGGGGGAGAGAGAGGGGGGGGGAGAGAGAGAGAGAGAGACAGAGAGGGAGCTGGTGGGAGCCGAGGGGCAGGACGGGTGGGGTGGTGGGGGGGGTAAATCTCTCTCTCTCTCTCTCTTCGGCACTGGTTTCAATGCTGTGTTGTGTTAATTGGAGGTTGCTAATCATGACTGTAATGGGATAGGGGCTGGGAGGGTGGGTGTTGTAATGTCACACTGACTGGGTGTATTTTTAACACCCCAAAAAAAAAATCTCCAAAGTTGCAAAGACATAGAAAGACGAGCAAAACTCATTAGGAAATGGGCCTCTGAGATAAAAAGCTTTGAGAGTAAATCTTTACCCTTCCATTGTTAAACTCTAGGTCAATCTGTTAGTTTTTACATTACATTAATTGGGCTAGGTGCAATAAAGATATATTGTATATATTATATATATAAACGGTATCTATATGCATTATATCATCCTATCCCCCCCCCCCCCCAGATGTGGCTGCCAACGTCCAGTTGAAGGAAGCTAAAGTGATAGCTAGTCAGTGTTGTCCAAAGGAAAGAGGCTCACAAAGAGAATTAGCATGATGCATGTGAATGTGGAGAACAGGAGGCCCGGCTGCTTATCCATAGGTGTGTTTGCCAATAAGATAGAGGGGCTTTTAGGATCCATGGACCCCTTTGAATCACAAATCCCCCCCCCAGCACTGGGGAAAGGAGGGAGGGAGGGGGGGGGGTGGTTGACAGAGAAAGGGAAGGGCAGTGCCAGACACACTTAAGGCCTTTGAGCAAACCTAGCGGGGGAGTTTGATGCCAGTGTCTTTAGAACAGATGTCTCAAATTGGGTAGAGAAAAGAACAGAAAGAGCACCGCTCCAGAGGGGTGTTTGGTGTGCGTGTG
>CM051005.1:16732543-16737543 GCA_027704905.1 Muraenolepis orangiensis | reverse complement strand
ATCTGTTAATATGAATGCTTGTGAACTGCTCTATTTTTATGTTTGCGTACCTCAGCGTTATGCTATTGTCTACTTCAACAAATGTACACCTTGTAAGTCGCTTTGGATAAAAGTGTCTGCCAATGCCCTAAATGTAAATGTAAATGCACTAGGAAAAAAAAAAATTACCAAAGTTTCATAAGACTTTCATAACCAAATTCTAACCAGCTATAACTTTAAAACTTAAATAAATAATACATTATAAGATAAATATGGGTTAATATATGGGTTAATATATGTGTGCGTAATAGTGCAAATAGTGCAAAAGTGTGCAAATACTGCAAATTAAGCACACTTTGTGGAAAGACCAAAGCGGTCATTACACATGGGTATTTTGGCGCAGTTCTGATCCCCCCAGTTATCAGTGCTGGAGACCTAAGTGGGTGTTTGAGTCGCAGTGTCTTGGACAGGTGAGGGCATGGATTGTAATATAAATTAATACTGACCAAATCATAGGGGTTGTGGTGCTGAAGACAGATATATTGGTTAATGGCTTTGGAAACATTAGTTCTAATCCTGCTAATAACACTCCCCTCCTTGGAAAACTTGGCAAGTGTCTTGGCGGCGCAGTTGTGAGAGCATCCAGTACAATGGAATGCTATTATAATGCTCTCCTTGCAAACCCAAGAACATTTTTTAATCTGTCATGTCATATACTCTGACCAATATTTCCCATTGTCTCGTTGGTGCACTTGTGAGAGCTGCTGGTTAGCATTTCTGGAGACCTGTGTTCTATTCCCGCTGAGGTTGGATTTGTGGAGCATGTTCTTCATCGAAATGTGATTTTCTGTTAATTGTAATGTCAATTGATCCCTCCGATCAAATCAGGGCACTTGTCTCTGTGGTGCTGTTGTCAGCTCTATCAGCCACACCGCAACAAGCCACACCTACAACTACACCAGGACTTGAACAGGTGTCCCCAGAGCAGAGAGCGTTGCCACTCTCCACTGCGGTGCCAACTCTATTCCACTCTGAGTTTATAGTTGACATTACATTGATCATTTGCAAAACTTTTCCCTTTACATTCAGTACCCAAGGAGAGACCATTCAACTTGTCTCCAGCACTGAGCACCAGAGATCACTCCATTGTACCACAGAGACACTGGCTTTGACCTCACGAGAACTCACTTACGAGTTTATCATTGACCTTGATGGTGCCTTCCAGAGAGCTGTTGGTTAACTGCTCTGGAGCCATAGGTTACATTTGTGCAGTGCGTTCTCCATGGGAATGTGATTTTAGGAACATCAACAACAATTTCCTATTAATTTAAATGTCAATTTATTCCTCCGACCAAATCAGACCACTTGTCTCTGTGGTGCTGTTGACAGATCAATTGGTCAACGCTTTTGGAGACAGCGGTTCAAGTCCCGCTAAAAATGCTCTCTTTGGAAACCCAACAACATTTGGGAAATGTCAAGTGAACTTTAATTAGTAAATTTTAAATTGTCATAAACTGAGAGCATGACTTCCACAGTGTCATGTTGGCGTAGTTGTGAGAGCTGCAGGTTAGCAGTTCTAGTAGAGTTCAATTCCTGTTGAGGTTGGTGTTGGGTATGATTGATGTGGTAAGGTAAGTATGACAATGTTTTGTAATATTTCTAGTTAGTTGTCATATTTCATCATTAATTGTTATATTACTAGTTAGTTGTCATATTTCATCATAAGTTCTCATATTTCTTCATGTTAACAAACGCAGCACTACCATCAATCCACAATAACATTTTGTGCGTGTGTATGTATGTGTGCATCTGCGCGTGTGTGTGTGTGTGTTTGTGTGTGTGAGGTCCTGCCGAGGGCCCAGCAGTAAGCAGGTACATTTTACTTCCTTTATTTTCATTCGAGAGCCAGCCAGCCAGCCAGCCAGCCAGCCAGCCATAGCCATCCAGCCAGCCAGCTCAGCCATCCAGCCAGCCAGCCAGCCAGCCAGCCAGCCATCAAGCCATCCAGCCAGCCATCCATCCAGCCAGCCAGCCATCCAGCCATCCATCCAGCCAGCCAGCCAGCCATCCAGCCATCCATCCAGCCAGCCAGCCAGCCAGCCAGCCAGCCAGCCATCCAGCCATCCATCCAGCCAGCCAGCCAGCCAGCCAGCCTGCCTGCAGGTTAGATGGAAAACTGACCAAAAAAGTAGTTTTTTTTATCGAAAAAGAATCAAATCCTTTTATTAGATTAGATTCTAATTTATTGTCAGTGTACAGCAAAAGTACAGTACATCGAAAGGAATTTGGCAAATGTTGCAGTAAAGTGCATGGTAATATATACTGTACAGTTGTTGAATAATATGTCTAATATGTCTTTAATAATATATAATATGTCTACAAAATAAACACCTACTACTAAAAGTTATCATAGTTATCGTGGAAAATTGTCTCTCAAAAATTTTCAAGATTGTTATATCGCCCAGCCCTAATTTGACAAAATTATTTTACTGGGGCCCAGCAAAACTTTTACCACTCTGCGAAGAAGATCCACCCTAATCTGCCTCTAATTGTCTCTGACCCCGATATTCTTACCCTATCCCTAACCGTTTCACGCCTCATGCCTTAACCTAACCAATCAAACCAATGAAGGCGACGAGTACTAGCCAATTGGAGGCACAGTAGGGCGGATCTTTGCGGAATGCGGGTGGGGTGAAAATACGGAACAAATCACGAGATTGAATTGTCAAATACGGGACGATTCTGTATTTTATGAGACGGGTGGCAACCCTTGTAGCAGAAGCTGTAGCAGCAGTAGTAGCAGTAGCAGTAGCAGTAGCAAGTAGTAGTAGCGGTAGCAGTAGCAGTAGTAAGTAGCGGTAGCAGCAGCAGTAGCAGTAGTAAGTAGCAGTAGCAAGTAGCAGTAGCGGTAGCAGTAGTAAGTATACAGTAGTAGTTGTAAGTAGCAGTAGCAGTAGCAGTAGCCAAATTAGTAGCAGTAGTAGTAGCAGTAGGAGTAGCAGTAGCAGTGGCTTGTTAGCACACAGACACATTCGTGAGGATCATGGAAGACCAGGGGGGAAAGGAGACAGGGTTTCAGAGCCAGGGAAGGAGAAGGGCTTCGGCTCAAACCTCGACATGAGGGTTTTTTTCTGTTTCTTTTTTTTAACTAACTTGTATCGCTCGATGCGCTTCAAATTCCCCTTTTCTATGACTTTTTAATGGCGCCTTATGAGCAGTGTGCGTGACTTAAAAACCCAAGCGGGGAGGAATTGTTGTGTCAGGGGATATCATTGAATTAGGCCTATCTAATTGTGTGACATTTTCAATGTGCTCCGTGTCTGTGAATGAATACTGACTTTTTATACTTTTGCTGAAATTACGGAAAGTTTAACACAGCTTTAATGGAAGCGTGTTACTTACACGTTGAGAGAAAGATCTCCAAAGGACGAAATTAGGACAGCGCGTGTTTGTGTCCAATCGCTAGCAAACCTGAAACTTTATTTAATGACCAGACGAGACGTATTGTGCGCGACACAAAAAATCCCAAAACCGAATTAAACATTGTTATTAAACCAATTGATGTCAGCCCCTCTTTGTACATTTGCTAGCTCGTTCTCCCTCCCTTGATACTAACCAGTTCACAGTTGAGGGGAGGAGTGGAGATGGTGGTGGTGGTGGTGGTGGTGGTGGTGGTGGAGCAGTAGGTGGTTCGGTACACAGTTGGTCCTAGTTAATGATGTCTCGCCTGCAGACTTTCTAGAGCCACGGTTGCCAACCCCCCCACCCCCCACCCCCGACAGTCAGCTCCCAAAGTTGCAGAGCATCTCTGCTCACAAAAAAAACGATTTAAACTGTATTAAATAGGTCAGCAGCACAGCCCAAAAAACCTAATGGGGCTGCCATTTGTCAGAATAATGTTCATAATGATGTGTTGTCAGTTCATATAATAATAAAGACATAGGCTAGTAGATAGATAGATAGATAGACATATACATATGGATAGATAAATGGATAGATAGATATATATACGTATGGATAGATAGATATATATACGTATAGATAGATACATGGATAGATAGACATATACGTAGACAGACAGACAGACAGATGGACAGCTAGACAGATAAATAGATAGATAGATAGACATATACATATAGATAGATACATGGATAAATATACATATATACGTATAGATAGATAAATGGATAGACAGACATATATACGTATAGATAGATAAATGGATAGATAGACACATATACGTACAGACAGACAGACAGACAGACAGACAGAGAGATAAATACATACATAGAGAGAGAGAGAGAGAGAGAGCGAGAGAGCGAGAGAGCGAGAGAGCGAGAGAGAGAGAGAGAGAGAGAGAGAGAGATTTGTATAGACAGACAGACAGACGGATAGATGGATACATACATACATATATAGACAGGCCCTGAGACCCATGGTACTTAACTGAGTGTTGGATGTTTAGTTACTCTCCGGCCGTACGTCAGGGCCTTATTTGAAGGGCCGTGACCTGCTGGCCCGTGGAAACCTCCTCAACCCAATGTGTCTAAAGTGCTAGCCGCGCGGTCTGCACTGACAGCAGCACCCGAGGGCTGATGAACACAGTATAGACCCAGGGGTCCTAATCCAATTCCAGAAGAAGTCTCCGCACGGTACTTTCTTATGTTCAAGCGTTCTGGTTTTTCCGGCGGAGCGTTCAGGACAAGTCCAACATTGATCTCTACAGTAATCAGAAAACTTGGCCTGGGTGGAAATCAAGTTAGGGTTGAAGGGTACACCTTATTCGATTAGGAAAGGGATTTTCTGGTCGTCTGGTACCGCGACTCGTGATTGGCTTGTTTGTACTTAGTTCATCTGAGCGCCCATGTCTGGGTCTTCTAGCATGTCCTGGAAAATCTATAGTGGTTTACGTATATATATATATATATATAAATATATATATATCAGATATATATATCAATATCATGTATTCATGTGTATATATTTATACATATTTATTTATTATATATAATTTGATGTCT
>CM051005.1:16725043-16727543 GCA_027704905.1 Muraenolepis orangiensis | reverse complement strand
TCTCCGACCATCTTGGGCACGATTATACGCAAGCGTCGCAGGAAGAAGCGAGGGAAGCGAGCGTGCTAGTCAGGCTGAGATGTCGATCCGATCGCCCCCCACTACCCACCATTCTACTGGCTAATGTACGGTCTCTGGACAATAAGTTAAGCGAGCTACAGGCTTGTATTCAATTCCACCGGGAAACTAAGGACAACTGTATCATCTGCCTTACGGAGACATGGATGTCGGAGGGGGTTACCGACGCAGCTATCGAGCCGACGGGATTTTCCGTCCACCGGGCGGACAGAACAAAGGCTCTCTCCGGTAAAGATCGCGGAGGGGGGGTATGTCTCATGATAAACAGATCTTGGTGAAACCAAAGTCATGTACATCCCCTCAAGCCTTTCTGTTCCCCGGACCTGGAGTACCTGATGCTTATGTGCCGTCCATTCGGGCTACCTCGGGAGTTTACAGCGGTAACCGTGACCGCTGTTTACATTCCCCCACAAGCCAACATGGACACAGCGCTGAAGGAACTGTATGGGGCTATCAGCGAACAGGAGTCGGCACACCCTGAGACTGCTCTCATCGTGGCGGGGGACTTCAACAAGGCGAACCTGAAGAAGGTTCTCCCGAAGTTCTACCAACACATAACGAGCAACACACGGGGTGAGTGGATCCTCGACCACTGCTACACTCCCTTCCGTGTTGGCTACAAGGCCCTCCTCCGCCCAATGTTCGCGATGCCCTACACGCACGTAACGGCGCCTTTGGGTTCGGGAATATGGAGGAATATATGAGAGCCCACTACGACCTTCGTAAGACCATCGTCACTGCCAAGCGGGAGTATAAGGACAGAGTGGAGGAGAAATTCAAGAGCCACGACGCAAGGGGTATGTGGCAGGGGCTACAGACGATAACGAACTTCAGAGGGAGAACCAGTTGTGTAGAGAACTCCTCTACCTCCCTCCCAGGAGAGCTAAATACTTTTTTTGCTCGGTTTGACGTGAACGGCAGCCCACCATAGCCAGCGCCACCTGAGGAGACCAGCCTGCTGAACATCTCGGAGGCGGATGTGCGCCGCACCTTCAAGCGGTTGAACATCCGTAAGGCGGCAGGCCCCGACGACATCCCGGGCCGCGTCCTCAGAGCATGCACAGACCAGTTGGCAGGAGTCTTTGCAGACATCTTCAACCTCTTCCTGTCCCAGGCTGTTGTTCCCGCGGTCTTCAAGATGTCCACCATCGTGCCTGTCCCTAAACAACCCAAGGTAACATGCCTGAATGACTATAGACCTGTAGCCCTCACCTCGATTGTCAGCAAATGCTTCGACAGGTTGGTCAAGGACTTTATTTGCTCCGTGTTACCTGCCACGCTGGACCCATGGCAATTTGCATATCGTCAAAACAGATCCACGGAATTGCCATGGCCCTCCACACTGCCCTTTCCCACCTGGAGGGAAAGAACTGTTATGTGCGAATGCTGTTTGTGGACTACAGCTCAGTGTTCAACACGATAGCTCCTGCCAAGCTCGACACCCAGCTTAGAGGTCTAGGCGTGCCCCCATCCACGTACAGCTGGATACTGGACCTCCTGTCGGACCGCTGCCAGGTGGTGAGGATGGGCAGCACCACCTCAGAGCCACTGACCCTCAACACGGGAGCCCCCCAGGGATGCGTGCTGAGCCCTCTCCTCTACTCCCTCTACACCCACGACTGCATGGCTATGCACAGCTCCAATGTCATCATCAAGTTTGCTGACGACACGACAGTGATGGGCCTGATCGCCAGCGACGACGAGACAGCCTACAGGGAGGAGGTTAGATCGCTGGAGCAATGGTGCCAGGAGAACAGCCTCGCCCTCAATGTCAAGAAGACCAAGGAGCTGATCGTGGACTACAGGAAGCAGAGAGGAGAGCACAGCCCTATCTCCATCGACGGTGTTGCAGTAGAGAGGGCCAGCAGCTTCAAGTTCCTCGGCGTGCACATCTCCGAGCGAGGACCTCACATGGTCCACGCACACCACACACGTGGTGAAAAGGGCCCAACAACGCCTGTATTTCCTCAGGCGTCTGAGGAAATTCAGCATGGGCCCCCGCATCCTGAGAACATTCTATATACGGCACCATCGAGAGTGTTCTTACAGGGTGTATCACCGCCTGGTACGGGAACTGCACCGCACTCGAGCGCAGAGCGCTTCAAAGGGTGGTGCGGACGGCCCAGTATATCGTTGGAGGTGAGCTCCCCTCCCTCCTGGATATATACAACCAGTGGTGCGTGGCCAAGGCCAAATGCATCATAAAAGACAATGCCCACCCCAGCCACGAACTGTATTCACTTTTACTGTCAGGCAGGCGATACCGCAGTATCAAGTGCCATACAAATAGACTCCGAGATAGCTTCCACAGTCAGGCCATCAGGCTGCTGAACAAGGGCGTATAGCATATAACAATGTATATTTTATTACATTGATTTATATATACATATTGCTCTTTTTCTGTGCCGATATATTGCATTTT
>CM051005.1:16705043-16720043 GCA_027704905.1 Muraenolepis orangiensis | reverse complement strand
AAAAAATACTACACAATACACAATAAAGATGAACATAAAAAGAACGACAAGGTTGACTGATGGATGTGTTGAATTGTGCAAAAAGCACTCAGCAGCATCATGAATACAGTGCGGTCTAGTTGCAGAACAGGGCAGTAACTGTAATGAGTCCAGAAAGTCCATCAAAAGTATGCTAGTGTAATGTGATATTGATGACAATGATAGTGGCAGAACTCCTAGCAGTTCAGTAGGCACACTGCCTGTGGATAAAAACGACCCTATGAACCTGGTGGACCTCAAGACACAGAACCACGATATACACTAAATAACAACAGCTCCAAGCGCATCCCTACCTCGTGTAAATCTATTCATGCATTAATAACAAATAACTCGATAATGAGAGAGAGGGAGAGAAAATAACAAACATGAATTATGAAATGAGTGGATCCGGTCTGGCTTTTTTAAATTCTATATTCCTCCTTCATATTTTCCATTTGACTTCACCTCATCCATCTTCTGTAGCTCATTAACAACCAGCCGACGTCCGCTTAACGCCGTCAGGAAGGCAGAGGGGCAGCAAGCTGCCCTTCAGTCGAGAGCCACCTAATTGTTATACATCGGCTCGGGCGGAATTAAACGCTGTTTTGCTTTACGGCCAATTACCTTTATCTCCGTCACGCGGCAAGAAGTTGATGTACCTTTAAAAGGTATTGGATTTGGACGGGAATATCAACGGATCAACGGGTAATGGTCCAACTACCAAAGACAGTCTGGTGGTTGAAGGGTATATTATATTATGTTTAAGAACAAGCTGATTTAGTTAGCTGAAGGATATGTGAGGCTTTCTCTTGTAAACTAGTATCTACCGTTTTTCGTGACCCAAACACATACAGACTAATAATAATAATAATAATAATAATAATAATGACAAATGTTCTTCTACCTTACATGGATCCCAGGGGACTCCGGGGCCCATTCTGGGACAGTGTGCCCTGTCCTGGGACAGTTTCCTGTTCAAGGTCCTCCTGGGGCTAGGGCCAAACCTAAACCCTAAAACCAAACCCTAAATCACAACCTAACCCTAAAACCAAACTCTAACCTAAACCCTAAAACCAAACCCTAAAACCAACTTAACCCTAAAACCAAAGCATAACCTAACCTAACCGTAACCCTAAAACCAACCTAACCCTAAAGCCAAACCCTAACCTAACCCTAAGGCCAAAGCATAACCCTACAACCTAAAGCCAAAACCTTACCTTATCCTAGAACCTAACCGTACAATCCAACCCTGCCTAACCAAACCCGAAAACCAAACCCTAACCACCACCCCAAAAGACAAAAGGATTAACGGGTAAAGCCTATACTATTTGTGCGGCCCAATTACAAAAAAAAATAAAATGGGTGCTATTATTATTCTGCGATGGCTGACATGACTGATTACCGTGTAAGTGCTGTACTTCTGGAGAGCGACCACCGCAAACAAGGCTGAATCAATATTTGTAAACTCCAGATGTCGCATTAATTATTGCATCGCCGCATATACACACATTGCACCGCCCAAGCCCCACCACGCACATCAGGAGTATTGTATGAACAGAAGTACGCCGATTAAAAGTGCATGTTTGCACAACGCGGGCGGGTGTCTGCAATTTATGCAAAGTGTTGATCTCACCCTGAAGATAAGCCGACGGAGAAACACATCACGGTTCACAGAATCGCTGGCAGTTGCATTAAACGGGTCTTCTGTGTACATTTAACATTTCATGGCTCGTGTTTCTCGTGTTTCTACCTCTTGTATATTTAACACGCCATCGCACATGCGGCGACTGCATGTGAAAAATACACACGAGTAGGTTGTTCCTAACCCTAACGGTGGAAATGAAGCAGAACGCTGTTTTTTTGTAGATTTATTTTATTGAACACATTGAATATATATTTTTTATATTGAATGGAAATGTTGATCTATTTGATGTTCACAAATCAGAACCTTTCCTTGAGCAACACATACAAGTTGAGTTCATATCGCGCTTTGAGAAGGCCCCCACCGTGGAGTCTGACCTCACTCTGTGTGAACCTCACGTTATCCATCCGAAAATGTCAAGCACCGTCCATATGCTGATTGGGCCATGAAGGCGCGCTTGTGTATTATGTCCTGAAGTGGTCCCAGAGATAAGCATTTCCATCCCCAGGCAATAGTCACTGTAAAGCCAAACACTGCATGCTGAGTGGAGGAAACTATAAAGGTTACTGGGCCTTATCTATAATTATGCAAAAAAAAACATAGAGATTTGTTTAAACCGCGTCAGTGGCACAAAGGAACTGTACACTACCTTCACGCTACCTTCAAACGGCCCGCTGTGAAAGCTCGGCTCAAACGTATAGCAAACAGCGGAACCTAGAGGACGACCCGTGCAACTGCAGCTGCGGGGGCATTCCTTCAGCGCAGGCAAAGGCATAAAAAAAGCAACCACTTCAAACCAATGTTCTCGCCAATGTTGACTGTCAGGGCCCTCCGAAGACTTTGTCAACACCGTTGAATAGTCCTCCACACTTTTCTATACATAGGCCTATAGCTATCGCACTGGGGGTAACCTCTGAATTGTGCTTCGGTTTCTCTATAGCGAAAAGATTTCCTGGGAATCTGCCAAGACAGACATCCTTAAAACATCCAAACGTGACCACGTGACTTCACACAAGTGTCTGAACACTCGCAATCTTGACTCCATTATCCGACTCGACAGTCTTAATATCCAATCCACCACCGAGATGTCGACAACAGCTTCCCCTCCCAGCCGGGGTGACTTGCTCTTCAATTCAATTAGCGTTTCTACGGAAACACACAACCAAGGGATTAGCGTCGACGCCCGGGTCACGGGGGGGGGGGGGGGGGGAGAGAGAGAGAGAGAGAGAGAGAGAGAGAGAGAGAGAGAGAGAGAGAGAGAGAGAGAGAGAGGGAGGGAGGGGGGGGAGAGAGAGGAGGGAGGGGGGGGGAGAGCGATGGAGAGAGATGCGGAGAGAGAGAGAGGGAGGGAGAGACAGAGAGAGATGGAAAGAGATGGAGAGAGACAGAGGGAGAGCGAGAGAGGGGGGGAAGAGAGAGAGAGAGAGAGAGGGAGGAAGAGAGAGAGAGAAATTGAGAGAGAGGGAGGGAGAGAGAAAGAAATGGAGAAAGAGATGACGAGAGAGGGAGAGAGAGAAATGGAGAGAGATAAAGATATGGAGAAAGAGAGAGAGAGGGAGGGAGAGAGAGAGAGAGAGAGAGATGCAGAGAGGAGTGGGGGGGGGGGAGGGGGGGAGAGAAAAACGTGTTTCTGTCCCTGTTCCGTCATGTTTCCGTTCCATTGGGTGTACAAAAATGTGTGTTGACATCCTGCTGTCCATGCCTACATACTGTACATCAAGGTATTCCACACCGTTACCCTACAGCAGTGCAATGGGGGTAAGGCATACACACCAAGATGTTTGGCTGGTATAGCGTTATCACACAAGCTAGCTTGTGTGTGTGTGTGTGTGTGGGGGGGGGGGGGTTTCCACAGCCGCAAGGCAATTGCATTGATTGCGCTGCCGCAGCGAAGGGCATTTCCTCACCTCCGTGGAGCCAGCCGGCCCCTATTGCTATTATTTAGAAAAGGGGGCCCGGCACTACAAGCCGCTGTCCGCACAGCCCTCGGCACACTCCACCGTCCGAGGTTCGGTGAGGTGGCTGTAGGACAGAGCGGTCATTATCTGAAAGGGAACACATAAAAATACGTTGGTTGTCTTTCCGTTCGCCTCGTTTACCCGCATGCTGCTAACCAAACCGCCGTGCTCACGCTGTGTGAAGAAGCATGAGCCCGTCGTACTCACCGTGATTATAGTCAGGAGAGCTAGCATCATGCCCAGCATTATATACAAGTTGTTGGTCAGGCCTCCCGCCCACAGCGGCCCCAGGATGGTGGCCAGACCCCCCACGGACCGCCGCACGCCCTGACTGAACCCTGGACAGGTAGCGTGGGGTAACTTCAGTTAATGTACAGCGAGGAAAGCTAGTTTCAACTTTAGCATTTAGCAACGTTGAGGTACTTGCGCTTTGAATTTGAATTTCAAGAAGTAACCCAAAAAATGTTACTTCCCCAAAAGAAAATATATATATTTGTGTCTTGAATAATTCATTAATTTATTATTCATAAGCTATTGTTTTTTTTGGTTTAATGGAGGACTTTTAGTTCAACTTTATACAAAAAAAACCCATCCATTTAGTTAATTTATGTTAAACTCTCGTTCCGTCTCGTCAGGAACACCTGTGTTTGTGGTGTGTGAGCTCCACTGGAGGGGTGGGGTCAAGGGTAGGGTAGGGTAGGGTAGGGGGTAGAGGGCCTACAAGTGTATAAGTGTAGCGCATGGTACCTTGTGTTTTCTCCGCCGTGACTTTGGAGAAGAGGGACACTTGAGACACGGCCACGAAGGGAAGCCCCAGCAGCTGCAGGAACACGCCGATGACGAACGCCGCCAGCTGCCACCTGTAGCCACCTGCCGCACCGCGCCGCGAGGGAGGGAGAGAGAGAGAGAGAGAGAGAGAGAGGGAGAGGGAGAGAGGGAGAGAGAGAGAGAGAGAGAGAGAGAGGGAGAGAGGGAGAGAGAGAGAGAGAGAGAGAGGGAGAGAGAGAGGGAGAGAGGGAGAGAGAGAGAGAGAGAGAGAGAGAGAGGGAGAGAGAGAGAGAGAGAGGGAGGGGGTCAAGGTCACGATGGGTCAACGGGAAAGTGCTTTTACCGCTTACCGCCCTGTCGGCCCGTTTCGCTCGTCCGTTTGTTGTTCATTCGATCGTTTGTCCGTTCGTTTGTTCGCCTGTTTGTTGTTTGTTTCGTCCGTTCGTTGTCCATCGGTCTGTTCGTTGGTCAGTTAGTTTGTTGTTCGTCTATTGGTTTGTTGTTCGCTCGTCCGTTTGTTCGTCCGTTTGTTTGTGATTCATTCGTTCCCCCGTTTGTTGTTTATCCGTTCGTTTTTTGTTTGTCCACTTGTTGGAAGTCTGTTTGTTTGTTGTTTGTCCGTTTGTCTGTCCGTTCGTTTGTTGTTTTGTACTTTTGTCGTCGGTCCGTTCGCTCGTCCCTTTGTTCGTTGGTTCGTCCTTGTAGTTGTGCGAGTTATGATGCGTAGAGCAAGAGCGCTAAACCTCTTCATCGCTTCTAAGTATCCATTTTGGTTTCTGTATGAAAGGCGCTTCCAAGCAATAGACTCGGCATACAATTACTCAAAGCCCTACTTTAAATGAGGGAAACGTTACGAGCTAAATAAAAAAAAGTAAACGGCCGATGGAATGACCGTAAGCTCGTGTTTACGCAGCAGGCCTGCCTGCCAAAGCTCAATGATGTCATTTACAAGGCAAACACACTCCAGAGTGCCTGTCAGCTATAGTCTTTCATTTGAGTCCACCTCTCACACACACACACACACACACACACATGTTTTCACAACACGTACACACACACGTACACACGTACACACACACACACACACACACACACACACACACACACACACACACACACACACACACACACACACACACACACACACACACACACACACACACACACACACACACACACACACACGTATAGACACACACACACGATTACACACACGTTCACACACACACACACACACACACACACACGATTACACACACACACACACACACTCACACACACGATTACACACACACACACACACACACACGATTACACACACACACACACACACACACTCACGATTACACACACACACACACACACACACACACACACACACACACACACACACACACACACACACACACGATTACACACACACACACACACACACACACACACGATTACACACACACACACACACACACACACACACACGTATAGACACACACACACGTTTACACACACACACACACACACACACACACACACACACACACACACACACACACACACACACGATTACACACACGTTTACACACACACACACACACACACACACGTATAGACACATACACACGATTACACACACGTTTACACACACACACACACACACACACACACACACACACACACACACACACACACACACACACACGATTACACACGCACACACACACACACGATTACACACACACACGATTACACACACACACACACACACACGATTACACACACACACACACACACACACACACACACACACACACACACACACACACATACACACACACGATTACACACACACACACACACACGATTACACACACACACGATTACACACACACACACACACACACGATTACACACACACACACACACACACACACACACACACACACACACACACACGCACACACACACGCACACAGTGTGTATGTGTGTGGGGGGGGGGGGGGTTTCTTCGTGCGTGTGTGTGTCTGTGTTTGTCGTCTTCCTCACCTCGCGGCTCGGTGAGGAAGATGAGGCACCAGACGCAGGCCACGCCGCAGACGGCCAGGCCCACGGCGAGCACCACGCGGTCGGCCACGCGGCCACTCAGCCAGCGCACCAAGAAGAAGCCCAGGATGACCTCCACGCCGCACACGCCGTACATCAGGCTGTTGCCCAGCTCCGTGAAGCCGAAGTTGCGCTGGGTCAACGGGGTCACCATGGTCTGAGTAGTGAGAGAGAGAGAGAGAGAGAGAGAGAGAGAGAGAGAGTGAGTGAGTGAGTGAGTGAGTGAGTGAGTGAGTGAGTGAGTGAGTGAGTGAGTGAGAGAGAGAGAGAGACAGAGAGAGAGGCTGGTTATTTGATGGATTTATGCATAAATAGGTGATAAAATGTGTTCTGATCTTCATCTAAGTCACAACAATAGACAAACACAGTCTGCTTAAACTAATACCGCACACAGACAATTATATGTTATATGTTATATGTTTTTATTGAACACACCATGTCAACATTCATAGTGCAGGGTGGAAAAAGTATGTGAACCCCTATGCTAATGACTTCTCCAAGAGCTAATTGGAGTCAGGAGTCAGCCAACCTGGAGTCCAATCAATGAGACGAGATTAGATGTCTTGGTTAAAGCTGCCCTGCCCTATAAAAAACACACCAGTTTTGAGTTTGCTATTCTCAAGAAGCATTGCCTGATGTGAACCATGCCTCGCACAAAAGAGCTCTCAGAAGACCTAAGATTAAGAATTGTTGACATGCATAAAGCTGGAAAGGGTTACAAAAGTATCTCTAAAAGCCTTGATGTTCATCAGTCCACGGTAAGACAAATTGTCTATAAATGGAGAAAGTTCAGCTGCTACTCTCCCTAGGAGTGGCCATCCTGTAAAGATGACTGCAAGAGCACAGTGCAGAATGCTCAATGAGGTGAAGAAGAATCCTAGAGTGTCAGCTAAAGACTTACAAAAATCTCTGGCACATGCTAACATCTCTGTTGACGAATCTACAAGACGTAAAACACTGAACAAGAATGGATTTCATGGGAGGACACCACGGAGGAAGCCACTGCTGTCCAAAGAAACCATTGCTGCACGTTTGAAGTTTGCAAAAGAGCACCTGGATGTTCCACAGCACTACTGGCAAAATATTCTGTGGACAGATGAACCAAAGTTGAGTTGTTTGTAAGGAACACACAACACTATGTATGGAGATAAAAAGGCACAGCACATCAACATTAAAACCTCATCTCAACTGTGAAGTATGGTGGAGGGGGCATCATGGTTTGGGGCTGCTTTTCTGCCTCAGGGCCTGGACAGATTGCTATCATTGATGGAAAAAGGAATTCTCAAGTTTACCAAGACATTTTGCAGGAGAACTTAAGGCCATCTGTCCACCAATTGACGCTCAACAGAAGATGGGTAATGCAACAGGATAATGACCCAAAGCACAGAAGTAAATCAACAACAGCATGGCTTCAACAGAAGAAAATACGCCTTCTGGAGTGGCCCAGTCAGAGTCCTGACCTCAAGAGAGCGATTCACACCAGACATCCCAAGAATATTGCTGAACTGAAACAGTTTTGTAAAGAGGAATGGTCCAAAATTCCTCCTGACCGTTGTGCAGGTCTGATCTGCAACTACAGGAAACGTTTGGTTGAGGTTATTGCTGCCAAAGGAGGGTCAACCAGTTATTAAATCCAAGGGTTCATATACGTTTCCCACCCTGCACTGTGAATGTTTACATGGTGTGTTCAATAAAAACATGAAAACATATAATTGTTTGAGTGGTATTAGTTTAAGCAGACTGTGGTTGTCTATTATTGTGACTTAGATGAAGGTCAGAACACATTTTATGACCAATTTATGCAGAAATCCAGGTAATTCCAAAGGGTTCAGATACATTTTCTTGCAACTGTATATATATATATACAGTTGGATTTAATGTTCATACGCGGATAATAATGTCTATGTATATACCGTTAGCTATAATGTGTACACGCCATTTTAATGTTTATGTATACAACGTTTTAGAATGTATATACATAGTGTTAGAATGTGTTTATATGTTTATATTATGCCTACAGTTGCATAATGTTTATATACAGTCATATATATATATATATATATATATATATATATACAGTAAGTTATGTTTATTAGCATTGTTTCATTATGTTTATACATACAGTAAGTTCTGTATATATACACATGATGTTGTTGCGGAATTGTTGTTAGTACCCTTTTCAAGACGACCATTCAGTGAAAAGATGGACATTGTAAAAAAGTTTTAACGATCCCCGTCACCACTGCATCTGTGGAAAGGACATTTTCTGCCCTCAAACTGATAAAAACATATGGAGGAACAGAACAGGACAATCCAGACTCACTGCATTAGCTTCCATAGCTATTGAAAGGCAACTTCTTTTGGATCTGAAAAGCAGTGATCAGGTGTATCATTAGCACTTTCACCTGTCAAAATATCTCAACTTAAATCCTACCATTATGGACGTTATGTGTCATTAAGTGTTTTCCTCACTTTGATATTGTGAAAGGTGAAAGTGCAAATGACAAGACATATGCCAGAGACATTTGGTGATTATTGATCGCTGTTTTGGTACTTTAAGTTACGCTAAGCCTTTTCACGTTAAGAGTTTTAGACCGTCCCTTTAATCGATAGCCTGTGTGTGATGGTCTGTGTTGGGCTGTTACTTCACTACATGGACACTGCTTTGACAACTATGGTCAACTTGGAAATTGGCTGCGACAATCTGATCTGCTTAAATGAGATAAGGCATAAAGTGACTTCCTCCGTGACGTCCGTCTGACTAGAAAAACTGAATGTTCGATTGGGTCTACAGAAGATCCAGTTGTGATACACGGTTCGCCACTGGTGCTTTTATATATATATATACCGGTATATAATATCTATACTGCTTATATGCAATTAGCTAGTTAGTTCTCACATGTATATATGTTAGTTACATAGTTGTATATCTATACATCAGTTAATGTACAGTTATGCCATTAGTTATGCCATTTATATAATGGTGGCTAAAGATGGCTCCATACCCGTGACTCCATATCTCAAAAGAGAAGGTGCCACGACAGGTGCCAGGCACCAGTCTTCTTGTAAGGGTTCAATGACTAACATGCGTTATGTTTTGCCTGGTGTCATTCACAGTGACCTTATTACCAGTTCCCTTGGTAGCGAACAAACCAACTGTTACACTCCTGGCCCTTTTGGGAAAACCAGTTTCCTCCAATTTATTTTTTTACAGTAAGCAACACTTCTGTTGCATTGGGTGAGCATGGTGTGTGTGTGTGTGTGTGTGTGTGTGTGTGTGTGTGTGTGTGTGTGTGTAATGTTGAGAGCTACAGCAGATTGTGAGTATAAGTGTGTGTGTGTGTGTGTGTGTGTGTGTGTGTGTGTGTGGTGTGTGTGTGTGTGTGTGTGTGTGTGTGTGTGTGTGTGTGTGTGTGTGTGTGTGTAATGTTGAGAGCTACAGCAGATTGTGAGTATAAGTGTGTGTGTGTGTGTGTGTGTGTGTGTGTGTGTGTTCCTTTACCTCCAGCGCGGTCTGGTTGAACAGCGTAATGAACTGGGCTGTGAGCAGAACCAACACCTCCTCACGCAGGAACTCTGCAGTTGTTTTTGGTGGAGTCAGGGAAAGGAAGAGAGAGAGAGAGAGGAGAGAGGGAGAGAGAGAGGAGGAGAGAGGAGAGAAGAGAGGGAGACGGGAGAGAGAGAGAGGAGAGAGGGGGGGGGGGGGGAGAACAGGGTCAGGCGTTAAAGAGGGATGAAAGAGAGACAGAGAAGTACGTTTAAAACTTTTTTTTGTTCTTCTCTCCTCTTCTTTTTTTTTGTGTTCCCCGGCCCCAACGACAAAGAAGAAGAAGAAGAAGAAGAAGAAGAGAGAAGAAGAAGAAGAAGAAGAAGGTAGAAATAAAGGGGCGTGGTCATGAAACATGAAATGACCCTTTTGCGTCTCGGGGAGTTCCTCAGCCTTCTGCAAAAGGACCATCAATAATTCAGTAGTGTGAGCGTACCTGGGCGTCCTGGGCTGCTGCTTAGCGCCCACGGGCCATCCAACACTTCCTACTACAGCCCCAAGTAAACTCTCCACCACCCCCACCCCCCACCTCCACCACCCCAACACCCCAACACCCCAACACCTCCACACCTCCACCCCCACGATCACCACCCCCACCCCCCACCTCCACCACCCCAACACCTCCACACCTCCACCCCCACGATCACCATCCCCACCCCACCACCCCAACACCTCCACACCTCCACCCCCACGATCACCACCCCACCCCCCACCTCCACCACCCCAACACCTCCACACCTCCACCCCCACCATCCCACCCCCCCCTCCACCCCCCACCCAACACTCCACACCTCCACCCCACGATCACCACCCCACCCCCACCTCACCCACCTCCACACCCCACCACCCCCCACCTCCCCCCACCCCACCTCCACACCCCACCCCCCCCCACCCCACCCCCCCACCCCCACCATCCCACCCCCACCCCCCCTACCTACCACCACCATCCCCACCCCCCCCACCTCCACCCCACCAAGGACTCACGCCCACAGAACACTATCGGATTCAACTTATGAATCCTGTCCCTTATCTCATTGACAAAAGTAAACGACTGTAAAAATAAATAAGAGGAGGGGTGAGGTTGGGAGGGGGGGGGGGGGGGGGGGGGGGTCGATGAACAAGGAAAGCGGCCATCCAGGCATCTGTCAACTCTTCAAAGAGAACAGCAATCGATGGCGAAGGCCGCTCGCTCGCGCTCTCTCTCTCTCTCTCTCTCTCTCTCTCTCTCTCTCTCTCTCTCTCTCTCTCTCTCTCTCTCTCTCTCTCTCTCTCTCTCTCTCTCTCTCTCTCTCTCTCTCTCTCTCTCTCTCTCTCTCTCGCTCTCTCTCTCGCTCTCTCTCTCCCCCTCTCTCTCCCTCTCCCTCGCTCTCTCTCTCTCACTACCACCTTGCCCACATACACACGCGCATACATACACCACCTAATGAGACTTAGAAAGTAAAAGCAGAGAGAGAGAGAGAGAGAGAGAGAGAGAGAGAGAGAGAGAGAGAGAGAGAGAGAGAGAGGGGGGGGGGGAGAGAGAGAGAGACAGAGAGAGAGAGAGAGGGAGATAAGGAGTGAGAGAGAGAGGGAAGAGGGAAGAGAGAAGAGAACATCAATTGCTGCATGAGGGGAATCGATGGCGGCATACGTTGGCTGCCTGTGCGCCGTGATGCCGATTGGATGGGACATCTGACAGCATGGATACACTCACTGACTCGCAGCAGACACATCCGCACAGGTACTGTCAATACACACAGAATGGGATCTGACGTTCCACACACACAGAGCTGCTGGAATTAGTGCTTTGGAGATGTGTGTGTGTCTGTTGTGTGTGTGTGTGTGTGTGTGTGTGTGTGTGTGGTGTGTGCCTGTGTGTGTGTGTGTGTGTGCATTTTATTGTGCGTGCAAGTGTTGGCCTATGTGCATGCCTGTGTGTGTCTGTTTGTGCGTCTGTGTGCATGCCTGTATGTGTGTGTGTGTGTGCATGTCTGTTTGTGTGCATGTCTGTATGTCGTGTGTGTGTGTGTGTGTGTGTGTGTGTGTGTGTGTGTGTGTGTGTGTGTGCGCATGTCTGTGAGCAGGCCTGTGTGTGTGTGTGTGTGTGTCTGTCTGTGTCCTTGTCTGTGCGTGTCTGTGCGCTGTGTGTGTGTGTGTGTGTGTGTCTGTCTGTGTGCATGCTGTTTGCGCGTGTGTGTCTGTGTGCATGTCTGTCTGTGTGTGTTTGTCTGTCTGTCTGTGTGTGCTGTCTGTGTGTGTGTGCTGTCTGTCTGTGTGTCTGTCTGTGTGTCGTGTCTGTCTGTGTCTGTCTCTATGTGCATGCCTGTTGTGTGTCTGTTTGTGCGTCTGTGTGCATGCCTGTATGTGTGTGTGTGTGTGTGCATGTCTGTTTGTGTGCATGTCTGTATGTGTGTGTGTGTGTGTGTGTGTGTGTGTGTGTGTGTGTGTGTGTGTGTGTGTGTGTGTGTGTGGTGTGTGTGTGTGTGTGTGTGTGTGTGTGTGTGTGTTGTCTGTGCGCATGTCTGTGAGCAGGACCTGTGTGTGTGTGTGTGTGTGTGTGTGTGTCTGTGTCCTTGTCTGTGCGCATGTCTGTGAGCAGAACCTGTGTGTGTGTGTGTGTGTGTGTGTGTGTGTATGTCTGTCTGTGTGTGCATGCTGCTGTGTGTCTGTGTGTGTGTGTTGTGTGTGTGTGTGTGTGTGTGTGTGTGTGTGTGTGTGTGCTGTGTGTGTGTGTGTGTGTGTGTGTGTGTGTGTGTGTGTGTGTGTGTGTGTGTGTGCGCATGTCTGTGAGCAGGACCTGTGTGTGGGTGTTGTGGTTGTGGTGTGTGTGTGTGTGTTGTGTGTGTCTGTGTCCTTGTCTGTGCGCATGTCTGTGAGCAGAACCTGTGTGTGTGTGTGTGTGTGTGTGTGTGTGTGTGTGTGTGTGTGTGTGTGTATGCCTGTTTGCGCGTGTGTGTCTGTGAGCATGTCTGTCTGTGTGTGTTTGTCTGTCTGTGTGTCTGTCTGTCTGTCTGTCTGTCTGTCTGTCTGTGTCTGTCTGTCTGTCTGTCTGTCTGTCTGTCTGTCTGTGTGCATGCTTGTCTGTGTGTGTGTATGTCTGTCTGTGTGTGTGTGCATGCCTGTGTGTGTGTGCATGCCTGTGTGTGTGTGTGTGTGTGTGTGTGTGTGTGTGTGTGTGTGTGTGTGTGTGTGTGTGTGTGTGTGCAAAGAGATCAATACAGCAGATACAAAACATGAGCATTGGCAGTGACATCGCCGCCTGGCAGATCTCCACAAATGAGGCAGGGGAGGAAGAGCCAGAATGAATAAAAAAAATAAAAACAAAACAAAACAAAACAAAGCCAGAAACAAGCGAGACACTCTCTCTGTCATTGACCCGCTCACCGCTGCCGGCGCTGACGTTGGCGGGAGGGTCCACTCCGGCGAGCGGGGGGTCGGGGGTTCCGGTCTCCGTTGTCAGGGCGGGGCTCTCGGAGGGGTCCGAGGGGCTGGCCCAACCCACGGCGAGGTAGCGCTGCACGGCCTCCTCCTCCTCCTCCTCCTGCTGCTCCTCCTCCTCGACGGCGGCCACAAGGGGCCGCTCCTCCTCTTTCATGTCCAACAGTACCACCTCTGGACCCCCCTCGGCGGACTCCAGAGATGGTACGTCCCAGGAGAAGGCCAGGACCATGAACTGAAGCAGGGTCCACAACAGACACATGAAGATCTAAGGGATGGTGTGAGAGAGAGAGAGAGAGAGAGAGAGAGAGAGAGAGAGAGAGAGAGAGAGAGAGAGAGAGAGAGAGAGAGAGAGAGAGAGAGAGAGAGAGAGAGAGAGAAAGAAAGAAGGAGAGAGGGAATTGGAGAGAGACAACGCATCACAGACATACTGTAATAACTCAACATGCTGTGAGTTTGTTTGGTTTTCCTCGACTTCCTGAACAACACTTGGGTCATGTTTAGAAAGACCTAAGAGTTGTACGAGCAGTCAAAACTTGGCAGCCAAGCAATCGGGAACTAGTGTGTGTGTGTGTATGTGTGTAGTATGGTGTGTGTGTGTGAGTGTGTGTAAGTGTAGTATGTGTGTGTGTGTAGTATGGTGTGTGCGTGTAGTTTGTGTGTGTGTGTGTGTGTGTGTAGTATATGTGTGTGTGTAGTATGTGTGTGTGTGTGTGTGTGTGTATGTGTGTGTGTGAGTGTGTGTATGTGTGTGAGTGTGTGTGTGAAGTGTGTGTGTGTGTGTAGTATGTGTGTGTGTGTGTGTTGTATGGTGTGTGTGTTTGTAGTGTGTGTGTGTGTGTGTGTGTGTGTGTGTGTGTGTGTGTGTGTGTGTGTGTGTGTGCCTGTGTGTGTGTGTGTGCCTGTGTGTGTGTGTGTGTGTGCGTTTTATTGTGCGTGCAAGTGTTGGCCTATGTGCATGCCTGTGTGTGTCTGTTTGTGCGTCTGTGTGCATGCCTGTATGTGTGTGTGTGTGCATGTCTGTTTGTGTGCATGTCTGTATGTGTGTGTGTGTGTGTGTGTGTGTGTGTGTGTGAAGTATGTGTATGTGTGTGTGTATGTATGAAGTGTGTGTGTGTGTGTGTGTGTGTGTGTGTGTGTGTGTGTGTGTGTGTGTGTGTGTGTGTGTGTGTGTGTGTGTGTGTGTGTGTGTGTGTGTGTGTGTGTGTGCGTGCGCGTGCATGTGCGTGTGTGTGGATAAGAGACATGATGTTACGTCATGTGCTTGTGTTCCGAGGGGGCGGGAGCAAGGGGGTGAAAGGCGGTGGATAGCGAGTGGTTATTGGCTGAAGGAGCAGCGGGAGGGGGCGTCGACCTGCTCTCTCTTATTTGGCAGCGAAACAAAACACGTCTTCTGTTCTTTTTGGGAAACGTATCGGACTGGACTATCGCGGGACCAAATCTTAAAATACACCGAAAAACAGAATGTTGAACAACGTTGTGTCTCTTCTGGAGCAGCAGCAGCAGCAGCAGCACCGAGGCTCCGGGGGAAGTCGAAGTGTATCAGAGTA
>CM051005.1:16592543-16700043 GCA_027704905.1 Muraenolepis orangiensis | reverse complement strand
GTTCACTGATATGTGCCACAGTAGTACTCAGTTGGTACCTAATAAATCACCTGGATGGAAGTTGACGCTCTCAACGTAAACATAACCTCTGAATCACACTGGTGGGGCGACAGAGACGGTGCAAGACAAGAGCTCACCAGTGGAACAATCAATACCTTTATGTAGGCGGTGGTGTGTGTGTGTGTGTGTGTGTGTGTGTGTGTGTCTTGCGGTTAATGGTAAACAGCCTGCATTTACATAACGGTTTCATAACCTGAGGCCACTTGAAAAACACTTTGCAATTACTGCCTCAGTTTCCACAACATTCATTCACACACACCGTCAGAGGCGGCGTCAAACATGGAAGGGATCGGCCGTCTCGTCATGAGCGGTTCGGGTTTAGTGCGTCTTACCCGTCTTAGGGACGCCTCCCGACACTTTTGCTAGGAGGAGCAGGGGGTGGGGGTGGGGGGGGGGGACCTTCGACCTAGCTTTCTCCTGAGCCGCAGCCTCCTCCCCTGCAGTCTGTGAAACGATGCGTCTCTGTCTGTCAATACCCAGACTCTCACCTGTGTTCAATTGACCTGGGTCCATTTGGTGTCCTCTCATGAAGCCTCAGCACAGCACTATGCATGTGCTGAGGCTCGTGCATGTGCACCAGATATATTTCATTGCCGTTTTCTTTCAGACTTTTCAGCACAATACGGAGTGTCCTCATTTGACTCAGTTGCTCTTTATAGTTCACCGCCGCTCCACTTCATGGATGTAAAACCACATGTGAACCGGGTCACGTTGGTTGGGCTGCTCTCCCGCTCTCAAACCTCACTCGTAACAAAATGTGAACATCCCTGAAAATGTGAACATTTGCATAACATATTGTCAGAGGTTGTCGGGCAAGCACTCCCCGTTTGGACGCGGGGGCACTTTATGCTTAGTGTTTTGTTTTTGCAGTTCGAACATCGTGAAAATAATGGAGTTCTTTTGTTTTAGTTTCAGTTTTTTTAATCCGACCATACCGGTTCTGGTGTTTAATGAACTGTGTGAGGAGTTGGCTGCTTAAGACAGATTGTTAAGGAACACAAACGTAGATTACGTTTGGGTCTCGGTCGCAAAACCATCAATCTTCACAGGCTCCCTTCAGAATAACTTTAGGAACTGCCGGCACATTTCTTGGTAAGTTCTGGTGTTGTTTTGGTGTGTTTAAAACATGGCTGCCACTTCTGCCTTATAACAAGAATATGATTTCACTTCCACATACCAGTTATCTCTTTGTGGGAGGCTGTTGGATTTGTTCATGATCGATCAGTCATGAATATGGAGTATGTTGGGCATGTAACATGTAAGGTGAGTTTCTGGTGTGTGTGAAGGACAGTGTGTGTGTGTGTGTGTGTGTGTGTGTGTGTGTGTGTGTGTGGTGTGTGTGTGTGTGTGTGTGTGTGTGTGTGTGTGTGTGTGTGTCCATTGAGGAAAGGGAGGAACATCCTCCTTAAAATTTCTATAAAAAATAAACTTGCAAGAGAACAATTTATACACATGAATTAATGGTGTGAAAGTACTAATAATATTACTATGTTAACACTTCGACGGAACAACAATCATATCCCCGTGTCAAATTACCAACAGCATCCCCTAACGCAATTGAAAATTACTGTACAGAGGACCAAGCTTCCCATTGTAGTCAATTCTAAAACTCCCGGACCCGAGCGGCCGGTGAGTCCTGGTTTAACATGAGTGTGTACGGCGCTAAGGGAGGACGATCCTCCCTTAAGGCGGGGCTACCCAGAGGCTCTGTGAACCAATCAGCAGAGCTCACTGCGCTAGTTATCATCATGCAAGGATCTATCTTGTCATTCATTAATTCGTCGAATATTTCAGACTTGACACTTTCAAGTTCCGACCTCAAAGCGTTCCAGGTGCATGACCCATCTACATCCATCTCCAGGGCACGTGATTTACGTGCCTTATTGTTTTTACTATATGGTGGTTCTTAATATTTTTAATTAAATACAGGTAAATGTATCTTACACAAGAAACGCTCCTCCCCCAAATCTCACTTAATTTATAAAAATAGTGAGGCACCTTCCTTCCTCCCCTACTTTACAACAGCCACTGCCCTGTCTGTCTGTCTGTCTGTCTGTCTGTCTGTCTGTCTGTCTGTCTGTCTGTCTGTCTGTCTGTCAAGTATTACGCTATGAAATGAGAATACTCTTACTATTTTTCAAAACAAGAGGATTCAGTGGTAGAGAGCAATGAGGAGCGTTGTGTGTAACCGGGGATTCGGGGGACGGACGGCGGTCGGGGTAACACCGCCCCTGACAGGCAGCAACCTAAATGAGGACGAACGCTAAAGCACTCGCCTCTGGCTGCCGACCGCTTGCCCCCCCCCCCCACACACACACACACACACACACACACACACCCTCCCCTAAAAGGACAGCGGCATGAAAACAACAACTAAAAGGCAGGACTCCGCAGTAGACTTACTTCTCAAAGCCGCATGGGCAACAAACAGAGACATAAACAAGAAATAATGACTGCGGAAAGTTGCACTGCCATTCAACGCGCCGCCCCCCCCCCAACACAAACAAACAAAATAGTCGGAAAAGTAGCACAAGGGAAGGCATGCTCAAATCCATAACATCGGTAGAATTTAAAAAACAAAACGACAGACTACGTTTACTTTGCAGGGGGAAACACAACCTTAAAAGTGAATGCTTTGCGAAGAAGAGCTTTACACAAAGAGAATAAGTATACATGCGCGCCGTCGTTCGGGGTGAAACAACGTTGCCACGGATACACGTTGAGACGGGGTTGATGCAGGGGATGGATCACCATGGCGATCACCGCTGTCGTTTTTACCATTCTCAGTGATGCCTAAACTTGCATGGGATGGGATGAGGAAATCACCCTTTAAGATCAATGGTAACACTTTACAATCAGCGACACACATTTTGAGTAGTTTCTAGGGAACAAATGAGGAACCAATGAGGAACAAACAGCCAGTGAACCATTAGCTAATGAGTATCTCCTAATCACATTGTTATGGTAGCTAATGGTAGTAGCCTAATGATTAGTTAATTAAGAAACGCCTAGTCCCCCTAAATGGACGGGGCCACTCTCTGCCTGCTTACCTGTCTGCTATTCTATTACCAAACTAAGACATGGCACCGGTAACAGTAAGCGCTAAATCCTCAGGTATCACAAGCGTTTAAAATTCACAGAGGGGTGCGACCGGGCGGTTCAATGGCTTCCCCTTTTTATTTCCTGTGGCAGTCAAGCAACTTCCTCCCCCCTGTCATTGGATCACAATCTAGCGATCTCTCCATCTCAGGCCCTCATTACGACCCCCTTATCTCAGGAGACGCTTGGCGGGACAATCTAAAAGCGTCCCCGCCGCGAGGTCACACTTACCGGGAGCGATATATATTGCATTGTGTATAAATCAGTGTGCACCACCCTTTCTCCGTCTGCACCTCCATCCCCGACTCCACACCCACCCATCCCACTAGACCACTGGAACAGGAGAGGACGAGTACCATCCAGTCTGCCATCAGAGCTCACCAGCACAGCACAGTGACAGCAAGCAGGCTCCCAGCCATATATTGAATATCAAAACCCCACCGCCCGATCGTGCCCAAATCAAACACTTCAGAAATGAGAGATGAATTCCTCCTCCTCCTCCTCCTCCTCCCGAAAGAGGCAACCCTCCTCCTAACTGCGGCAGGCCGAGACCAAGAAACAACAACCCCACCTCTCAGCTCTAACCTCTCTACAGCTTGCCCACCCTTGAATGTCATCTCCCCCCCCCCCCCCCCCCTCCATCCACCGCCACAGCCGCCTCGACCGTGTTTCCATCGAGGGTGTGTGTGTGTTTGTGTACAGTTGACGCCGGTACATTAGCGTGGATGAGCACTGAGTAACACACCACTTTGCTTCAACCTTAATTTGTTTTTTTTCCGCCTCTCTCTCTCTCTCTCTCTCTCTCTCTCTCTCTCTCTCTCTCTCTCTCTCTCTCTCTCTCTCTCTCTCTCTCTCTCTCTCTCTCTCTCTCTCCTCTCTCTCTCTCTCTCTCTCTCTCTCTCTCTCTCTCTCTCTCTCTCTCTCTCTCTCTCTCTCTCTCTCTCTCTCTCTGCGTACGACTCTCAGAAGGCCTGTTGTCATGGCTTGTAAACCTCCCCCCCACCACCCCCACGTCTTGTGTGTGTACAACGTTAGCACTTTGCGTAGAAAAAGGGAAGAGAGAGAGAGAGAGAGAGAGAGAGAGGGGGGGGGGGGGGAAACAAACCCAGAGTCTCTGATTGGTGCATCTGCAGAGGCGCCCCGGGGTCCAATGGGAAGCCATTAGCGTCTTACCTGGCTCACCTCACGGCGGTTTCTATAGGAACCCGGGAGAGAGGGTGACAGGTTTGGAGACTACAGGTAAACACCCGGGAAAACCCTCCCTTCCGCACTTTTACTCCCATTCCCTTCGACCGCAACCCGGTGTGTCACATCCACGGCGTCTACAGGACATTACAGACCAGGGAGCGGAGGTCTTTGGGGCGGGGGAGGGGGGAAGTTTCACGCAGGTGTGTGTGTGTGTGTGTGTGTGTGTGTGTGTGTGTCCGTGTATGTGTGTGTGTGTGGGGGGGGTCGGCTGCACCCTTTCGTATTTGGCACGTATATAGGATTTCTTAGGGAGAGGGGTGTTCGAGATGTTCATGAGCGCCACCGCTCCGCGCGGATCCTACGACGTCCCCGTCAACATCAACCTGCAGGGAGGCCGCAGGAGGCCCACCAGGTAGGACCGGGAACCGCTGCCACCGGCGCCCCAACCCAGACGTGGAATAAAATGAGCACCGTGCGTCGCTGCTTTGTGTGTGTGGGTGGGTGGGTGTGTGTGTGTGTGTGTGCACGGTCAACATTCTCCCTCCCAGTTCTGTTTGTTTTTCTGCCCTCATCCCGAGGGTGTGTGAGGGAGAGACAACTCGAGGGGATATAGAGAGCGAGAGAGAGAGAGTGTGTTTGTGAGCTTGTACACCTGCATACATACACACCTACGCATGCACGGTGTGTGTATCCTTGCATGAAATGGTGTGAAACTGTAAGCACCGGTGTGTAATCCATATTAATGTGGAAAACATTTAGCCGGTCATGCATGTATTCATGTGCCCATACAACCATTCATCCACGTGTGTGTGTGTGTGTGTGTGTGTGTGTGTGTGTGTGTGTGTGTGTGTGTGTGTGTGTGTGTGTGTGTGTGTGTGTGTGTGTGTGTGTGTGTGTGTGTGTGTGTGTGTGTGTGTGTGCCACAGTGGATTTCTCCAGTCGAGCCCCGCGCAGGACCAGATGTGGAGGAGGGGGGACGAAGGGAAGCTCAAGGCCCAGATGCCCGTCTCCAGCGCTGGGGAGGACAGGGCCGTCCTGCTAGGCTTCACCATGATGGCCTTCTCCGTGCTGATGTTCTTCGTGGTGGGGATCACCACAGTCAAGCCCTATGTCAGCAGGTAAAGGAAATGTACAGGTAGACACTATGTATACAGGTAGACACTATGTGAGCAGGTAAAGGCAGTGGATGAAAGAACGGGTTTACTGTTGTTTTTGAAAGCAGAGCAGGTGGTACAGTGCTGATATATCTGCGCTACACTGTGTGTGTGTGTGTGTGTGTGTGTGTGTGTGTGTGTGTGTGTGTGTGTGTGTGTGTGTGTGTGTGTGTGTGTGTGTGTGTGTGTGTGTGTGTGTGTGTGTGTGTGTGTGTGTGTGGATGACTGGTTTAACCCGTGGGGCCTTGTTTACCAATGCACCCCAGGTGTGCAGCCTCACCCAGCCTCAGACACTTAAATCAATGTGACTCAGGCCAGGTGCGGCTGCTAAACACGCCACCAACTCCACAGATATGTAAACAAGTTAGACCCGAGGTGAACAGGTCAACTCTGTGAACAGGTGAATGTGTACGTATCCAAGGAAAACCCTGTTTGAACAGGTAAAGAATAGGTATTCAGGTAAACACTATGTCAACAGGTAAAGGTGATGTAACACCATGCGATGTAAAAAGCGCAACGTCAAAATGTACTTTACTTGACTCCTTATCTCCCTCCTCCTTCACCTAGCAAATGGGCAGAGAACAGCAGCTGTGCGCTGGTCCGGGTGGAGCTGCTGGAGGACTGGGTGGACTGCAGGGGGGTGGGCACCATGCCCTGCCTCCGGGCCACCGTGAACCTCACTGCCTCCGGCCGGACGGCCCTCCTGCACCACGATGAGGACTCCCTGCGCCTCGCGCCCGAAGTAGGGAGTCGCCACATACGCTGCTACGGTCCTACCGGGCCACAGCCTCCCCCCCCCCCCCCCCCCATCTAGGCTTCTCCCTCATGGGGGAGGAGGGGAGGGTTGCTGCTTTGTGTGTCAATTCTGTGGGAAATTTAATTAAATGCTAATTATGGAATATCTACAATTTGAGCATGCTGGAAATGATAAGATGCCCCTCCCCCTCCCTTCATTTCTAAACATTTTTTGTTAAGACTGGAGCGAAAATCCGGTTACGGTCTCACCCTGTGATCTTGAAGAGCTGCTATGCGTCGGCGGGCCCCTCGTGTTAGTATTAGGAATCGAGGCCGTCTGTATCACTTCCAGCCATGCTGGCCTTGACATTCCTCCACCAAATTGTGTTTAATCAAATTACCTCAAAAGAACCGGAGGGCCAGAGGGGGACGGTAGTAGGATCATTTCCCCAAGGGCCCCCTGGGACGTTAATCTGGCTATGAATAGGGCCACACATTAGCCACTAATGTAATGAGCAGATCGGTGAAAAATCGTACCGGCCAAAGAACAACGACAAAAAACCAACACTCGGTCAGTTTTAATCAAACCTTGGAAGTCTATGAATCCCACTTAAGATATTCTCTTCCCCTTTCTCCCTTTCTCCCTTCCTCCCTCCCTCCCTCCCAGTGTTTCTACATACCCAAGTGTAAGATGAAGGAGGCGGAGCTCCATGACGAGGCCCTGGTGGTGAAGCACAACCTGGAGGAGAGGCTGGGCAAGTCCCTACCGTGTCTGGCAGACTCCGCCAAGCACCCGGACCACGCCGTCCTGCAGAGGCGGTACACCCGGCGTGTGGCCCTGTTCGCCATGCAGTGGCCCGTCCTCATGCTGGCCGGAGGGGCCCTGCTGGTGGGGCTGGTGAAGCTGACCCAGCGGCTGGGACTCGTGCGCCCGGACACCCTGGGGCACCGGAAGGGCGTGACGGGGTACGAGGACGGGGAACACCCCGTGAACATCCAGACCAAGCTCTACAATTTCCCCAGGTGGCCGAGCACGCAGTTCTTCAAGCAGGACGCCGACGGCTGAGGAATGGGCGGTCTCTGTGCACAGCACCGCACCAAAGCAAAACACAGAAACACCCGCAAGCGAAAAATGAATATGGAGCTTTTAATAAAGAGAAATATTTTTTTATTTAACAGTACAATGAGTTTATGAATTAATACTTTTTTTCGTCAGACATGGGAGGATCATATGAGGAATGGGGTGGAGGGAAGGGAAGGGAAGTGGGGGGACAAAGAGCATTCTAAGAGGTGTTACGGATATTTACACATGAATAGATGAACGTATGAGCGATGTGTCCTTTACAACAACAAAAAACAAAACTAAACCATAAAACATGCAGGGAAGCTCCTTACTAAGCTCAGACAAGACACGTCTCTCTCTCTCTCTCTCTCTCTCCCTCTCCCACGCCATTACCACTGTTTAGATCTCAATGTCCAGTTCTCATCCTTCAACAGGTATGATTCATATCGTTTCGACAGCTAGCAGCCGCCTACTTGGTTTTCGCTAGGAGACGCGCTACACACAGCGCGCAACTCCGACTTAGCCTTTTTCCGTTTTCTTCTGTTTTTCTTCCATCTTTCGACGATTACATACATGATTTCTCCTGCCTACAGGTTTTTTTTTTAACTTTTCTTTTTTCTTTTTAAATACAAAAATATATTACCTCTGTAGCGTTATTCAAGGAAAAGCGTTTGCACACGTATTCTTTCAGTATCGGTTCACCTTCATCGCGACGCTGGTGCGCCCTCACACACGTACAAGTAACAAGGTCATCTCTCTTTTCTTTGTACATGAAATTCAAGTAAACATCAGGTCAACCAAAAGGAGGACAAACAGTCGGGACCTCATGCATGATGCAGCGGGAAAAGAAAACTAAAACGTACGACGACGACGACAAAGTGAGGGTCTGGGGGCGGAGGCCGGGGGAAGAAGGCATCAAACTTTAGGATAATTTTTCCGTATTGTCATCCGCAAGTGACGGTACGCTCTTATTTTGAAGGGGGCCAGCCCCATGGGTCTGTATCCTGTACAGAAACGCACACGTCCGGGTATAGGACCACCTCCCTGACCGGTCCACCGTTCCAACATTTCTTAGTGAGAGAAACACACAAAATGTGTGCGTGTGTGTGGTTGCGGAAAGACCCGGAGCCTCCGGCCGGGAAGGCGTCCATCCGTCCCTGCGTGATTTGTTCAGAGCCGAGACAGGGCCTCGGGGACACTTTGTGTCCCTGGGGTTATCGATTGTGAAGCGAGGGGCGGAGCTCGTCTGCACATTGGGAGCCAATCACGGGGTGTGGAGGATCACTTTGAGTTTCGGAAGGATTAAAGATCACACGGTTGGATTGAAGAGCATTGTAACAAGGGACGTCTCTAAATCATCCACTTAGTATTTGGGGCGCAGGAGAGGCCCAAAGCGGACAATTTTAATGCGTAAACAAAAAACAACAGGGTCGCCTTGAGGGCTGTGATTCGCACTAAAGCACCACACACTGATACACACACTGATAGACACACACACAGACACACACACAAAAACTAAAAAATAAAAAAGGAAAAAGGCAGGGTGGTAGGTCCTTCTGTGCGTGAGGAGTCCGCTCTACAGTTACGATGACGCAGCATCCATCAGTTCATTTTTCTTCTTCTTCATTTTAATTTTCTCTCTTCTCCCGTCTGTAAAATGCTCAACGAGGCATCGGGGAGAAGCCACGAGGTGGGGGGGGGGGGGGGGGGGGGGCGGGGCGGAGTCGGGTTTTGGGCTAGTCGTCTGGGTTTCACTTGTTCACTTTGTCGAGGATTTAACCAGAACACGTTTGTGTGGTACAGTACGAACAAAAAAACAAAAAAAAAAAAAAAGTACAATTTGCATAGTGTAGCAACACAACATGACGGTGAGAACGGCGGTGTGCTTTACACTCTGAATCACAGAGACCAAAACAAAGTAGTAGGAGTTGAATTAAAAAACGGGTGACCTAGCTTCCTCGAACCTTGAAATGTGTATTTCTTCTTATCGCGACGTTAAGTGACTTAATGCTGGAAACAACAAATTATAATACTGACAAGACAAGGTAAAAATGAAATAAAACAAAAAAAAAACAATTTAAAAACTGAAATGGCGCAAAGATCAGTGCTACAAAGACGAAGGGGAACTGGAATAGTAGTGAGTTAAAAACCACGAATGACGGCATGTATAGTGGGTACTTTGGCTCAGTAGAAAATAAAGACTCCGAAAGGTATATATGTGCACGGTAAGCATACACGGCTGAATATACTGCAGTACAAAAAAAAAAAAAAAAGAGAAAGTGGCCAGGTCAAAGATTTCTAGGCCGATTATATGGATGCACCATGAAAACAAACAAACGTGATAGTCGTTCTTTTCAGCAGAAGTCCAACGTAATACTTTGAATAAAACGCTGATACTAGGGCGACACCTTTTTCCGTCAGCGGACCGACGCTCCCGTCATGTGGACACGTGGGCGACGCCGCATCCTCCAGATTCACCCGCTTCGACTAGGGGTTCTGATTTGGGGGCACCTCAGGGATCTATTTCGAGCACCTCTTTTGGATTCCTCCACCATGCATCATTACATTACCGTCATTTAGCAGACGCTTTAAGCGACTTACAATCTGCATCCACACCAAAAAAAATTAAAGAAAGAAAACAAGGTCAAAGCCAGACGAGATGTGCTCAGCCTTCATCAGTTCATCGTAGGTAGTGGGGACGAACGTCACGTAAGCCGAACCGCTCTGCGACAAAAGTGATGCGTTCGATGCTGATGGCTGTAGATATTCGAAGGATAAACGAAGCTGTGCGCTCATAGGTGGGTGTCTTACAGGAAGAAGGGCTGAGCTGTTCTCTGGGGTTTCCGCCACCTGCTCTCCATCTTCTCTGCCGCGGAGAAGGCCCGTCTCTCACCTCGCCCCCCTGGGGCCTTCTCAAGGTCCGCGGAGCAGGCGGCCAAGGGTTTAGACGGCGAGTAGAAAAAGGTAACAAAAGCGTGCCGGCGATGGTCGCGGCGCTCTCAATAGCGCATTCCGACGCCCACACCGCTGTTCCATCCCAGACTTGCCTCTTGCCTCAGGCCCCCGCCGCGGTCGGCGCCACAGCGGGCGCTACCCAGCCCGCCTCAGTTCATGGCGTGCTGGCGGATGGTGTGGAAGATCCAGTCCATCTTGGTGGTCCAACCGCCATGGTGGGCGTCGTTCATCTGCTTCATGAAGTAGTCCACGGCCTCCTGCTCCGTCTTGTCCAGGGCCAGCGTCTTGCGGATGTAGGCGATGTCGTCGAAGGACTGCAGCTCGGGCATGCCGGAGCCCAGCATCATGGAGAACAGGTTGATGAAGAGGTTGGCGTGCTGGCGGATGGCCAGGTAGGCCTTGTAGCACATCTCCTGGAACCTGGGGGGAGAGACGGAGAGAGAGAGAGAGAGAGAGAGAGAGAGAGAGATCAGAGAAAGAGCAAGATCAGAGAAAGAGAGAGAGTTAGACCAGAGAAAGCAGAGAGCAGAGAGAAATAGATGCAGACAAACAAAGCACACATGAGAAAAATAGAGCCGCAAAAAATGCAGACACAACAAACCAAGATAATAATGATAATAAAAGACCCTCCCCCTCCTTCAACCGATGTAAACAAAAGGAAATGACAAAGTACCTCTCAAACTCCCGGGTCTTGGTGCACTCCTGGGTACCTTTGCTGATCACAATTAAGAAGTCCTGTGTGAGAACGAAGGGCACACGCTCACGCTTGTACCCAAACTTCTTCTTCTTGTGGTCCAGGAAGTGGCCGAAGTCGATGTGGAACAGCTGTTGGAGGAGGACAGAGAAGAGCGGAGGTTACGCATCGTATTGCCGGCCATTCCTGTTTGAGACCTGGTCTCTCCCGATCTACTGGCCTTATTCCCCGAGCAGTCATCTTGGTATTTAGAGCTAGCTGGGAGTTCCAGATTCAGTTCAAACTTGTGGACGATAATTCAGATAATCCCTTACCTGTCCATCTTCCTTCACCATGATGTTGCTGTTGTGTCGGTCACCGATGCCCAGGATGAAGGTAGCTACACAGTAGCCCGCACAGGACCGCGTGAACAGATCGATGGCCTGGTCATACCTGAGAAACGGAGTCGCATTTACAATGAGATTTACATTGCATTAACATTACATTACACCAAGTCATTTGGCAGAGGCTTTTATCCAGAGTGGCCTACAGGTGAGGCGGAGAAACGATCACAGAGACATCATCAATATTGGCGCAACTGCAAAAAAAAAATTTACACATGCTTTATAAAGTAATTTAAAGCACTTAAGCTGATTAAAAAGGCAGGTAAGCCCATCTCATTCAATACACCAGAGGCACCAAGGATCGCAAATTAGCCTGAACATTAAGTACACTAGAATATATTTTACCTCGCACGAAACTGAATCCAAACAGAGTTGATTATGAAAAAAACAAAACCTACAGGCTAAACTGTTAGTTAGTATTTAGCGCTACGGTTGAGACGTTTAACGGATGCCTCTTGCACGGCGAGCGGCCTACAAGTAGACTGCGGGCATTGGGTTTTTCAGACCCTTCATAAGTCTCCTGGGGGGAACCCACGCAAAGCGTTGGAGGAGCGTCGTCGGATCAACTTACAGCTCTCCTCGGTTCTTATCCTTGAGCCACTGGTGCAGCGTGTGGCTGTTGAACTGCAGCGCCCCCTTCAGGCCTCCCTTGCACTGGATCTGCATGATGGTGTGGGAGTTCCTCACCACCTCGATCAGACCCACGCAGTCGCCGATGGACAGACAGCCGTATGGCAGCATCCTATGGTTACACGGAACACCAGTGAATGAGTGAGGGAGTGGGGCATGTGTATGTGAATGCGTGTGAGTGAAGGGTTTTTCCATAATGTGTGCGTGTGCATATTCTTTTAAAGAATGTGTGCGTGCTTGAGTTTAATAATGTGTGTGTTTGTTTTAACAATGTCCCGTGTGCACAGGAGTGTAAGAAAGTGTGGGTGGGGGTGGGTAAAGATAGATAAAAGGGGAGATATAATTAAAAGATTTTTCATTTTCAAACAAACTTGCATAGCGAACTGCAAAAGGAGACTTAAGAAGTGCAGATCAAGAAATCATATGATTCATCCGGTCCCTCAAGACTGTACTAGCGAGAGCGAGAGAGAGGGAGAGAGAGAGCGCAGGCGGGCGAGTAAGTGAGCAAGAGTGAAAGAGAGAGAGAGAGAGCGATAGAGGAGCCTCTTTTAAATCACCGCACCCACAAGGGCCTGGTCGCTGGAATCAGTATGCAGGTACTGCAGCACAGATAAAACAGGAGGAGGAAGAGAAAGGGGGCAGGTCCAGTCCGGTTCTATCCCAGGGCTGTCACACCGGAGACGGGCAGCCTACCTCAGATCAAGACCCTGGTTTTGCCAGATGTTCTCCATTATCCTGATGATCTGCAACGTCAG
Source organism: Muraenolepis orangiensis (assembly GCA_027704905.1). Lineage (NCBI taxonomy): Eukaryota > Metazoa > Chordata > Actinopteri > Gadiformes > Muraenolepididae > Muraenolepis > Muraenolepis orangiensis. The sequence goes on along the minus strand of CM051005.1, from coordinate 16,687,327 downwards.
CATGTCCTGCCTCAGATCTGCAGAGAGAGAGAGAGAGAGAGAGAGAGAGAGAGAGAGAGAGAGAGAGAGAGAGAGAGAGAGAGAGAGAGAGAGAGAGAGAGAGAGAGAGAGGAGAGAGAGAGAGAGAGAGAGAGAGAGAGAGAGAGAGAGAGAGAGAGAGAGAGAGAGAGAGAGAGAGAGAGAGAGAGAGAGAGAGAGAGAGAGAGAGAGAGAGAGAGAGAGAGAGAGAGAGAGAGAGAGGGTGAGAGATGAAGAGAGATATAGTGAGAGACAGGGGGAGAGAGGGTGTGTGTGTGTGTGAGAGAGATGCAGAGGGGAAGGACAGTCGGACACAGAGAGCGGAGGGGTGTGGATGTGTTAGCAGAGCAGTGGCTCTTTGATCAACTCTCTGATGTGGCATAAGGAACCGAGGCCGACGGTGTCTGAAATCGGCCGCCTGCGACCGAGTGGAGTGTGGGACGTGATGCAGCAGACTGCAATAGGAGAAGCTGGTGTGTGTGTGTGTGGAGCTCCACACTTTCCTGGCGACTCGGCATGGTTTCGGCACCAGAGAGAGTGAGCGGTGTGGGGTTTGTATAACTCGGCCCCCCCCCCCCGCTTATGCATTATGCTTAACAACTGTATTGTGTTCACCTTGCAATAAGAAGAGCTAAGACAGGCCATGTGTGCACCCATCCATGTGAGGGGCTTAAACGTGCAAGGATGAGACTGCCGTGCGACTGCGGGCGCGAGGGAGGATCACACACGGGCCCACCCTCAAACCGGCTCCGCCTACTCCCGCATCAGACCGGGACAGCGCATGGTGTGGTGCGGAATTTGCCCTTTTATTTCTGCGTCCAATTGTTTTTTGGTTTAGAGAAACCCACGGCTAATAAGACAGTTTAATCGCAAGCTTGGAAGACGTATTCCATGTATTTATCAAGACACAGAAGGTCTATCAGTTGTGACCAGAACTATAAGTCACCAAAGTCAGATCACAGCTATAAGTCACCTATAAGTCAGACAAGTTTAGTAGATGTTACTATTGTAAGTCGCTTTGGATAAAAGCGTCTGGTTAATAACTGTAATGTAATGTTATGTTATGCCCCAGACGGAACGGCGTTCGAGGGGTTACACAAGGAAAGGCCTACATTGTTTGGCAGAAGATAAGGGAGAACATAATATAATATAATAATAATAATAATAATAATAATAATAATATGGCAACATTGACATTAACCTTTTTAATGATGCAATTACATGCAAGAACAAATAAAAAGGAATCAAGCAGTTGAGAACTCTACTCTGTGATGTGTGTCCGACACAACAACAACAACAACACAAACATATTGCATTTAGTGTTACAATACATCCCATCGTTAAATGTGATTGATTCACTTAAGAGACGTTTAATATATTTGGATTGTTTCAGACAGACGAAACACACACAATTATAACCGCCATGATGAATTCAGCTTGACGTTCAATATTCCCCCTTCTTTCGCTTCTTAATCCCAATAGCTCATTGAGAGCCAATTTATTTCAGATTAGTCTCGTCTACACATCTGACGACGTTTCACAAATATTTCCACACGAGTGCCACACAACGCCCTTGATCTATTGTCCAATGTCCAGTCTTTAGAACAAGACTCATCGGAAAGAAGTCTGTCCTATTTCACGGAGCTAGTTTGTTATGGCGTTAATTTTGCATTAATATCGTCAAACTAACTTTCATTAACCTTTTTTTGGATTATAGTTTGATTACACTTGGTCATGTGTCTTAGACACAATGCACAATTATTGTGAATTCAGTGTTAGGCCTATATATTATATTATATATTGTACGATTCGGGACACATTTGTTTGACAGACCAATTTCATATATCGTCTATAATATATACAGACAGAACCGTCATATTTCTCTTTTGGTGCGATCATGCCTGATCTGCTTCGCCTCCAGCGAAACGCTTCTTTCTATACGTCGTAAAAAAGGTGACTGATTAATTTAAGAGACGTTTAATATATTTGGGTTGTTTCAGACAGACCGGGTTTGGACTGCGTCCTTTGTCCTGTGAGTCGTTTTATCGCACGGTTGGGCGGATTCAAGACAGCCCGGAGAAAAATGGGCAATAATGAACGAAGGACACATGGAGAAAGAGAGAGGGAGAGAGAGGGGGGGGGGGGGGGGTAGAGAGAGCGAGAGAGAGGAAGAGGTAGACAAGGATAGAGAGAGAGAAGGATAGAGAGAGGGGGAAAGAGGTAGAGATGGATAGAGAAAGAGAGAGAGAGAGAGACACACACACACAGACAGACAAAGAGAGAGACAAAGAGAGACAAAGAGAGAGACGGAGAGGGAGGTTACGGTGTCGTGAGCTCACCGTCTCCGTTCTTGAAGATTATCTCGTTGCTCTGAAAGAGGAGTTCTGACATCATGTCCGGGTTCTCCCAGTTGAGCCACAGGGGCCGCTTGGCAGACGACATCATCCTGCATTCCTCCAGGCTGCAATACGCATTCAACGCATTCAAAAACAAACCAGGGAACTAAAAGGAAGGTCATGTGCTTCTGTATAACCACAACTGTTAAGTGATTCTTTCCCCCCCCCCCCCCCCCCCCCGAGAGCAGACGGGATCAATGGCAAATCACAACAAGGAAAAACGTATCGACGCCAGACGTGACGCAGAATCAAATTTCCCCCTGCCGTCGGTAAGGGGAATCAGATCGTACTAATCACTATGGATTGATGTTTACTGTTCAGAGAATTCAGAGAAACATGACACCCACAGGGCGCTGGGGGGGGTGGGGTGTAGAAAGAGCTAGCCTACATTGCAATGGGAGAGAATAGAATAAACCTAACCTATGTACTGGAGAGCTAGCTAGCTAGCCTAGCTAGCCTATGTACTAGTGTGAGAGATAGCCTACAGATGAGCGAGAGACCTAGGCAACATACTAGCGTGAGAGATGTCCTTTGCAAGAGCTAGGCTACATACTAGCATGAGAGCTAGCCTATGAACTAGCACGGGGATAGCCTATGCAAGAGCCAGCCTACACATACCAGGAAAGGCTATCTAGACTATGTACCAGCGTGAGAGATAGCCTACGAACTTGCAGGAAAAATAGCCTATGTACTTGCATGAGAGATAGCCTATGTACTAGCGTGAGAGCTATCCTATGCAAGAGCTAGCCTACATACCAGGGAAGGCTATCTAGCCAATGAACTAGCGTGAGAGCTAGCCTTATGCGAGAGTTAGCCTACATTCCGGGGAAAAGAGCTATACAGCCTTGGTACATGTGTGAGAGCTAGCCAAGGCCCGACCGCGTGCGCTAGGCTACGTACCGCAGGTTGCCCAGCTGGTGGGCGGGGTTCAAGGGCGAGGTGAAGCTCTGCAGGGCGTCCATGTAGTCCGGCCTCCTCATGTGCTCCACCAGGAACTTCATCTGGACCTGGCGCACGAGTTTGACGATTACAAAATATAACAACTAAAAGGATCAAACCAATCCCCCCCCCCTCTCTCTCTCTCTCTCTCTTTATAATATGATAAGTGTTGCATTAAAAAAGGCTTGTCAGGTGATTTAACACGCTGTTTCTGTTGCAGTGTGTGTTCCAGCAGCTCTTGGCAGACAGCGTGTGGGCATGGGAGTGTGCCAGGGGACCGTTGAAAATGTTATTATTATTTTTTTTTTCTGCACTTCTCCGCCGTTTTGTCTTCTGACAAGCTCCAAAAATTAATAAAAAAACATAGACAGAAAGTTGAGCTTTTCAGGCGGTGGTTGTTTTTTTTGGGGTTGTTTTTTTGATGTGGGTTGTTGTTTTTTTCGACGTCATTTTCAAAAACCCGGCCGAACAAAAGAAAAAACAACAAAAAAATAAAGAAAAAGAACAAAATCAAGAACCGAACAAACCGTTTATCCGGCGAGCGGCGATGCGAGATGAGGTGTGGAGCAGCAGACCGCCCGGGTGGCTGTCAGCACATTTCTATACCCGACTGTCACTCACGCCGCCGTTGCCCACCCACCGTCTCTTCAAAACCCGGGCTGCTGTTATAATTAAATGCCAAAGCCGCTGATATACAACGCGCAGAGGGGGGGGGCTGTTTGGCAGGCAGAGGCGACGCTGCATGTGTGTGTGTGTGTGTGTGTCTACCTATTTGTAGTTTTGTTGTGTTGTTATTTTTTACCTTTTGGGCTTCGTCCTTCTTCTCCTGCTTGAGGAGGTCCGTGAGGTTGATGAGCTTCTCCATGGCCTCCACCTGTCGGCTCAGGTGCTTCAGGTACATGCCGCACGCCCGGCAGTAGGACTCCAGCAGCAGGCCGAAGCGCTGGCTCACCGTCTTGTTGTGCATCTCCGACCTGATGGGGGGGGGGGGCGAGGGACATAGACACACACAGAGAATGGGTGAATTGGAGAGAGATAGCAAGGCTTTTTAGATATGTATTCTTTCTTGAACTACTGCATGGGAAAAATGTACCAAAAAACGAAAAGAACAAAGAAAACAAACAAAGATATCGGCAGATGTTACAGTCACAATAAATTGTGACTGTAAGTAGTAAATTGCAGAGAGAGAGAGAGAGAGAGAGAGAGAGAGAGAGAGAGTGCTGGTCAAATGAGAGTCATTACACTGGCGTGTCAAACACAAGACAAATTAACATTTCCGATTCGACTAAATGAAGAGGGTCGATGGAAAGGGAGGCAAGGTCCGAGGGATCACATTAGCCGACGGCTTACAGCTTCTCGATTGACTCACTTCAAATGCCAGAAGAAGAAGTGTCCTATCCGCTGATTGGTCAGCGCTTTCTTCAGCAGGAACCGGGCTAGCGGGTTGTCCAGGTACTGCTCGTACTTCAGAACCTGAGCATCGGACGGCAAAAGGTTCTTTAAAAACCATTGCATTACCGCACGCATCGGATTACATCATTGATCGGCTTATTCACAACAGACAATAGGGAACGAGGTTTGCAATCGGATCAGACGACGTCAGCACAAACCAGCCTAAAAGTGGCCATATAGCATTCATTTGGCAGACCACTTTATGCAAAGCAACTTACAGCTTACTCATTGGTTTTTAGATACAGGTCATTAATAAGCCAACGCATTGTACTTTTACCTGAGCACTGGTTTTGCTCTTGGAGGGAAGGAAATGCACTTCTGACTTCTGGTGACTAGTAGTTCCAGCTTGCCTACCTATGTTCAATGCACTTATCGTAAGACGGGTTGGACAAAAGCGTCTGCTAAATGACTAAAGTAATGTCATTTTTGGGAGAGAGCCAAACTCCCTACACCAGTACACTCCTCTGCCCCCAGTATAATGCACGCACACGCACACGCACACGCACACACACACACACACACACCTGCACCAGTTGGATGAGGTACTGCGAGAGCCGGTCGTCGGTCAGGTACTTCTCAAGGCACTTCACAGCAAACTCCCTGATCATGGGGTCGGGGAAGTTACAGTCCAGTAGCTCCATGGCCTGCTCTGGCTTGATGGCCGGCCAGTCCTTCAACAGGCAGTACATCTGGAGGAGGATGACAAGGCCTTCAGCGCACATGGAAATCCCACCCACCAAATCACACCCACACACAAACAAACCGTGTTTTGACTCGTCCTTCAAGTCGTATTTTTTCTTTTTTTACATTACTCCTTTATAACATCCTAAAATGCACTACAAAGCACATTCCTCCCACCCTTATCTCCATAAAAAAAAATCTCTGGAGTTGCATTAATTTGATGAACAAGGCCACGGGCCGATCCAGTTACCCATGTGATGCCCTTCAAAATAATAGCGCGTCAGCGTTTGGAGATCGGAGCATGGCGTACCTGTGCAGACTCATCTCTGGAGTTCCATTTCACCGCCAACAGGAGCTTCGGAAGTATGTCTGGTATATTGAAGCAGTAATGTCTAAAAGCAAACCCCACGGTTTCATCATTCCGACTGTATACATAAATATAGCAACAGCATATTGCACAGGTGAGGACTGGCGAGCCGGTAGGCACTTCATACATAATGCAATCAGAATCAGAATCAACACACACACACACACCCACACACCACACCACACACACACTTACCTGTGCCTCCAGAGGAAGTCTTTTTCCTGCTCCGTGATTTCAGAGAGTGGGTCCCGGCTACAGACGAGGTGGAGCTGTTCGTTGTCGCTGTCCGTCAGGGGGTTGTCACGGGCCAACCTGTTACTCTGGGCAAAATAAGGGAAACACAGTGCTGTTATAAAACCGCCAAGACACCACCGGCCCCCATGCACAGGCTGATATTCTCTCTGACACACACACACACACAGGCTGATAGTCTCACACACACACAGGCTGATAGTCTCACACACACACACACACACACACACACACACACACACACACACACACACACACACACACACACACACACACACACACACACACACACACACACACACACACACACACACACCACACACACACACACACACACACACACACACACACACACACACACACACACAGCTGTGTGCTATTTAAGTGCATGTGGTCACCGTATATGTAATTTCCCGACCCCAATCCTGTGTTTGTGTTCTGCATGGCTGCCCTTACCAGGCTGGTGTGGCAGTAATTGTATCCCAGCTCCCTCGATATGTTCCAGTTGGCGTGATCCTCGATGGTAGCCATGTCTGGGAACTTGACGGGGCAGCTGAAGTGATCAAACTCCAGCTCCAGACAGGGCGTTTCCTGTGTGTGTGTTTACCAGGCCATGGGGAGAAAACAATACAACCACAACAACAACAAGGTCAGCCCAGGTGCTAATTGTTAATCAACTAATGGAGGCCTTGAGGAGTGGCCGTACGCAGACCGAATTACTAATTCATGAGTTGGCCAAGGAACTTCGATGCTCCGAAGCGACGCCACTCTGAACACACGCCTATCTCTGAACACGCAAATATGGGAATAGGTTGGGAGCCAAATAAAGACGACAAGAAACCCCATCAAATAATATAGACGCAAATACATGCAAGAACTAACATTTTCTACCGGTGCGAGAACTTTGTCAATCGTTTGGTCGCGTCTCCTTTTCTGTCTCTTTGTCACACACCAGATTCAGATTTGGTTTGTTTGTACCATGTATAAGGTACAGTGAAATGTTATCACCAGTTCCCAAAGTTGTGCATAAAATTACAGAAATGCAATACTAAAATAGGAGAATACACAAAATGTACATATTTACATAATAGATGAATATATGGATATGTCACTATAAACGGTAGTGTACATTTATAGAAGTATAAAGTAGGGCTGGGCGATATATCGGTATTATGAGTTATACCGGTATATTCATCATAAGGTGATATGTAGATGGGACCATACCGTCATACCGATATGTCTGAAGTTATGTTATGACCGTTGTTTTTTTGTTGCATTAAAGCCGTTTTGTCCCCTCTCATCTCTGAGTCGATATAACGTAGGCAGTTGTCTCTCTGCGCTGTTCTCTCTCTGCTCATACGCTCAGCCCCGCCCCCAACCCCCTAGCCCCGCCCCCTCTCTGCGTCTGCACGCAGGCTCTCACACAACTTTCCAGCAACATGGAGACGGACGTAGCGCCGGTCGGTAATGTGGAAGGGCTAGTTTCAAAGAAAAAAAACAACGGTTCTATAATTTGGAGATATTTGGGATTTCAGATGAGAAGCAAAGCGATTGTATTTGTAAAAGATGTGTGCTGCTGCTGCCCCCACACTCTGCCCATACACTCTGCCCCCACACTCTGCCCATACACTCTGCCCCCACACTCTGCCCCCACACTCTGCCCCGAAACAAGCCTCGTTGCAAGTTTCATTTAGCAGGGTTGTGCCTTATGAAAAGAACATTTCCAAGTGGCGCAATATAACGAAGGCGATTTTGTCAATTGCACAGCTCTGTAGGAGCAGAGGTATGCCTATGTATTTAATAAAGGCTATTTATTTGATGGATTTTGATTATTTCAATGTACCTTTTCATTTACGTGTTAATATGTAGTATGCAGCTGTATTTGCAAAGTCACAGAGGCTTTGCACAATGTAGAACCCCCATACCTTCAAAGACATCCGTCTCAATAAGAACTCAAGCGGGGGTCGTGTTCACTTTACACCGAAGCTCGGACTCGGTCTAAAAGTAGATCCGACGGCCGTCGACTTCCTGCGGCACAGCGCGTTCTCTGTGACATTGTAGTTTTGCTTTTCGAAGCGTTATTCAAATAAAAACATGTGTTTTAACCAATTGGACCGTTTCAGCAATTAAAAAATGGTAGAGAAAACGATGACGAGCCCCGTTTTTAAATGTTACTCGGAGGCGCTGGAAAGGAGCACGGTGGAGCAGCATCACCATTACATTGTGTGGGGAGAACCCCGACACCTCCCACTGACGTGGGGGAATAAGAATTACCTCACGTCCACATAATAAATGACATCCATATTGAGTCGAGTAGGGGTAAACTGTGGCCCAAGAGGGAAAATAAGGCCGTTAAAAAAGTGTATTGCGTTTTTTGCAACGGAATTCTGCCTTTTCACAAATTATCCGGCATATGTTTGACGTAAAATAGAATTGTGCAGTTTCCATTTTTATAAGGTCTTTTTTTCTTTTCTTCGCCCAGCTAGCAGATGTTTGCAGTAAGATAGCAAAACAAAACACTCCTTGTGTGTGCATTGTTATTCAGCTTAAAATAACCGGTTCTCACGCAAATTTCCCAGCCTAGAGCTCCTGGTCTCTCACCTTGTTGGGGTTGGAACCGGTAACGCCGATGGGGTTGAGCAGGTCCTCCATGCCGTGGGGAACGGGCCACAGGTTCAGAGCCATCTTCCCCGCCACCAGCGTGTGTGTGTAGTCAAACAGGTTGATGTTGCCCCAGGCCAGTGGACAGTGCTCCTACAGGACAGGGGGACAACGATTAGTAGAACAAAAAATATAGTGATTTCTGCCATTATCGCAATTGCTTGCTTCCCCAATACTTGTATCGTCAGGTTGACTCAAAACTTGATTTGTTATCTTGGTGGAAGCTAATGAATGGCACCGTCATACAGAGTCTACAGTTCAAACCTAATTTTGCATTATAAATCAATCAATCCATCAACTCCATTTGAAAAACAAACGACAGACCTGTAGAACGCGAAGCTCAACAATAAACCCATACGTTAAAACCCAAGAGATAAAACCGCTAAAAATATGTATTAACATATTGCAAATGTACAGAATCGCATTGCTTTAGTAAATGTATACTGCGGGAGGGAATGGGGAGTAAGCATTTCATTGTACTTGTTGCAAATGGCAAAAAAACATCTTGCTTACAGAATCGCAACGTTCACGGCCTATTGATCACGTCACACACACGGATGGGAAGAAAAAGCCATCGAGGGCTATAAAGCCACCAGTGTATTGTGTCGTGTGTTTGAGTGTTGCTACTCCTTTGCGTTGGCCTAATTTAATGGAAAAAGTTCAACACACAATGGCCTAGGAACACACAAAAAACCTGTTTTGACTTGTTTGTTATTTTTTAGCTCTTCGGTTGAATTCAGAGTGTACTTTTGTTTGCGTTGAGACCTGATCCTGCTTGTTTAGAAGATATCATCTCGACCTTGAGGTGACTGATTATGCTTTCCTCAGTCGCACAACACGGTCTGGTTGTTTTTTTAACCTTTTTTTGTAAAACAATAATGTCTCAGCCTCACTTGTAATTTCGGTTCAGATCAAAGCGTCAGCTAAGCGGAAAACACAAACGTGAACATTGATTGGACACATATGGTTTTTGGGCGGGGCATGGTGTCGAGTGTGGGGGGGGGGGGGGGGGTTTAGTCGAGGGTAGTGATGCTGCTGCTGACCTCCTTGGCCCCCTTCCTTCCCTTCACAGAGCAGATGGAGAGGCAGAGCCGGGCGGCACGAGGGATGTCTGGAATGTACATGTCGTAGTTCAGCCACTCGTTCCACCTGGGAGGAAGAGAGAACACACACACACACACACACACACACACACACACACACACACACACACACACACACACCACACACACACACACACACACACACACACACACACACACACACACACACACACACACACACACACACACACACACACACACACACACACACACACACCATACATACATACATACATACATATATATATATATATATATATATTATTCCCAGCTGGCCCTGAGTGACAGCAGAGAGATTGCAGTGGCCATGGAAGGGCGGTAACTGCACCGTGAGAATCCCAAGCAGCGGTCATGTATAAATGTGATTACCTGGGGTTGGAGCACGGTACGCGCTGCGTGTTCATGTTGTCACACAGCTGCTCTCCACCATGGTAGATCCCCGTCCTGACGTAGATCTGGGGGGGGGAACAAGGGAAACATCGTCAATCTGTTGGTTGGTGCACATCAGACGAAAGAAAAAAAGTAACACGACATCCTCCTCAGATGCCATGTCGGTTGAACAGGGTACAGAGAACAGGGATCAGAGGACAGAGAACAGGGGACCGAAAAGAGAAAATAAGGAACAGGGAACATAGAACAGGAAAACCAAGATGGGATCTATTCAGGCACTAGTACAGGGGTTCCCAAACCTTTTTTGGACCATTTTATCTAGCACTGAAAATGTTGGCGACCCAAACTTGTGTGTAAAAGCGTCTGCATCCACACAAATAGTTGCGCACAATCAACATCTGCAGGTAACATCAAGGTCCCGGTGAACGTCTCGCTCTACTCGACAATAAGTGATTAGTGGCAGCATACTTGAATCAGGAAGTCATGAATCATTAGACAGTTTTGTAGTTTTCAATCAGTTTTGTATATATCGGGACATTGATATTACCCATGTTGATTGAGTGAAAACTATTATCGCAAACGTGAAACGCAAACATTTTCAGAGCTAGGAATGGGGTCCGCGGGCCAAAAAATAAATAAATAAAAAGGTAGGGCGCCACAAAGAGAGAGAGACAATCCCGTCACAAAGGCGGTCTGTGTCACCTTGTCAATGTCCCGGATGTTGACGTTGACGTAGGTGGCGCACAGTATCCGGATGCGCAGCGTGCCGTTGATGGCCCACAGACACTTGGTGGCCGTCTCGCCGTTCATGTAGGGCGTCGCCGTGGAGATGCGGCGGGCGTACGACGGCATGGTGAAGGTGTCCATGGGCAGCTGGGAGTAGAGGCTGTCCTTGGCCATCAGCATCAGGTTGGGCATGCGGCCCAGCATGATGCAGCTCCGCACGTACTGTCAGGGGAGAGAGAGAGAGAGAGACACACAGTAGGTTGAGGAGCAACCTCAGCAACCGTTGCGTGGACTAGGAAGGCAATTAATTACTATTTTCATAGTTGATTGGCAATCATTTTTCCCAGATTAATCGTATATCATTTGGTCTAGAAAATGTCTATCAATAATAGCAAATGCCATCGCAAGTGAGGTCTTAAATTTGCTCACTCTATCTGACAAGCAGTCAAGAAAAACTAAAGTATTCATTCTCATGTTGAACTTGACACCTATGACGTATCGTGTACAGTAACTAGATACACGTAATGTATATATCAAGGGATGAACAGCATTGTATGGGTGCAGCACAAGAAAGCTAGACAAATGCCAATTTGGTTAACCATGTGAGCAATGCAATCATATCACCTGCCGTCTAAACTGTTGAACCCCGCGCGCGCGCGCAGCGCGCGCACGCACACACACACACACACACACCACACACACACACACACACACACACACACACACACACACACACACACACACACACACACACACACACCACACACACACACACACACACACACACACACACACACACACACACACACACACACACACACACACACACACACACACACACACACACACACACACACACGATCCTCTCACCTTGTACTGACTCAGAGGGTACTTCTCCAGCAGGTACTCGTCGCAGCCGCACACCTTGAGGATGTACTTGCCCTGGTACTCCTGCACGCACATCTTCAGCTGCTCCTGGGAGAGGAGCATGCTGCGAGTCTTCTTCTTGATGGCCTCCGCGATCACCTGCTCCGGCACGTAGTCGTGGTTAATCTTTAGTGTGTACTTCTGCTTGTCGTTGCTGGGCGTCACGATCACCCATATCACCACGATGATCTGACCTGTGTGTGTGAGGTGGGGTGGGGGAGAGATTCTGTGATCCAGGAGGGCTGCACGATTCATTGGCACAAGAATCTAATTTCCAGATTTCCACTTCTGCGATCAGGTTGCGATTCATATATTATATATACAGTTTAAACTCTGCAATTGCTTTATTATGATGTTATATACAGTAGGTGCCACATACTTGATTGATCCATAAATTGATCCATAAATAATACCAATGACAATATCGGGCACATTTATCACAATTATCATTTATTACATTTTCATAAAAAAAAAGTATTATAATTTATCAATCGTGCAGCCCTATATATATATGTTGACGAAACAACAGCTTCAATATTGTATCTGGGAATGGTGGTCCCCACTGGCCTGTAAGAGATGATCCAAAAAGGTCCGTACCCTTGTCTAGCTTATTGAAGATGTGCTTTGGAAGTTCTGTGGAAGTCTCCACGTTGGGGGGGTAGACGTACAGGGCCCGGCTGTGGGGCCCGTTGGTGTCCCGGAGGTCCACCGCCTCCTTGCACACGTTCAGGATGTTCCTCCTGAAGTCCTGCACTTCAGGGTCCTTCACCAGATCAAACTCGCATATGGGCATCCCGATGGCAAAACCTTTGAGCGTAATACAAGGATATATTATCATATTTTACTGTAAAACCACACGCTGATCAAGATATGACCCAACAACAATGCACAATAACAATAATACCACCTAAGTTATTTAGCCAAGTGACATTGTTCATCAAGTTCAAGTTCATTAATACATTTAGAGATACATATCATGAATTCAGAGAGGATAAGACTTAGGCATCATGCTCTAGCTCAGGTCAGTCATTGAGGGCTTAAACCCAGGGAGTTAAACACTCAAACTAACTACACTGTTGTGCACCAAGGATGCTTACAGGAAGGTTGCAGACACTAGGGGATCGAACACAACCATCATCATCATCACAATAACCCACACTCCACTATCCTGGCATTTGTAACGAAACACCCAGACGAAAAGACCCCCGGACCTACCGATCTCCCTGTTCAGGATCTTCTCCTCCCTGTTGCCCACCGGCTCGATGACCTTCAGGAAGGCCTGGAAGAGCCTGAGGTCACACAGCCGGCGCGTCTCGTCGTAGAACTCCTCCCGCTCGGCCTCCTGCGTGACGCTGACGAAGATGTAGGATGTTTCCTCCTGCAGCAGGTGGTGCAGCGGGTGCTTCCGGGCCTCCTTGAACAGCTCGTGCTTCACCGTGATCAGCGTGGCCTCCCGCAGGCACTCCAGCGTGAGGAACATGCCATTGGGCAACAGGCAGTCCACCAGGATGCGGGGGGGCATCAAGTGCATGCCCCATAGTTCCCCAGATGATGGCCTGGGCGGCATCCTGATGCTGGTTAAGGGTTTCTCTCGCTATTCAGGGTTTTCTCAGCGCTGTCTATTTAAGGTGAAAGATGTGCACTGGACATGAAAGGAGAAAGAGAGAGGTGTTTATAACAGTTTTTAATTTCTTTCTAGAGTCTGGGCAATGATTTGATGTTGGTGTTGTTATTTTCCATTTGGTGGCGTCAAAGTAAGTGTTGTCAACTCAATCCAACACGCAGCTTTGTGATAGATCCTAGACGCGAATGCCTCCAATAATGTAGTACAATTGGGTGCAAAATGTTAAGGAGAATGGAAATAAAAACGACTGCCAACGCGACTGGTGAAAGATGTGATGTATGTTAAGTAAACAATCGCAATTGGCATATTTACAGTGGGATAAGAACACCGCGGTGTATAGCCAATATAACCATCGATTTTGGTGGTATGACATTGTTATAACGTGTGGGCCTTACCTAAAGACTAAACGTATTGTCATCTTGAACAACGTTCGTCAGAAGCTCAAACATGTACTTTGGCGTTCGCAAAACCAAAGATCACTCAAATTAATCGGTATTGTTCAGCAGCCCCATGAACGATGACAGGTAACCACTGCGGGACAAGTCGAGTTTGTTTTCGAGGCCAATGGCATGTAAACAAACCCAGTGCGTGGCTAGCTGACGTTTATTAGCATTACTTGAATTCAGCTAGCATTTCAGTTAGCTTTGTGGGGTGTATCGGCAAAGCCCGACCAACTCCTGCGGTGTTTTTGCTGCCTGCCATGGGGTGTATTGAGTGTTCACTCCCGGGGCTATACGACCATAGTAGCCGAAGAGCAACAACCACCACCAGTCACTTTTCGATGTTAACGGGTTGGGCAACTGACAAAGTGAGCTAAAGGGGGGGGATGGCAAGCGAACCGCGAGCCCGGCGACTCAATCAAAAAGAGGACACCCTTGACTTTTCATTGACAAATTAGGAAAACTCAACAGCAGCCAGTACATAGGCTATGTTTGGCAGCTAGCTAGCCGGTTAGCAGAGAACCTTAAAAGCCAGTAGGGGCTAATTAGCATTAGCATTACCTGAACGAATAAACCATCCGTGCCCGTCAGTCCCCGAGCTGTCTTGCTAGCTCGACTTGTCCATCGAAGTTGTGATCGACGAAAGTCGCGAAAAGCCCCCCCGGTTATTTTAAGAAATGTGTCTGTAGCTACCCGCGATGGGGCCAGTGTATCGCGGAGAGATACGGCGTGTGTAACACCCCATGGTATTATTCATCGTGGCGGTGGCCGAAACACACGGCATACTTTGGAAGAAGCTCGCCAGGCTAGCCGCACGGTGCTAGCTCGCTGAGGAGGAGGCTAGCCGTCTCATCACGGACCGCCCTCCCTCGGAGCCAGGGGGGGAGAAAACAGTCTGTCATGATAAAAGAGATGATAGAGATTAACTACACTTTATTGTTACACTTTTATCATGTTAGTGGGGAGTGAACAATCTGTCATGATAATGGAGATACTAGAGATTAACCACTAATACACTTTGTTATTACACTTTTATTGTGTCTGTTAGTAAAACAGTATGTCATAATAATATAAATAATAGAGATGAACCACCGATACACTTTGATTATGTTAGTGGGAAAAAACAGTTTGCCGCGATAATAGAGATAAACCACTAATACACTTTATTATTACACTTTTATTATGTTAGTGGGGAGAAACTGTCTGTCGCGATAATATAGATGAACCACTAATACACTTAATTATTACACTTTTATTATGTTAGTGGGGAGAAACAGTCTGTCGTGATAATATAGATGAACCACTTATACATTTTATTATTACACTTTTATTATGTTAGTGGGGAGAAACTGTCTGTCGCGATAATAGAGATGAACCACTAATACACTTAATTATTACACTTTTATTATGTTAGTGGGGAGAAACTGTCTGTCGCGATAATAGAGATGAACCACTAATACACTTAATTATTACACTTTTATTATGTTAGTGGGGAGAAACAGTCTGTCGTGATAATAGAGATGAACCACTAATACACTTTTATTATGTTAGTGGGGAGAAAACAGCTGTCATGAGGCGAGGTAATAGAGATGAACCACCAGTACACTTTATTATTACACTTTTATTATGGAGATGTAGTAAAAAGTGCCCCTAATTATGAGAACAATCCACCACGCATTACATGACAACATACAAAGACGAAAGATGTAATTACAATGTAACAATTAGTAACTACAGTTGTGCCAAAAACGGTTTTCATGCACCAGTTTAAATCCATTTGACTAGAGCTATTGGCTGGCTGGACAAAATATATATATAATATATGTATAATATATATATATTATAATAATTATATATCTATATAAGTATATGTGTAATTTGGTCCGACAAACAAATAATGTATTGTGTGTTTCTAACTATGGTTATGATAAACAAGGAACGTTTTATAAAGATACTTAATTGCACCCAATCAATATAATATATATATATTATATATATAATATATGCTCAATATAAACAATTTTAAGTAAAATACATTTTTTAGATTATAACAAACTTTTTGCCGTCAGTTCAGATGCTTGTTCTGGCATGTATAGCATGCCAAAGAACATGCATATTTTGTACATGAACAACATTTAAATTTAAGATTATTTCATCCATCTTTTTTAAAAGACACCTGACCATGGCAATATTTGCTTACCCTGTGGTACATAAAGTGTTTTACGGACAAAATTAAATAAACAACAACAACAACAACAACACAAAACACACAATTTTGACGGGAGGTCAGAGGTCAGATATGGCTGAAAACAATCCCTTTTTCCGCTCTTTCTTCTTCTTCTTCGAGCACGGCAAGTGAATTTTCTTCACTTGTGGATCTTGCCCAGCTCCTCGCACAGTATGGAGAGGTACTGGGACAGCTTCACCATGAAGATGATGAGGGTGCCCCCGGTGAGCATGCATGAGGGCCAGAAGAGCGAGTGGAAGATGGCGGCGCTGCCGTACAGCCGGGCCAGCAGCACGGTGTCGTGCTGCCGCCCGCTGGGGTCGTAGAAGCAGGGGATCTGCAGGTTGGCCTTCAGACGCTCCGAGATGTTCACCACCAGGGCCTGCATGACGGCCGTCTCCTTCTGGCACTTGGGCACGAAGAAGCACTGAGACAGAGACAGAGATGTGAGGCTGTGTTGTGTCGTGGGTTGTCTCTCGATGCACGGTTAG
This sequence comes from Muraenolepis orangiensis, assembly GCA_027704905.1. NCBI lineage: Eukaryota > Metazoa > Chordata > Actinopteri > Gadiformes > Muraenolepididae > Muraenolepis > Muraenolepis orangiensis. The sequence continues at coordinate 16,670,633 of CM051005.1, read as the reverse complement.
TATGGAGCAGGGGGTTAGTGGTCTCACTGGGAGCAGGGTAGCAGGATAGTGTGTACCGGTTTAGGTGCTTGACTCCCTGCCAAAAGGCACTGGGCTTAATCCCCTATGTCCACACCTGGGGATCCTTGTAAATGTGCCTGTAAATTACGAATGGCTGGCAGTCACTAGACAACACCTCCTCGCCCCCCACTTTTAAAATGTAACCGCATTGTGTCATTGGCGACACATGCTGTCCCAGTCATCATCCCTTAGTCCATTAAAAGTCCATTCTCTCTCTCTCTCTCTCTCTCTCTCTCTCTCTCTCTCTCTCTCTCTCTCTCTCTCTCTCTCTCTCTCTCTCTCTCTCTCTCTCTCTCTCTCTCTCTCTCTCTCTCCCTCTCTCTCTCTCCCACTGACATTAAGCACATGTTCTGAATCTGCGTGGGTCTAAATCGAAATCAGGTAACAAGTCTGCCAGGCGTCTAAAGGCCATGTGCCAACATTTAACACGGTTCAACCATTCCCGGTAATTATTAAGTATTTTTTCCCCCCCTCTCTTTCTGGCACCACCATCACCACCAGCACCACCTCCACCACCACCACCACCACCACCTCCACCTCCACCTCCACTCTACCACCACCAGCACCACCTCCACCTCTACCACCACCACCCCTGGCCACCAGTAGCAGCAGCACTCACTTCGGAGCTGGCGTCCTGGGTCTCCTCATTGTGGGACAGCCGGCTGACACGGCCCGTGTTGTTGACGCTCACGTAGATCTGCAGGCAGGGGTAGCGTGACCCCCTCCAGCAGTCCGGCCCACAGTTGTAGGAGCAGTTGACGTCGGCGCCGACGGTGGAGTTGAGAACCACACACACTCCCTCCTCCGTCCACACGCTACCACGGTAGTTTAGAAAAAACAAACAAACATCTTTCTAGCAGAGGCTTTATTCAAGGAATGGCTTTGTAGACATTTAGGTTAAGAGGAATCTCGGTCTAGGGATCGAACATGGTACCTTGGGCTGGGAGCCGAACGCCCTACCACTACACTATCCTGTCCTGTGTCTCATACATACTGCTGTGTCAAATACATGAATAGAAGTACATCCAAAGTGTCAAATAAAGTGCTATTCTTTCTGACCTGTCTGCGTAGGAGCGCAGCATGGTGATGCCCAGGACAAAGTACATCATCACAGAGGACAGGATCATCCCCAGACCCAGCAGGATAGCTCGGTCCTCCCCGGGCTTCAGAGCGGTCACCGTTTTCTTCTTGTCCAGTATATCCACATCGCGGAACTTCTGGTACATAGACCTGATGAGACAAAGAGGGGGGGGGGGGGGGGTTAAAGAATCCAGATACTACATAGAGGTCATATTTGGGGTATATTTTGAGATGACGAGATACTATTCACTTTTCATTTCCTCTGGCTGCTCCGCCCCCTTTGTGTTTGGAGCCGGCGACAAAGAACATCTTTCCCGAAGACCCGCGGCCTCCTTTACTTGATGAAGGGGTGCGGAGGGATTGTTGAAAAGACCTGCGGAGAAGAATCATTGCTGTTTCGTGATACTTTACCAATACATAATATTTCCACAATACAATATCAAGGCAACATATTGAAGGATCGTGAGAACAACAATGATCAATGTGGTGCAAAGGTTAGATTTCACAATGGACTGAACATGTAATAAATGAGGCAGGACAAATGATACGGTACCTTTGGTGCATGCTGAGTGTGTTGCCAAACTCACAACCAGCTCCAACCACACACAATGTGTTTCTAATTCTATTCAAAAACCACACTACACCTCGACCACCACCACCAACACCAACACCACTACCAGCAGCACCAGCACCAGCTGAACAGAGCACCCTGCCACTAGGTAAATATCTCATTTGAAACCCTCAATCACGCTAATGAGGTTAGCACTAGGTGATGATGGGATGGGCATAGATGAAAGGTGTTAACGTTGACAAACTGAACCGGTGCCCGGTTTGAAAGGCATACAGTACCTGCCTGTGGCGTGAACACCCTGCTGTCAACACTAACTCATTGGTTTGGAGCAGCACTAACCGCTTGGTCTGCTTGGCGGCTTCCTGTGCCCTGGTCGCCCCCCCCCCCCCCCCCCCAACCCCCCGATCCGCTTAGACAGTAAACAAAGACAGCAGCCAACGAAAACATTGAAGACCCTGTGAGTTATCTGTTTACGAAGAGAGGATCGGATCGATCGTCACAACCACTTTCGAGATTGTCTTTTTTATAAAAAAATTTAATTGAGGACGATATATTAAAACATTTAAAATGTCAGGTCGCCAGGCATTCAACGCTATTAATAATGCAAATTCTTTATGAAATATTCAGAAATTGATTTCATTCTCATTCAAATACGTGTGCATACGTGTTTATTCACTCTTGGAAATGTGGTTTCATCAAGTGATTCCTTTCTAGGTTGCGTAAAACATTATTTAAGTTGTTAAACACATTTCAACAGTAATTCGGTTACACCAGAGGATGGGGCGGCCCAAGGTTTCATCTCATAGAGGGTAACAATGGGGTCATAATAACACAGGGAGAACAGCCCAACAAATTCCTCTTTCATGAGTAAATTTCCTCATTGAATTACATTCCCAGCTGCGTACGAAGCAACGTTGTCATGTGGAAATAGAGAAAAAAAACAAAAACACAAAACTGTGGAGTATGTGTGTTAGTTTGGTGGCCGGTTTAAGCAGCCTCAGCCATCCCCCACCCCCCCCCCCCCCCCCCCCCCACACACACACACACACACACACACACACACGCTGAGGAGGTGTGCGAGCATGTACCATCTGCTCTCTATCAAATGACAAACTTTACAAAAGACCCAGTTTACTACTTATCCTGTGTCCTTGTCGTCGTTAGGCGTAGACTGGGTGCCTGGACAAGGACCTTGTTGCTGGTGGAGCCCACCAGAGGACAGGGGGGGCAGATATGGCTGTTTCCTCTGCCGTTTCCCCTGCCACATTCTTGGGCACCAACCGATGACAAGGAGACAGGATGAGGAGTAAACCTGTTCATTGTAAAGTTTGTAGTTGCTAGTGTGCATATGGCACATGCCCACTCTCCTCCTGAGTGTGTATGGTTGTGGCTGGTTAAACCTCACCCAGCCCCAGACTCTAATCAGTCTGACTCAGGGGGCCAGGTGAGGCTGCTTAAACCAGCCACCAACCACACACACACACCTGGTACGGGATCTGCAAATGTCACACACATGGGGATCTGGAAGGGTGAACGCAAACATGTTCTGTGTGCAACAAGCATCCTGAGTATTGTCTCTCTTTCTCTCTCTGTACCTCAGGTTCCCTGCATAACTGTATTGATTTCAACCAAACAGGGGACACACACTTTCAGAAGGACCAGCAGACTCTGAGAGTCACAGGCCATGCTTTTAAAAGCTCCCAGGTCCAGTTAAATGTCCAGCTCACCAGCACTTCACGCAGAGAGATGACTTCTTAATGTGTCCCTGTATATATCTTGAGAGATATGGAGCATTGCATTACATTTTCTGACATATTGCATTTAATATGTTGCATTTTTATATATTTAACTTATAAGGTTTTGTACTTTTTTTACGTTGGGTATTGCACATACGATTTTCACTCATTGCTTATACTTGTGTAAACTGTGAAGTGACACTAAACTTGACTTGACTTGACTTGATGACATGATTACAGCTAAAGTGACTTACAAAAAGTGAATTTGTGGGTAGTAGGCCTAGTGGTCAAACTGGTCAACTGTACTCTGCAGCAAAGCCTTCCTTCATTTGACTAGAATTAGTATTGCTATAAGAAGGAACAAACTAACAAGTGATTAAGGGAAAACAAACAAGTGATTAAGGAAATATGAAGTCCAAAGACTTCATATGTATCATATTTATTATCATATTTATCTCAAAAAAGGACCACTTCATAAAAAAACCTCTTTCATAATTATAATTATTTGATTATTATGGTTATTATGACAATTGTGGTTATGATGATTAGTATTAGTATGAATTATGTATCATTATTATACACTATAATCTTGACATTATTATATAATGATTATTTCAAAAAAATTATAAAAAATAAACAAGACAGCATGCACACGTTGGGTGCTGAAGACGGAACATAACGTCGTATATAGGTGTCCTCCTGTGTGGTTACTCAGGGGCCGTGTGTGTGTGTGTGTGTGTGTGTGTGTGTGTGCTGACAGGTCACATGACACCGTGCGATGCTCCGCTCTGTGCCTGCCACTGTATTGAAACTATAGCGAGCCCACGCCGGAATGCAAAGTTCACAGGTTTTTACCATAGCCGTATTATTATTTATAGCGCTATGTCTGGTCTCATTGCATTCTCTGATAACGTTACGTCAAACCTCAGACATGCATATGTGGTGGCCGCGTGTCGTTTTGTTTGATAAGCTTGAGCGGCTACACGGCGCTACAGGGCCCACAAAGAGTGCCATGGCTGGATTCCTGAAGGTTTACTGCTACTATATTTTATATTGTTCATATATTAGGAAAATAAACCCTGAGCAGCTGACTTTAAAGCCTGCTATTAAAGACACATTTTAGGTATCACAGTATCAATAACACCTGCATCAAAAAGTAACATTGATTTGCAACAATAACACCTACATAGGCCTACCTTCCAGCTTTCATTCATGTTCATTCATTAGAAAAAGAAAGACTTAAGTTATGTGTGAAGAAAACGGATGGTCGCATTGTGTCAAAAGTATAACGTTTTTGATTCAGTGCTGTTGGGGTCCATCAAAGATTCAAGATTTTAATCACAACTGGCCGTAAATGGCTGTGTTATCTCTCATGCAGTCCGAATGAAGAATGTCTTAGCACGTGCATGTTGCCTGCATGTTACCATACGGTGATTATTGCTTGAGGCCAGGTGGGCCCACTTGCTTTTTTTTTTAAAAAGGCACAAGCTCCACTGTATATGGGGGACCCTGCAGGTCAAAGCATGGGCATGGGCAGTAAACACTCTAACAAAGTCAAAAGTGGAGAATGGCAATTTGATATTGTGGCCTGTGCAGGGCACATGGTGGGCATGTGGCACATGCCATTCATATGGCAGCAGCCGCACAATAAAGAGGACTCTAGTCATGATATCATGTATGGATGCATGCTTTTTTTTTGCACTGATTTTTATTTTATGAAAGTAATGCATTTGAGACTTTTACGATGAGTGGGTACAGAATGTTAGCAGTCAATAATAATACAATAAATTGTTATGCAGCTTGCATGATTTATACAACCGACCCCCTTAATGGCAACACAATCAAACACAGAAATCCTACAAATCCCTTTTTGGCCATGTATGACCTCGAAAATAGATTGAACTATTGGATTATATACTATCTATGATATTTCTTGTGTATATTCTGTCACAAGATTACATTATTTTAAATCAAAACTCTGTGCCTTTGCATTCCTATTGCCTTAAATAACGTCATAGTTATCATAGTCATCTTAGATAGTATATACTAACATACTAAAATGTATTTCCTATACTTGTAGGCCTAATGAATGGGAGTAATCTGCGAGGGTCCTACCTGTTGTGGTCTCGGGTGGTTAGGATAATCCACGGGAAGTGTGTGCATCTGTCACCATTGGCTCTCCGACATGATATGGCCTCTGAGGAACGGCAACCAAGCGCTGCTTATTTAAACTCTTTTCCCAAGTGAACAAAATGCCTGCCATACCTGCCTTCGTAATACGAGTTCCCTTGTACAATGCTGCCATGCTTCAAATGAGTGGGCCAGGCACATTATATCTATACTGTATCCCATAATAGCCAACACTAACTGACCCCCCCTGGGTGAGACAGCTCAGCTTAGGTGGCTGCTCACTGCTCATTTTTGCTGTACACTCTATACCGTACATGACGTGAGAGATTCAGAAGGAGCTCTATCGACTTAAGTGGTTTAGTACAAACAGTTATAGTACAGTTAGAGTATTGCAATGCACTGTATGATAGAACAACTGTGACAGGAGAAGTTGCTGTGTTTCACCACAAGGGGGCGCTGCCGTCTCAGATATTACAAACAAGTGGGCTTCAGCACTGAATGTAGGCAATACCTCTATGGATACATTTTTTCCGATGTAATGTTCTAGTTACATATAATCATTCATTATAAACTGTACACATTCAAATCAGTCTATCATGAAAAGCCACTTTGGACACATAGGCCTATATATCCACCTTTGTCTTACAGTTATATATTGTTCATTGTGATTCCCACAACAGAGGTTATCTATAAGCTTCTCAGCAGAATATGTTATGAGCCATTCTTAATGTAAAATAATATATCCTCTCTTTTGGTCCTTGACAATAAAATACCTTTACTTCCGTTACGGCCTTGCCTCCAACTGACTCACTTTTCTAGGAATGACAATTTTCTGGGAATGTTATTTCTTCTCATTCCAGTACCATCTGTATCCGGAACCATATCCAGGCATCTGCTCAGTGTCAACACAAGACAATTGACGTAGTATTGCGTGTCTCGGTCCGAATATTTCTACTTGTGCTAAGAATAGCAAGCACGCTGCACCTACTCCATACAAGTGGCATTTGTATGTGTATTTTGGTTGTAACCCTATATCGGAAACAGAACAAAATAGTCAAGTCAATTTTATTCGTATAGAACCTAAATCACAGTTACAGACTCAAAGGGCTTAATAGGCTGTATACTGAATGTACGCCACCCCCTAACCCTAGCTCCCCCAAAGGGCAAGAAAAAAACTCCCTTAATGATCAAGGAAGAACCCTTGAGAGAGGTAAACATCATAAATGCTAAATGAGTATTGTTTATGGTGATGAGATGCTGGCTGGTGAGCAAACTGGTAGCCGTCCGGTGGGATGGCGTCCAGTCATAATGCCGGTCCTGCAATATAAATTGCAAATGTTCTTTTCATTTGGAGGCACAACAACTGTTTTTTTCTCAATCCAAAAATAGCTCTTGCTGATCATGCTAGCTAAAAATCTCTCTCTCTCTCTCTCTCTCTCTCTCTCTCTCTCTCTCTCTCTCTCTCTCTCTCTCTCTCCCCCTCCCTCTCTCTCTGTCTCCATTTGGCTGGGAGTAAAACAAAGCCTACCGAATATAGCTACCAATATAATAATGCATTAAATATATATGTGTTGTTATTGGCCATCATTCCTGTGTGATAGAACCTCTGCATTATTAAACATGATCCAGAATACAGCCTTCCAACCTGTTAGCCCAACTCTGTTATTGACATTTGCAGCAGAACATTTAGAACGATGGACATTATACAACCATAACCTGTAAGATTGTATTCATGTTACTCCTAATGCATGCCATGGGCCCTGGGTATGCCTTCAATCCATTAGATTTAAATGTGTGTGTGTGTGCGGGGTCACGTCCGGGAAGACATTAGATAGGTGGTGTGTGTGTGTTTGTGTGGTCTCTGAAAGAGGTGGCTGGGATGGATGAGCACTAAGATAGCCTAAGTGGTAGCTAAGTAACTAAGTAGTGGTATTATAGCAGCCTAGTGGGTCGTTGTTGTACATTAATGTGCGTCAAGTTTGCATAAGTCATGTTAGAGATGAGGAAAAAGTCTATACGACCATAGCGCAGAGGCAACCTCGTCACTGATTCGGCATTTCACAATATGTCATCATCTCCCGGAGGGGAATGGCTTGAAACGACAGCGAGGCAATTAGCAATGAGACGACACCATCAGGCAATAACATACATTGGCAGACTCCAGATGAGAGGACATATATGCGCCTACATCGCCTGTGTGCGCTGCGATCAGCGCAACGAAGAGGGGAGATCATTGAAGCCGAGGACTCATTGTCTACATATGCGTCTTTGTGTGTGTCTGTTTGGAACCTGGAAGTCGCAATGGATTATAAATTATTATTTCGATTAGAAAATATGTCAATGTGCACCATTGATCGCAATAGTAAAGTCGGCCTGTTGTGGTGGCCGTGCTCAGTGTGAATGACTGAGCAGCCCCGGGATGGGGGGTGGGGTGTAATAATGTATGGGTAGTGAGGATGACCAGCCAGGCGAAAATGAGTTGTAGTGGGGGGATGGGCGCGCCGTTGTTATGACTGGTGCTTGGCTGCGAGACAAGCTGCTCTAGAGGCCTGAGGCACACTTACGCGTTTCATTTGTCAAGTTCGCTTCTAGACAATGTGACCTCGTTTTCGTTTCGTGCGCGTTAAAAACAACAACATATTATATCGAAGATATTTGAAATATTTTTGGAAATAACTCTGCAATCTGGATTGCATATGCAGCAGCGATGGACAGTGTATCCATGAATGTAACACACAGTAACAGTCAGAAGAACCCCCTGTATTCAATTAGAGGATAGATGAATCTCATATGGTTAATACATCCACATTAACTCTATTGGAATCAAATGACCTGTTACCAAATTACCGTTTTTTCAGAACTATGTGGTAACTAGTGGGAACGCGACTATCGAGTTTGTATCGAGCAAATATCCCAATTGGCCAACAAAAATACGCAATCACTGACAACCTCAACACAGTGGGCTACTGTCACAGGCGGCTCATTTCCGCGGGTCGGGTCACTCCTCTGTGCCGACCGTCTGAAGCCGTCGTTAGCTTCCCACCGCCTGGCTCTTTAGCTTTAATATGATCATTCATTTTTATGCGAATACGATTAATTTCGCGATCGAACGAAATGGATAACATGGTTTGATTAATTAACCAGGATCCCGGAAGAAAATCGTCTGTTGAAAGGTCTGACCCACAAGCAGGTACGGGATTATAAAAACACTGTCATTAGCTTAACTTGGCTAGTATTAGCACGTATCGCACGCTAGCGTCTAAGCGGGCTTTGAAGGCTGCATAGTTAGTTGATGTGTTCCTGTTATGTAGTATTTTAGCACATATTTTGGCGAATATGTCGGTGTCTGTGCAAACTTTATGCTGTGTATCTAGTCATACAGATGCGCGATTGGGCTCTGCGCTCAGGTTTGTTACTGTAAAGTGAAGTGAACTCTGCTGCCTGACTGGCATGTGTTTTGATGATGGGCACGGCCGCTAGCTAGCTAGCTAGCCGTATAACACGCACGGCTATGGGGCTAACGTTACCCTGTATCCGAAACGATACCCGGCGATACACTTCTGACATTGTACAAAGCACCCGAAACAATTCCCTTCAAAAAAAAATTACATTTTAGATGACACGTTGAATGTATATTGACATTTTCCGGTGCCTGTGTGTGCGCGCTTAAGTCATTGACTAATCGTGGCATGTGGACTAACGGCTGTCTATTAAATTACGTTACTGTACACGTTTATAACCCTGAGCCTAAATTAAACGCGGATCTAAACCTGTCCAGGCGTCGGGTCAAACATGTTATTTTACTGATGACTGCGGCTAACGTGAGCTATTCTCTCCAACACGTCTATATTAGCCCGGAGAGCACGCTGGTTCTGCTGCCGTTCACTAGCAACCTGGTGTGGGGGGATGGGCATTGTATTTCCGATGCATGCTGGCTATCGGCTAGCTCAACCAGTGTGCAGTTGAGAGGGCAAATTAGGGGTGGGGGACATGTTGTGTGTATATATAGTGTGTGTAGAGAAACACATAAACGCTGTGTGAAGTGGTGTGGTGTGCGTCAGCAAGGGAAGCCCCTTGTTAAGTAGCGTCACTAATTTAAATGATGACCTGGGTTATTACAGTAGTTGGTGTGGACCCCACTGTCCCTTGACCTTTTGTTTGTTGCTTGCATTCTACGTAGTAGACTGTTGTTATACTGCTATATTGTAGAGTAGCCTCGACTATATAGTAGAGTACACTACTATCTGTTCTATGTGCTTGAGTACATAGCAGAAAAAACGATATAGTAGACTGTTCAATATGGTAGAGTACTCTATATAGTAGACTGTTCTATAAAGTAGACTATATAGTAGACTCTTGTATATGGTAGACTGTTCTTTGTAATGGAGTAGTATAGTAACATGGACTGTTCTATAAAGTAGACTAGATAGTATTTAGTAGTAGCTTTATATGGTAGAGTAGACTATATATAGTAACATTTTACAGTCGACTATAGCTGTCTCTTCATTTGAATATCCTCGGACAAATGCACCTCCTTAAAATTGCTGACCTGAGTTGTGATGATCGTTCGCACACTATAAAAAAAAACTTTGTTGACTGTCATTTGAATAATGTAATTCTAAAGTGTATTTTGTTTTTTTAATTTTGATTAGATAATCTTTATTTGAATGTTTTAAACAATGTAGAGTGCACTACATAAAACGGAATGATCTTTACCTGCAGTATTATTTCTAAGATGCTTAAAGTCTAAAGTAACATATTTGATTTGAATTTTCTTTTCCTCCAGAGCTCCACAATTCCCGCTCAGGACCACATGACCCATGATGGACCTCTGAGGACCGCTCGATCACATGGGTAGCGTATTAATACCTAATTGGCCACCTCACATGTCGTCCATATCAAATTTTATTTTCCCCAATCACAATGCAAGGATTTTACGCTGTCTGTGGTACATACGGTCATCGTCCAGTCCTACAGAAAGAAGCTCCCTTCGCCTCTTAAGTCATTACAAACCCTACAGGGTGAGGCAGTTAATGGTGGCGATGGAGGTGGTCAATGGCAGAGGTCAAGAAAATGGCCTTCGCTCATCCAGCTGTCATCTGTTTTAACAGGTGTGTGTGTGTGTGTGTGTGTGTGTGTGTGTGTGTGTGTGTGTGTGTGTGTGTGTGTGTGTGTGTGTGTGTGTGTGTGTGTGTGTGTGTGTGTGTGTGTGTGTGTGTGTGTGTGTGTGTGTGTGTGTGTGTGTGTGTGTGTGTGTGTGTGTGTGTGTGTGTGTGTGTGTGTGTGTGTGTGTGGAAAAGCAGGCTATACCCTGGTGAGGACGCCAGTGCATGCAGTCACATGTTGCCCGTGCGTGACTTGACTTTGACACAAACGCACGGTAAGGTGTGATGGTGATGGGGGTCTTGTGTAGAGGTCACATGGCTGACCTGCTATGTTTGTACCAGAGTCTCCGCTATGGCAGAATGTAAGCCCACAGCACAACCTGGGGGGGGCTTGTCAAAGTCAAGCTGGGGCCAAGTTTGTCCTTGAGGGGGGGTTCTGGTGGCCTGGTTTTCTCACTGACCATGGTTTAGTGAACAGACACATTCATTGGCACTTAAGATTAGAGCTATGGTCTCTGGTTGAAGCTGTTGACTGATTTAGCTTATGATTAGCTGATTATATTGATACTGGAATATATCATTTACATTTACATTTAGGGCATTTGGCAGACGCTTTTATCCAAAGCGACTTACAAGGTGTACATTAGTTGAAGCAGACAATAGCATAACACTGGGGTACGCAAACATAATGATACATTCTGCTGGCTATACGTTATCAATACACTGGGGCTAAATATCGATATATTTACAGACATGCTGCCGCTCTAAACCCATTCCCTGGCATTAAGCTTGACTTGACCAGTCACTTCTTCAAGACTCCTTGTAAAAGGGAGTGAACTAAGTTGCAGTGAAGAAATGTGGGGGGGGAAGCAAATCAGGGAGGCACCGGCATCTTTTAAGCAAAAGTTATTATTACTCATAATTCCTGCTTTCTTCTTTTTAGTTACACCGATATCGTGATACCATGGTTACCGTGGGCAGAGTATCGTGATAGTATCAGGCGTTACTCTGTGATTTTCCCCCCCCTACCATAACACAGGTCGTGTTTATGAAAGGCAGACGTGGTTTCATGTTCTTCGAGTTACACTTTAGCAGCCAACAGGAAAGCTAAGCAGACATAGAGACAGGAATAGATGGCATAGTGGTTGGGGTGTCCCGGCAGAACGGTTCTGGGTTGAGCCAACGTCTCCAGTCTACCTGCAGGGGTCCTTAAGCCAGAGGCCTAACCTAACCCCTAGTTGCTCCTAAAGGACAAGCCGCCTTGGGTGTAAGCCTCTGTCAAACACCAGCGGTGTGTGTTCTCTAATTTGGAGCCCATTGAATCTCTTAAATGTTCTCGTTTGTTATGTTGACTGTGTTCTATCGGTCATCTTAGTGTTATTGGCCCTCTTCTCGTAGTAAGTTGCCAGTATTTTGATTCTTAAGGCTGTTTTAATGCGTTAGTGGAGGTCTCTGATCCCTCCCTGACTCCCTGCTATCGGGAGGCAGGGGGGTGGGAGGGTAGGTACTGACTTTCCAGCTGGCTGGCATTGCCGTTCCCTCCGTCCGGGCCCAGCCACTCGTTTGTGTCCCCTCGTGCTGTTGAAACAGCACCGGCTTGAAGGGGTGACTCTGCCATCCGCATTGTTGTGTTTTTTTTTGGTTTTTTTTAAGAAATTTGTTAGTTTATTGCCGGTCTCCTCCAGGAACTTGTGCTCCTCCAGTGCTCGCTTCCTTTTGGAAGAAAGGCCCAGTAATTACTTCCAGTTGTAAGCTAATGAATGGAAACTCATGCCCTGCCCAGGGCTAGTGAGGCTCTGCTACACGACGCCACCCCCGTCACCACCTCCTCCTCTATCACCAGCACCACCTCCTCCACCACCACCGCTGTGCATACAGGGCCATTCAGTTGGGACTACATGGTGGCCATGCCAAATAGCGACCAGGAGGACGTTGCGTTATTATCCTCCGTCAAGCATATGTCACATCGGCCCATTTCTCTAGTTCTCTATCATAGACACAGCAGGAACATTTAAGAACATTTAACATTTGTTATGTCCTCCAGTGCCGCCAATCGGTCATCTCATCCATCTATCTATCTGTGTGTTTTAAGGTATTGCAGATCACACACACACGCGTGTGTGTGTGGCAAGACATCATCTTGTGTTTGGTTGTGTTTTACTACTATATGTCTACAAGGGAACATGTATGTGCTAACTCTGCTTCTCTCTGTTTGACCCAGGCTCCTATGCAGCACTGGCAAATGGTTTAACCACCAGGACTAACAATGAGCATAAGCAGTGATGAGGTCAACTTCCTGGTGTACAGATACCTGCAGGAGTCAGGTAGGAGTGGCTGTGTTGATTGGATGGTGACCGAATTGTGTATGTTGAAAGGTTAACACAGGTCATACGTTATGTGAAGTCCCATTCCTGACGTATTGTAAATACGTTTGCATTGCAAAGTAGGATGTTAGGAGGGTTTTCTTTGAACCTGAGGTGGTGGAAGTAGGATGTTAGGAGGGTTTTCTTTGAACCTGAGGTGGAGGAAGTGGCTGTGATCCGCCTTTCGGATCCGGGTCAGTGCTTATGAGCATGTGTACAGTTGAATAATATAGAATCTCTCTCTTCCCTCCACCCAGGCTTCTCCCACTCTGCGTTTACGTTTGGCATAGAGAGCCACATCAGCCAGTCCAACATCAATGGAGCCCTGGTGCCTCCTGCGGCGCTCATCTCCATCATCCAGAAGGGCCTGCAGTACGTGGAGGCCGAAGTCAGCATCAATGAGGTCTGTAGCTCTCTTTTTTTTCTTTTTTTAAAGCCGTGCTAGTTTTTTGTTTGTTGGTATGTTCAATGGTGGGATGCTGGCAGGCATCCCTGTCTTTTCTAAAACAAGTCAGACCTTCTCAGTCCTTGCCAGGAAATGTGTCATGTAATCGGGGAGGAAGCATAGCCCACCCCCCCCCCCCCCCTTATATTCCACTCAATGACTCGTTTTTTGTACACTAACCCCTTCCACTTCCTTCTTCTTCTCGTTTTTCTGTTCTGTTCCACGCTGGGACACGCCCGGCGCAGGACGGGACGCTGTTCGACGGGCGACCCATCGAGTCTTTGTCCCTGATCGATGCCGTGATGCCGGACGTGGTGCAGACCCGGCAGCAGGCCTACAGGGAGAAGCTGGCACAGCAGCAGCAACATCAACATCAACAGCAGCAGCAGCAACCACAACAACAACAGCAGCAGCAACCACAACAACAGCAGCAGCAGCAGGTGGTGGTGGTGGCAGCGGCCAGTGGGAGCACCGCAGGGAGCCTGCCGACCGCCAACAACGGCGAGGGTGCTGCCAACGGGGAGGAGAACGGCGGCCACGGTTTAGCCAGTAAGGAGGCAGCGAGGAGTGTGTGTGTGTGCGTGCTTGCTTGTGTGTGTGTGTGTGTGTGTGTGTAACAAATTGAGGGTTCTAAGAAGTTCAATTCACACTAGAATGTGTCCAAACAAACACTGAACTCATTTTTGTATTGGCTGTAAAACCTGCATAAACAACTGGCTGTTTACCGCAGGCAAATCATATTTTGACCCAGTCTGCTACAAAGGGCTACATTCGGGAAGTGCTTATTTAAGCATTTTATTAGTATTCTGTTGATCAATTTGAATCATCTGCTCTATAAAAGCAAGCCGACCACCAAGTTATCGTTGCATAAAATATATATATAGTGTGTGTGTGTGTGTGTGTGTGTGTGTGTGTGTGTGTGTGTGTGTGTGTGTGTGTGTGTGTGTGTGTGTGTGTGTGTGTGTGTTGTGTGTGTGTGTGTGTGTGTGTGTGTGTGTGTGTGTGTGTGTGTGTGTGTGTGTGTGTAAGTTTGCCCACTTACAAAGAAATGAACAGTCTATCATTTTAATGGTAGGTTTCTTTTAACGGTGAGAAACAAAATATCAAAAAGAAAATCCAGAAATTTACATCATATAAAAGTTATAATTTGATTTGCATTTAATTGAGAAATAAGTATTTGATCCCCTTGCAACCAACAAGAATTCTGGCTCTCTGACAGACCAGTTAGATAAGTCCTCTCGCTTTAAGAAAGAACTCCTAATATCAACTCGTTACCTGTATAAAAGATACCTGTCCATAGAATTAATCAATCAGATTCCAACCTCGCTACCATGGGCAAGACCAAAGAGCTGTCTAAGGACATCAGGGACAAGATTGTAGACCTGCACAAGGCTGGAATGGGCTACAAGACCATCAGCGAGCAGCTTGGTGAGAAGGAGACAACTGTTGGTGCGACTATTCGAAAAATGGAAGAAACACAAAATGACCATCAATCGCCCTCGGTCTGGGGCTCCACGCAAGAGCTCGCCTCGTGGGGTATCGAGGATCATGAGAACGGTGAGGGATCAGCCAAGAACTACATGGAAGGAACTTGTTAATGATCTCAAGGCAGCTGTGACCACAGTCACCAAGAAAACTATTGGTAACACACTACGCCGTAATGGATTAAAATCCTGCAGCACCCGCAAGGTCCCCCTGCTCAAGAAGGCACATGTACAGGCCCGTCTGAAGTTGGCCAATGAACATCTGAATGATTCAGAGGAGGCTTGGGAGAAGGTGATGTGGTCAGATGAGACCAAAATTGTTATCTTTGGCATCAACTCTACACGCCGTGTTTGGAGGAAGAGAAATGCTGACTATAACCCCAAGAACACCATCCCCACTGTCAAGCATGGAGGTGGAAACATTATGCTTTGGGGATGTTTCTCTGCTAAGGGGACAGGACGACTTCACCGCATCGAGGGGAGGATGGACGGGGCCATGTACCGTAAAATCTTGGCCGATAACCCCCATCCCTCAGCCAGGACACTGAAAATGGGTCTTCCAGCACGACAATGACCCAAAACATATGGCGAAGGTAACAAAGGAGTGGCTAAAGAAGAAGCACATTAAGGTGGAGTGGCCTAGCCAATCTCCGGACCTTAATCCCATAGAAAATCTGTGGAGGGAGCTGAAGCTTCGAGTTGCCAAGCATCAGCCTCGACACCTTAAGGATTTGGAGAGGATCTGCAAAGAGGAGTGGACCAAAATCCCTCCTGAGATGTGCTCAAACCTGGTGACTAACTACAAGAAACATCTGACCTCTGTGCTGGCCAACAAGGGTTTCTCCACCAAGTACTAAGTCATGTTTTGCAAGGGGATCAAATACTTATTTCACTCAATCAAATGCAAATCAATTTATAACTATTATATGATGTCAATTTCTGGATTTTTTTTTTCTGTCTCTCACTGTTAAAATAAACCTACCATTAAAAGTATAGGCCGTTCATTTCTTTTTAAGAGGGCAAACTTAGAAAATCGGCAAGGGATCAAATAATTATTTCCTTCACTGTATATAGATTTTAATACTAATATCTTCTTCTTTAATTGTTGTCTCCATCACGTTGTCTCCACGTTTTAACAAGCCATGTGCAGAAAAATTGGGATTAGGGAGTCTTCAAATAGGAAGTGATAAAAGTCGCAGACAAATCTCCCCACGATCCCTTTGTATATTTTATAGAAGGGCGGATCTGAGATCCTGAGCAGTAGTTTAAAGTGTGTGTGTATACTTAGTCTTACCCACTGCCGCGTCTGCCAACTATTTCGTAATCTTGTAAACATTACACTGTTGATCGTGGATTACCACTTTGCGGGATAGTGTCGCGCCACGTGTTTGACAGCCGGGTGATGTCTGCTGTTTACACGGAGGCATCACTGAGCGAGACGACCGACCTTACCTGCTCCCCGATTCCCAGGCTCTCAATTCCCCGGCTCACCTTAACTAACAATGGCAGAACAGAACATACATTAACGCTGTTTCCCTGTGTATTCCCCTAGACCACCATGTGGAGATGATGGAGGTGGAGCGCAGCGTGGAGATCCCACAAAGCAAGGCCATGGTCCTCCGGGGCCACGAGTCGGAGGTGTTCATCTGTGCCTGGAACCCCGTCAACGACCTCCTCGCCTCCGGGTACGGTGTCCCGTTCTATCCCTTCCCTCTTCCCACTCTCTCTCTCCACATGTTTCCCAATGTGTGGCTCTTCTGTTCTTCCAGACGAGGGTTCCAAAGGGATCATCGTAGATCAGTGTGTGTTGTGTTTGAGCAGGTCTGGGGACTCCACGGCTCGGATCTGGAACCTGAGCGAGGCCGGCACCGGCGGCTCCACCCAGCTGGTCCTGAGGCACTGTATACGGGAAGGCGGGCAGGACGTACCTAGCAACAAAGATGTCACCTCACTCGATTGGAACGTGAGTTGCGTTTGTGTAACATAGTAGGTGGGGGGGGGGGGGGAGAAAGGGATTTGATGGGATTGTGCCAAAGTGAAAGGCTTGCCAGCAGCGGGGAAACATGAGGTCTTCTTTATCATAGGGTTGAAGTTAAGATGTCATCACAGCTAATGTAACATACTGACTTTTCTCGTCTTTTTTCAATTTGGGTTATACATTGTCAAATTGTTATACTAATGACTGAGGAAATTAGAAAAGTGAGAGGGGGGAAAAATATAAATTCCACGGCAGTCGCCAAGAAAAAAAGGCTGACCGGGGGGGGGTTGGGCGAGTAAAAGTTTAGCTGACCATGCTGACCATGCTGGTATTTTATGTAGCTGAACGTCCTTTAACTCTGACTGAATGTTCTCTGGGTTTCAGAGCGAAGGCACCCTCCTGGCCACGGGATCCTATGACGGTTTTGCGAGAATCTGGACGAAAGACGGTAAGTTCCTCCTCCTCGCCTACGTATGTGAATGTATGTGTGGAAAAGTAAATGAAAGCAAAGCCCTGACAGCCCATGTGATTAACCCCGCTATCTGTTACACCGTAGGGAACCTGGCCAGCACCTTGGGACAGCATAAAGGTCCTATATTTGCCCTCAAGTGGAACAAGAAAGGAAACTTCATCCTCAGTGCAGGTGTAGACAAGGTAAAGAAGAAAGTTATTATAAAAATTTTTTTTAAAACGCACTATCAATTACCAAAATTAAACGGACTCAAATTGTGATACAACTTTTTTTTTTAAATGTTAAAAATGCTGAGAGACATGATTTATTTTTTTAAAGAACCATAAATAAGAAAAGACTTTCAACGCCAAACCAAATTTCACAAAACATTTGGACACCTAAGCTTGAACCCTTTGAATACGATTGGTCACACTGTAGTGTGCTGGGTTCAATCCTGGTCCTTGGACTTTGTGCTCTTAAAAATGAAGGCTTACTGGTATTATTAAGCATGGTTTAACCATACACTCATTACTTACTTTCAACTGATGGAATGTTTTTTCTGTCCAGACCACCATCATTTGGGACGCTCACACCGGGGAGGCAAAGCAGCAGTTTCCTTTCCACTCAGGTGAGAGAGAGGGTCAAAAGTTGCTGTAGTAACCTGTAACTCTATAGTCCTGAAGACTATATTTACTTTTATGTGTCAAATATTTGACACAGTATATATATTTAACTAGCCTTGGCATATCTGTAGTACAATGTTTGAGCCAGATCTCACTCCCGCTCACTCGCTCACGCACTGCCTCCCTGCCCTCCCTGCCTCTCCCCTCCAGCGCCTGCCCTGGACGTGGACTGGCAGAGCAACAACACGTTTGCCTCCTGCAGCACTGACATGTGCATCCACGTGTGCAAGCTGGGCCAGGACCGGCCCATCAAGACCTTCCAGGGACACACGGTAAGCCTTGGCTCTGGTTTGACCCTTCTGAGGAGAGCCGTTTGGTTTGCAAATCCAACGGTACTAATTCACTCTGGTTGGCCTTAATCTGTTTCTCTCTGTGGTGATGGAAGGGAATCTGCTGGAAGTTATATTTTTTACGCACCCAATCAGTGCATCCATTCCGTGATTGGTTCGGGAACTCCCCCTTGCCTGTCAATCACGGAACAGATGCCCTGGTTAGTCCAAAAATGACCGAGGGGGTGGTCTAAAGTTCAAATAATCTCACACGGAGGCAGGCGCAGTCGACTGGAAACTGCTTTTATCATCGCGCATTTCACTCACTAATAGCTGACGGATGGCTATGCCGTTTCTAACTAATTTCAGTCAAATAATAGTTATTCTGTTATTTGAGTGTAATTTCCAACACCACCACCCATGTTTTCCTCCACTGCAGAACGAGGTCAACGCCATTAAGTGGGACCCCACTGGCAGCCTGCTGGCGTCCTGCTCCGATGACATGACCCTCAAGGTGTGTGTGTGTGTGTGTGTGTGTGTGTGTGTGTGTGTGTGTGTGTGTGTGTGTGTGTGTGTGTGTGTGTGTGTGTGTGTGTGTGTGTGTGTGTGTGTGTGTGTGTGTGTGTGTGTGTGTGTGTGTGTGTGTGTGTGTGTGTGTGTGTGTGTGTGTGTGTGTGTGTGTGTGTGTGTGTGTGTGTGTGTGTGTGTGTGTGAGATCCCCTCACAAGCACCATTCAGGTGATCTGTATAATGGCAAGCCGTACCCAATAATAACACACATTTAGTCATGAAGCAGATGCTTTTATCCAAAGTGACTTGCAAGTGAGGCTGACAAAGCATACCTATTCAGAGTAACTATGTGCATGCATGCAGATGCATTCTGTGTAAAATGCTGTGCCATACAGGCCACCAGAGGGCGCTGTTAACATTGCCTTGTACCTCCACCACCCCCTCCCCCTGCTGCTCCCCAGATCTGGAGCATGAAGCAGGACATGTGCGTGCACGACCTGCAGGCCCACAGCAAGGAGATCTACACCATCAAGTGGAGCCCCACGGGGCCCGGGACCAACAACCCAAGCGCCAACCTCATGCTGGCCAGGTGCGCTAGACGCTCCCCGATTGGTAGCGGGGGAAACTGTAGAAACCTCCCTCATTGGCTGTGTCCGAAATCACTCACTACTCGCTGTACAGTGAGTTTGCAATGTTTGTGGTGCTGTCTATTACTATTCCCTATGTAGGGCACTCATGGTATCCCACAATGCATTGTGAAAAGTAGTTGTCATTAACGGAGACTCGAGTAGTGTCCCAACGGGTTTTTGGTCATTTTAGCAGATCAGCTCACTTTACTCTATACTTTGTGTTGTCCTGGCAGGGACCGAATGGAAGATTACTGAGAGGTGAATAAGGCCAATCATTGCTTTTCACAAAAATTACATGAGTCATAAAATCTATAACCCTTGTTCATGTCAGATCAGTATGGAAATTTGTTTTTGTGGATGCGGGAGATAAGTTTGTGGTCTACGTGTGGTGGAAAATCCCCCAGTTCAGCTCACTCTCTAACCCCCCCCGTCGTCTACCCCCCCCCCCCCTCCAGCGCGTCTTTTGACTCGACGGTGCGTCTGTGGGACGTGGAGCGGGGGGTGTGCATCCACACCCTCACCCGCCACCAGGAGCCCGTCTACAGTGTGGCGTTCAGCCCCGACGGACGCCACCTGGCCAGCGGCTCCTTCGACAAGTGCGTCCACATCTGGAACACGCAGGTAATGCTGGCTTTTTATATAGCGCTTTTATCCAAAGCGCTTTACAAGTCCTCACATTACCCATTCATACACCGACGGCGGAGTCAGCCATGCAAGGAGACAGTCAGCACGTTGGGAGCAGTTTTAGGGTTAGGGTGTCTTGCTCAAGGACACCTCGACAGTTTTTTTGCTAAGAGGAGCCAGCGTCCTTTCGGTTGTGAGGCGACCGCTCTACCTCCTGAGCTATACTGCCGCCTTAGGTACAGCGCCCGCTCTGCTCGTACTACACTGGAACACGTTGAGGGGAATACCGGGCCGCTTTTCAACCAGCTTTGTGCCGTCACCAATGTGGGTAGTGTGTGGAAATGAGCAACGATTTCCCTCCCATTCTTTTTTTTTTTCAAGTCAAGTCAAGTTTATTGTCACTTCACAGTTTACAGTTTAGTATAAAGCAGT
This sequence comes from Muraenolepis orangiensis, assembly GCA_027704905.1. Taxonomy (NCBI): domain Eukaryota; kingdom Metazoa; phylum Chordata; class Actinopteri; order Gadiformes; family Muraenolepididae; genus Muraenolepis; species Muraenolepis orangiensis. The sequence continues at coordinate 16,650,083 of CM051005.1, read as the reverse complement.
GATGTGAAAATCTTGTGTGCAATACCCGACGACAGACAGCAGTTATAAAATAAGATAAAATAAAAAATAGATAAAAATAGAATAAAAAATTGAATAAAGAATATAAAATAAAATAAAATAAAAATAAAAAATGCAATTTATCAAATGCAAAAATCAGCACAGAAAAGAGCAATATATATATATAAATCAATGTAATAAAATATACATTGTTATATGTTATACGCCCTTGTTCAGCAGCCTGATGGCCTGACTGTGGAAGCTATCTCTAAGCCAGTGTTCAGTTTTGTATTCAAATTTGCTTTAGGGCTGTGGTCGCAACTGTTGTTCTCTGGTCACGTAGCACCAGTTCTCTAGGGATGTTGTTCCAACTGTTGTTCTCGGGTCATGTAGCGCCAGTTCTCTAGGGCTGTTGTTCTATTCTACTGCATAGACAACCATGAACAGCTGTCACTCTCCAGCAGAAATATACTTCTTTAAATGTTGTTAACCTAACCAAGGAAACAACATTTAACACATTTTATTGTTTTGACAATGATCTAGTTCAGTTCCTTGAGCACGTCAAGTGTAATTTATAATTTAAAATGGTGAGAGACATTGTGCAACAGTGCAAGCTTACCGTCGATTAACCGTCTGATCACATGGGCAGCCATTAAAAGTGTTCGACTTGTTGGTTGCGTAGAGGGGACATGTCCGTGATGTTCGGTTCATGGTCCTCTAGATCTGTGTGTGTGTCAAGTCAAGTTTATTGTCACTTCACAGTTTACACAAGTATAAAGCAGAGGTGCAATACCCGACAACAGACGGTAGCCGTTATAAAGGTTATTGCCTGACGGTAAAAGTGAGTACAGTTCATGGCTGGGGTGGGCAATGTCTTTTATGATGAGTTTGGCCTTGGCCACGCACCGCTGGTTGTATATATCCAGGAGGGAGGGGAGCTCACCTCCAACGGTATACTGGGCCGTCCGCACCACCCTTTGAAGCGCTCTCCGCTCGAGTGCGGTGCAGTTCCCGTAAGTTCCCGTTCCTGTAAGAACACTCTCGATGGTGCCGTTATAGAATTGTGTGTGTGTGTGTGTGAGAGCGATTATTAACGGGGTCATTCCATTAGTACTGGGGCTGAGATGAACGGCCCGGGTGGCACAGTGCTAACATTGTATTGTGGGTTGGTCCTCAGACGGGGGCGCTGGTCCACAGCTACCGAGGGACTGGGGGGATCTTCGAGGTGTGCTGGAACGCCACGGGGGACAAAGTGGGAGCCAGCGCTTCGGACGGATCGGTGAGTCTTGTCGGAAACTGGAAATTCTGAGACTTTGTCTCAAATAATAATGTTTTAAAAACGGCATCGACCCTTCCTGAGATGTTTTCCTCATTTGTTTTTTGTCCACAAATAAAATGCAGTAAATGCAAATGTGAGTCACTTTCATGTGAAATATCTATAAACATAAATTGTGCTTTTGCATGCTATTTAGCCAAATTCCGTGTACGGTTATTTGCGTCAATAATTGTCTTGTCAACCGTTTCTTTGGATGAATATTCAAATTTAGTCAAACCGACTGGTAAGATATTAACATTAATTAGACCTGTTTGCGAAAATGTCAACTGGTGCCGGTGGACGACTGCATGCGCTAATGTGCCGGTTCCCCTTCCCCTCCTGTGTCTCCCCAGGTGTGTGTGCTAGACCTGAGAAAATGACGCTGGTTCCAGGGAGCCCCGGATCGACCAACACGAATGTGTACATAGCCAAAATGTCTCTCTCCCTCTCTCTTCCTGCTCGTCACACACACACACACACACACACACTGCTGTCGTCCCCGTCGGATGCCACGGCGTCCTCGTTGCCACAGCCAAAACGAGCACTCTAACAATCCACACACACACACACACTCTGGCGCGCACACACGCATATACACACAGGCACACGCCAACAACATCAACATATGAGTGTATGGACAGACAGATGTGTGTGTGTGTGTGGGGCTCTGACGCACGCTGTTCCAGGTGGCGCCCGTATCTCACAACAAGCGAACTCTTACAAAATCCATACCAAAATGTAAGGATTTTTTTTTGATCCTTTTTGTATAATAAACGCTAGGTAATTTTGTTTTGTTCTGTTTTTATTGGGTTTCTTTTTTTTGCATTTGTTTTGTATTGGCGTGAGCATATTGCACAAGCCGACCTTGTCCTGTGGATGTTGTCATTTTGGAAGCAGGAAGTTCTCCGTCGCTGTAGTTTTATGGACAATTTCTAATTCCCCCCCCCCCCCCACCCGGGAGGCAAATGATTGGTTGGGGGCGGGGCTTTTTTTATTTTGTCATATGATGACACTTAAAGGCATATTTTTTTTGGGTGGGGGGGGGGGGGTGGAGGTTCTGTTAATTTTTTTAAAAAAATTGATCACACCGCAAAAAGTTTGTTGTGGAATGTGTCCCTTGTTGTTGTTGTTGGGGTGGTGAGGCCCTGTTGTGCCATTGGCTCTTCTTCTGTGGTTATTTTTCCTGCCCAGCTCAAAACAGGACAGCTTTTTCAGGTGATTTTCCATATTGATCAGGTTAATTAAGAGCTCAGAATATTTGAGAACCCCTCTCCCCCAACTGACAGATTATCTTTAGCTGGAAACACACACATGCATAAACTAATATCAATTATACATACACACAGGCATGTCGTTATGATGTGCTGTACTTAGGGTTCAGGGGGACGATACATCGTCTCATCACGTCTGTGCTGGTGTCCACCGTAACACTGCCTCCCGCTCTCTCTCTCTGATCTCTATGGGGGGGGGGGGGGGACACGGCTATATAACCACGAAGCTCAAATGTGTAACTAGTGTTTAGTGTCCCGTGTCACCCAATGACTTGGACGTGTTGCTAAGTGACGCAGAGTGATAATCTGACTTTTGAACATCTTTGTCATCAAATTTTTTTTGCCTCCTTTTACCCTTTTTTTAGTTTGTTTTTCTTTTTTAGTTTGCCTCCCGTTTGCTTTGTCGTTTAAAGCAGAAGCGTCAGAGGCTTGTGCAGACGGTTGCTATAGCACTCTTTGTTTCGGTGCAGTCGACTCCTCCGCCAGCCCCCCCCATCTCACCACCAACACCACCCAACCCCCCCCCCCCTCATCTCACCACCCCCCCCCCCCCCCCCCCCCATCAAGGGCTTTGACGACAACGGCGTTCGTTCTAATTTTGAGTTTCGTTGGCTGCGTCTCCACGCTTTGGCTGAGCGACGGTTGTCACGATGGTTGACCTCTGTGTGTACACACACACACACACACACACACACACAATCCGCTTTGGCTTGCTTTCATTGAGTGGAACGAGTGGTTGCCCAGCATTAACGAGCTCTGTCGTAGACCGGTCCGTGTTTAGGACGTTTTGAATCGAGATTTTAAACTGGCTACCTTTTTTTGTTTTGAGCTGGATTATGTTAAGGACTTGTGTTTTTATGACCTTACATGTGACCTGTGTGTGTGTGTGTGTGTGTGTGTGTAAGTCACACCTTTTTAACTTGGCATTCTGGGTAGCTCTTGGAAGATGAGCAAAGCTTTTTGGAGTGGGTGATGTTCTGATGCGTCAGTCATGTCGGGTCCTGGCCTTGTGGAATGGTTCTTTATAAAATACCATTAAACAGTCATAGCTTAGAAAAACAACAACCATGGACACTTTCGTTGGGCTTTGCAGGCTTGTTTTTCTGCACTTTACTTTCTATATATTTTTTTTTTAAAGGGGGTGGAGTCTAACCTGTAATGACGGAACATCTTTGAAGGCCCAATGAGCTGCCGGGCCTGCAGCACTCTGCAGAGGATGATACCGAAACGGTTTTTTAGGGGGGGTTGCCACAGACCTAGTTTCATATCTGACTTCTGACCACAGAAGTGCGTGCGCACAAACTAAACATTTCAAGACGTTTTCCTCCTACCAGTCTTTGTAAAAACAATGTTCGTTATGAAAGCAAAAATCTACACCCGATATTTTGTACTGTGCTGAAGTATTTTGAAATGTTTGCTTACTATGGTCACCGGTGATTTAGACCGTACCACAGAGGCACTATTTCATAAGTCTATGGCAGTGGAATGGTATTTTATATTGTCAAAAGTTTTTAGATAAGCCTTTTACACTGCATTGAAGTGCGTTTGCTATTTTTTGTTCCTACCTGAAGTACTAATTCTATCTTTGCTATGTCAAAAAAAGGCCCATACAGATTTTGTACTCTTTCAACAAAAATAAGTTTGTAACTGATTTTATTTGTAGCTATGTACTCAATATGAACAAAAAAATATTAAATCCGAATTTCAATGTTGTATTTATACACGCAGACCATGTAAATACACATTTTCAGATTCCGTTGTGCTGTCTTTGCCCTCACCGATGTTGTTATTTTCTCCTCTCACGTACATGGTTGCAGAATCTGCAGTCCCCCGACTGTTCATCACTCAAATCGCAAGTTCTAGAATAAAATTTATTTTGATAATATCAGAGTTATTCTTGGAGTTGCTTTGTTTATCCGTGCTTATTTTTTTTCTTTCTTAAGACAAACTTCTAAATGTTATTTTATAGAGTGGGCCGAAGTCATTCCCACCTCATGCACCTCAGCCTGCCGTAGAAACGGGTGCCATGAACTACTGTACACATTAAGACATTAAGAGAGAGACGGCGGTGAGTCACCGTATGCGACTTTTGGGTTAAAATAATTGCGGGATTTTCTTTTTTATTATTATAATCAAACCGGCCACTGTTCAAATCAATTAGTTAAAATCATCTTCTGAAACCTTTTTTGACAATTGGATCTCTTCGGAAGAATGCCAACGTAACCAAACAGCAAACACTACATAACTCTTAAATTTAGTCGAACAGTTCAAGTTGAACAGCTACACTGTTAAAAATGATTTGTTGACTCAACTTGACTAAGTCAAGTCATCTGTTGCTTTGACTGAGTTAAGTTTAGTCAAGTTGATTCAACATTTAGTGTCAAGTTGATTACACTTCATGTGTCAAGTTATTTGGACTAGAAAATCTTAGTTAAGATAACTTAAAGAGATGTTGGTTAAACTTATTTTATCAAGTTTTTACAAATGTCTATCAAGTTGGCTCAACATGTAAAACTTCTATTACCAAGTTAGCTTACAAGGACAAGCAAACCAATACCAAGCAAACCAAAGCTATACTATAAATCTAAATGAGAATTAGCTTAACCTAAATATTAACACATGTAAAGAATTGCTGAAAAGACATTTCAATCAATTTTATTACAATATCAAGAACTGTATTCCAACTCCAACCCACACACTCATTAACTGTTCAGTGTTGGTTTTTAAATTCAAATAAGTGTGTCAATGGATGTCAACATATAAAGACCTTCCTTGGGACATGTAGACAAAAAAAACAACACCCGCCTAATGCTGTTTGATAACAATATCAGGTTGATCTGGGCCCAGATCTTTCACCTTAAGTTTGTCCACCAAACTTCTTCTCTCAAACGGCTCTTGAATGAGAGATTTCACCGAGTCAGGGACCGGGTTGAGTCTTGGGGTAGTGCTCACCGAGTTAGGGACCGGGTTGAGTCTTGGGGTAGTGCTCACCGAGTTAGGGACCGGGTTGAGTCTTGGGGTAGTGCTCACGCTCGCCATTGTTGAACTTGTTGTAGTTAAAATGGCGCCCGCAGAGACAGAGCATAATATGCTTTTCCTAGTAGTACACTGTGACGCACACAAATGACGATGCTGGATGCTCGATGCTCCAAAGTCTTCCGGGAGGGCTGTTTGAAAACAGCCCTCCCGGAAGACGTTTTGAGGACGCTGATTGGCTTCATTTTATGTCACTCGTTTATATCTTGAATCAGCAATTGGCTAAACTGCTACAGAGACCCGCCTCCGTGGGGCGATTTCTCTACAGCCCCCCCAGCATCGTCATTCAAATGCGCCCTTAAGGCTGCAGACCCTGAAATGGAACACGGCCACAGTGTACTAGGCATATGTGTACTAGGAAAAGCATATTATGTTGCGCAAATTATTTTAAAATCATATTTTACACATTTCTGGGTGCATTCCATATTTTAAACACACACATATTGACAATTTATATATATATATATATATTTTTTTTTATATTTTGTTTGTGCGTGTGGTTTAGGGGGGGTGGCGCCCCATCGCCCCCTATGGGCCAGCCGCCACTGGTCAGTTACATGTTCTGTACGTAATGCATATTTTAAAAACAAATGATGAAATGAGATCTTGACGCGAACCGACCGACCGCGGCTTCACGCAATGTTTTAGCGGCGCATTACTCAACGATACGGCTGCCACCAGGACGAGAAGACAATGGAGGACATTCGGGGACTACAGCCATTGGAAGGGAGGGCCCCTTTGGAGATGGCGTAGAGACGGGCACAGTAATATCACCCTTTACTAGTTTTGTTTTGACGCCACCCATATATTCGACATGGCCTTTGACCTTCTTGCAAGTTCATGGGTATGAAATTACTACCGTGTCGATATTCGATTCGATTATTCAGATTGTATTGCCATTGAGCAGAGTACAAGTACAGAGTCGACTAACAAAATGCAGTTTAGCATCGTACATGCAGTACGAACAAGTACAAGTAATGCTAGTAGTAGGCCGTTTATAAATTGTCATGAGACTAAAATGGTCTGTTACTTTGTGACATCACCAAGTAACAGACAATGATGGATAGATAAGCCTACCGTACCAGTTGATCTAGTCCACTGGGTGGGCTGGTAGTCTGGTCTATCCACATAGATCTGGGACACTCATCCCAATGAGCGATGTCACCAAGTAACAGACAATTTTAGTAACATGACAATTTTGAAACAGCTTGTAATGGCTAATCCCACCTGGTATAGTATAATATGACCCCTTTCAAGCTGAAACTGGGTTTTTGTTTAGGTAAGGCCTCCTGACAGTGGGGATGATATAAGCAATACATTTTTTTTAAGTACCTTGATTAGCCCAGCAATAATACAAATAATAATGATAAATAAGGTATCACAAGAATGTTGAGTTAAATTGAATGCTAATTTCCATTTGGCATTAGGCCTATTCTTGGTTGGAAACGGATTGACGAGCGTCTGGTTATTTATTTAAGAGCATGATATTTGAACCACGGATGAACCGTCAAGAATCAGATCCATCTCAATCCGGCGCTGGAAAAATGTAGAGGCATTCTTCTCAAATCTCTCACCGAGTTATTGATTGACAGATGGTTGCAGTCATGTGGGCCACAGTTAAAATTCTTTACCCTGCTATGGGATCTCTATAGGTAGGCCTACACCGAACACACTTTATTTAAACCAAATTGGAAACCAAAATTGTATTATTTTCTTCAATAATTATGAATGATTGAATGACTGTGACTATGACTGGAACACACACAAACACACACACACACCACACACACGTACGCATGTGCGCAAAGCTTTCCACCCAATTTATAGGCTATGGAAACACCCAAGCAAGCCCCGCCCATTCCAACATTTCATTTAACAAGGCTTAAAGTTCCTTGTGTAAAGTTCAGCCAAAAAGGAGATGTAGTTGAACAGGAAACGACTCAGTCGAAAAATGTTTATTACCACATTATTAAAAAATTGCACCGCTCAATAGCTACTACATACCCATGGTACTACACAAGGTCACTAAACCACCACTTCTTCTTTCCAGGGTGTAATACTGTGCATTGTGTTTGGGAACGTGAGCTGGGCGGGAAGTGCCGGTGATTAGGTATCTCGGTGCCGGAAAGCCAGTGACTAAAGAGAAATGAACGCTCAAAACCAAAAGGCATTACTCCTTCCCCTTTCCACTACAAAATCCACTTCACTCCACCCTCTCCCTTCTTCCCCTCCCTCCCACACCGATGGCCCATCCCCACACACTCACAGCGAGTGAGAGAGAGAGAGAGGTCTAGTGAGGAAAGGGAGGGAAGAAAGAGAGCGAGAGGGAGAGGTAGTGAGGCAGCGAGAAGAGAGAGAGAGAGAGAGAGAGAGGGGGGGGGGGGGGGGGATAGAGGGGTTGGCAGATAGAATGAACCAGGGCAACGCATTGCATTTGAAAGCAAGTTCTCTTACTCTTCATACACATACATACATTCAGGGAATTGAAAGTACACTAGGGGAAACAAACTATCACACACACACACCCACAAGCCTGCCCTTTCTTCATAGACATACACACACACACACACACACACACAAGGAATAACTGACATCTGACTCCGGACATAAACACCTCAGATTGGATGAAGACTCGGAAGACCATTGAGCAAACTGCTGCTAGATCTCTCTCCGACACTTGGATCCACGCACGATAAACAACAGGTTTTTCCGGTGAGTGGTGGAAATCTTTGAAGAAGTCCAACCATACTGCTGTATTTTTCCTTCTCTCTCTGGTCCTCTCTCTCTCGCTACGCTCTCCTCTGCTGTTTTGCCAGTCTATTTATACAATTTGACTTGTGACTTTGGAAATATGCTAGTGGGTATGGTTCACTTTTCCTTTCACATGGCTTGGTTGAGGTCCGGCTACAGACGGAGAGAGGATAAGGCGGGGAGGTGGAACAAGATACACAGGAAGGCTTTTCAGTTGTAAAGTTTGTAGATGTTGAATTTGTTTGCAGAGAATGCAAACACAAACCAGTTTATGTGGGGTGATGGGCGATGTAGACCTAACACTTCCGCTCGAATAACCAAATCACTTATATACAGGGACACATTCTGCACATCAGAAAAGAAGCATAAAAGTGAAGGGCTCATTTCCATGTGTGGTTTAACTGAAGTGAAGTTGAACTTCAGTGCTGAAAGTGCTTCTCCTTGAGTAAGAGTAAAGTAAAGTACGAGTAAAGTCCTTCCCATACAGTATCAAGGTCGCACTTTTCAGGAATGTGTGTTAAATGACCCTTTTGATGAAAAAGAAGCGTGGCTGAATTGACTAAATTCTTTCAAAGTGTTTCCCCCACTACAGTGTAGACCAAGGGAGGGTTAAACCCAGGAGATTGTTTAACATTGGTGTCATCTGACTGTGATCACATGGTGTCCAAGGCTGGCTTATCCAGCCAGTTAGCATGAAAGACATCCTTGACAACTCTATTGGATCAACAGGATCGTAAAGGTGGCCGACGCAAGCGCCTTGTCGTCTCATGTCTCAACTTTTAGACAGATAGAATAGAACAGAACAAATAAACCAATCAAGTGCAATATGTGGATTCTGTTGTCAAATAAGGAGCAGAGGTGTGTAGTGTTTGTACATGCAAAAGACTCAAACTGTAAATATTTCTAATTGTATAACCGCTCTACGGTTATACGTTTATCTATATTTGGTTTCCTTTGGATTGGGTCCAGAGTCTAGAGTATAGACTGCACTGAAGTATGTTAACTGATAAATAATTGAGTAAATGATCTGCGAGCCGACTCTACACCCGTTTACAGCTTCTGAAGTGGACAAAGACAGCAGCTTCCCCTTGACAATGGGTTGTCATACCGGTAGTGAGTGAGAGAGAGAGAGAGAGAGAGAGAGAGAGAGAGAGAGAGAGAGAGAGAGAGAGAGAGAGAGAGAGAGAGAGAGAGAGAGAGAGAGAGAGAGAGAGAGAGAGAGAGAGAGAGAGAGAGATAAAGAGAGAGACTGATCGATAAAGAAAGACAGACCGATGAAGAGGGAGAGAGAGTAGGATGGATAAAGCACGGGAGTGAGAGAGAGAGAAAGACAAAAGAGAGAAAGAGAGAAATACAGAGAGATGGATAAAGAGAGAGACAGAGATGGATAAAGAGAGAGACAGAGAGATGGATAAAGAGAGAGACAGTGAGATATATAGATAAAGAGGGATAGAGAGAGTAGGATGGATAAAGCGAGAGAGAGAGAGAGAAAGACAAAAGAGAGAGAGACATTCTAAGCCAATGACCCCATTAGCACCAAGCCACTCAGGGTGCGGTGGGAGTCCTAGGCACCAGGCCCATCACCAGCCCCCCCCCCCCCCCCCCCTCCCCATACACCCACCCCGCCCACCCACCCCCCTCCTTGTTTTCAGCCTAGGGCCCGGGCGGAAGCAGGCTATTCTCATCCTGTATTGTGGCCCCCGGAGCTATTCTGACGTCCTCCATTGTGTCCAAAAGCTTTCCACAGGTCTCAGCGATTTCCCCGGGTGCGTGCCTTAACCCCCTCTATTATGGACCTGGCGCTGCTGCGTATGCTGTTGCATTCACCGCACCCCCCCACCACCCATCTCCCCCCAGCCCCCCCCCCCCCCCCCCCACCACCGTCGAGTCTAGGGGGCCTCATTGGTGAACATCCACTCTGTGAGGCTGTTGTTGTTGTTACAGCTCCTGCTGTGGGGTTGGATCACTCGCGCGGGCGAGAGGGAGAGAAATTGTTTTCATCCGTTATCGATTCATTATTCAGTGACACTCTCGACTCCAATGAATAGTCTCAAAGGTTATTGGTCCAAAAGTTGACCTTTGCCCCGACACTATTGTGCACACAGTTGTGGCTTCCTCCGCATGAAGCGCCATTGAGTAGGCCTACTGTCATTGAGTATGCCCACCCTCAGACTAACAACAGCGAATTCAAGGCTTTCTCGAAAACCAGACCGACCGTCTTAACATGAAAACATATTTGCTCATCCTTGGCTAAATGTTTTTCCGCTGAAGTGGTCCAGCTTATCTGGCTGTTGATGTAGGTTTTATAGCCATTAGCCATATACACTAAACATGCACTCTGTGTTCAATTTCAGAACCATGGGAGCAGACGCTAATTGACTCAAGAGAAATTTCCTGGGCGTGTGGGCGATTGTCGGCGAGTGACTCATCTGGTGAGAAAGAGGGTTTTTTGTGACGTAAAGCCTCATCCCGTGCTGACCGCCGACCGCGGCCTCGACCAACCACCCCTCCTATCCTGCCTCATGTGCCCAAACCTATGATGGCGCACTCGGCTGGCGCACATATTCATCGCCGCCGCCTACGCACGCGCAGTGATTTCCCCGCCCCCACTGTCACCATCCTCGCTGCAGCCTTCCGGACCTGACAAGACGTACGAGCGAGGCGAGAGGACGAAGATTCCAGGATGTTCGTGAACTTCCGCCGGATACGCAGGTGCCAGCGCCTGCAGCTGTTGACCACCTGCCTGGTGCTGTCCCTCCTTATGGTGTGCTGGGAACAGCTGGACCAAAACGTGGTGAACCACGTCAGGTCCTACTCCTACCGCTACCTGGACAACCGCTTCACCTTCATCAAGGAGAGCTTCACCATTCCACAGGAGGAGGCCCTTAGCTTCAGCAAGTACCGCTTCCTGCTGGACCACCGGGACAAGTGCGCCAACCAGGACGTGCTCCTCCTGCTGTTCGTCAAAACCTCTCCGGAGAACACCGGGCGGCGCCGGGCCATCCGCTCCACCTGGGGCAACGAGAGCTTCATCCGCCACATCCTGGGGGCCAACGTCAAGGTGATCTTTGTGCTGGGGGCCCCCGGGGCCACGCCCGAGGGGCTGACCGAAAGCTACAAAGCCGTCCTCCAGCAGAGGCTGGTCCGTGAGGACCGCCTCAATGGCGACCTGATCCAGCGAGACTTTGCGGACACCTTCCACAACCTCACCCTGAAGCTCATCCAGCAGTTCCACTGGGCGCACGCCAACTGCGGCCACGCCCGCTTCGTCATGACGGCCGACGATGACGTGTTCGTCCACATGCCCAACCTGGTAAGCTACCTGCTGGAGGAGGCCGGCAGGGGCGTGGCCGACTTCTGGATCGGCCGCGTGCACCGAGGTGCCCCGCCCATCCGCGACAAGAGCAGCAAGTACTACGTGTCGCGGGAGATGTACCCGTGGTCCACGTACCCGGACTACACGGCGGGCGCCGGCTACGTGGTCTCCGGCGACGTGGCGGAGAAGATCTACCGGGCCACCCTCCGGCTCAACGCCTCCATCTACATCGACGACGTGTTCATGGGGATCTGCGCCCACTCGGCGGGCGTGGCCCCACAGGAGCACGTGTACTTCTCGGGGGAGGGAAAGGCGCCCTACCACGTGTGCATCTACGATCAAATGATGACGTCGCACGGCCACGTGGAGGACATTCACGACCTGTGGAGGGTGGCCACAGACCCGCTCGTCAAGCAGAGGACCTCCGGGTTCCTGGGGAGGCTGTATTGCAAGGCGGCCAAGCTGGCCCTCCTTTGTAAACCCTACCATTTCAACACGTACCCCTGCAAGGGAGCCTTTGCCTAGTAACTACGTTGAGTGTGTGTGTGTGTGTGTGTGTGTGTGTGTGTGTGCAGGTCTGCATTTTTGTTGTCGCTGTGTGCGTGCCTGTGTTTGTGTGAATGTGTGAATGTGAGAGAGAGAGAGAGAGAGAGAGAGAGAGAGAGAGAGAGAGAGAGAGAGAGAGAGAGAGAGAGAGAGAGAGAGAGAGAGAGAGAGAGAGAGAGAGAGAGAGAGAGAGAGAGAGACCACCCACCAGGGAGGGAGGGAGATGACACAGAACAGTGTGCTTTTGAAAAAACAGCGAGGGCGAGGGGAAAGAGGTAGTGAAAAAGAGCCTCCAATGACATACAAGAGTGTGAACTTTATGAGGTCCACAATGTCAAAAAATTGGATCATTACGCGTGTGTATTAATTATTACCTCAGCACCTTCTGGGTGACTTACAGCTCTCAAGTTGAAAAGAACGTGGCAACATTCCGTTTTGTTGGCCGGGGAAAACAACCATCACTCGTAAAATCAGAAAAACAAGCGGCAGCTGATAGCCGACTCGATATAAAACGACAATGACAAAAATGCTGTGCGTGTGTTATTTGAGGTTCTTGTTTATTCGACACTTCAATTAAAGTGCTTAACAGAATGTGTTTTTTTTTGGTTCTCTGGCCTTTCGGCTCCTGTATTTATGAATTTGGAGGCGTTATGTTGCCTGTTATGTGTTATTATTATTTTTTTTAATGTGATTCAAACACATTTAGTTTTCTTTACGGCATTAAGAGTGAACCTCCGCAACGCTATGATCCCCTTGTCGGTACCGTGACTCTTTTGCTCGTTCAACGTCGCTTACAAAAATTGTGAATTGTGAAAATCAGTGACATGAAACCACCGCAAAGCAGTGTTCTTTTTTTAAAGCTAAAGAGGAGCTTCCGGGGGCTTTTTGTCTGAGTATTTTCCGGCGGAAACAGAGCGTACCGCAGTATGCTAGCTAAATGACACATGCAACATGCACAACGTTGCACTACTTCCTGTGTGATGTATTCCTCACCTCCATATCTCTGAATACAGTCATTTGAATAGTTCATCATGAGTCTATGAGTCAAAAGGAGCTATAGGCCTATCACCACGACAACTGTCTACTTCCTCTCGACATATTTCTGGTTTGCAAGCAACTGTTTCTAGAACATAAAATGTCATTTTGTAGACTTAAATGGATTTTTGACTGTAACTTGTTTACCCCGAAGCGACAGCCTTATTTGCATTTTGAGTCAAAAGTGTCAACGTTGGTAGGCACAGTAAGCTATTATATAGGTATAAGTTAGCTATAATATATAAGTATTGGCACAGACAAATTGGGGTGTTTACATTCAATGAAAAATATATATATTCAAGAGAAATTATGCTTCAAGTTAAGGGTGCAAACAGTGCAGTTATAAGATGTTTTTAAATTATTAAAAACCTCACCATTACTATACATGTGACGCACATGTGGTCTCACAAATAGCTCTGAATGTGTCTTGTGTTAGTATTAACGTCACATTTAAGCTGGAGAATGTTCCATTTGAAACAACGCCAAAGCCAGTGCTTGTTAGTCTCTCTCTAGTCATCCCTGTCACCAGGGTATGATACAGCAAGGCATCTGGCACATTGCTACGAGGAGACGTCACGCATGCCACTGGAGGGCCTAATGGGTTCCTAGCGCTATGGCCGTACTCGATCGAGCACAGGTCTCTTAACGTACACCAACCACCAAGTTGTGTTATATCGGAATTTGTAAGGTCTACCAGGACCCTAGGATGTTCGCATACTGTATCGCGAACCTCCCTCATAGAGGGTCCTACTCATGAACATAACGGTCAACTTTTGGAGCAAAAAAAAAAGCGCATTTGGACCATGTATGAGTTGTTTGTAAATGATTACTCTAATTGCATTCCGTGAACAAACTCTCCAAACTACTTTGTAACAAATGAAGGATGGGGGTTCCTAGAAAGTGTTTCAACTGGCCAAACGTTCAGAAACTACTCCGAGTGCTGGGAATAGAAGTGATAGTATTTAGTGATTGACCGAGAATTTAGGCTCATGTGTAGTGTAGTAGATTGTATAATGGACAAGTGAACGATAAGATATAAAGATCATGTGGTCAGCAATGAACTGCATTTAAAATAGACATACCATTGCAACAAGTGCCTCTTTCTTTGGAAGCAATGATTAATGTACATAAAGTAACTCTGAAAGAGCAATACACTGGGTTGGCTAAATATTAAGAATAAAATGACTTGTGATCACCATAGGCCTACTGGTTGTCTAAAGCTATTTTACTTTCCGAGTTCTGGAACAGAACGGAATTCCCCCTTCCAACTAACGACCGCACCAACCGCTTAGTTCTCGTTTCCAGGGGACGGTTTGTAACCATGGAAACTTGAACCATGTAATTATTGGGTCCATCATGTGCCAGTGAGGGAAGGCGGTTAGTCACAACACCACCACCTACCGGACAACCAACATGTTTACCTTTGCCCCCAATTCATTCCTGACCATTTGCAAACTAGTTCCAACCCAGTTAGTTAACCCACACACCTGAACGACACATCGGTCATCATTACAGGGGTGCAAACTCATCATGGATCAAAAAGGTGACAAGGTTCGAACCCCCTAGGGGGGTCCGGGGGTCAGCTCCCCCGGAAGATTTATTTTAATTATCAGCTTTAAAATGTGGATTTACAGGCAATCTTAGCAATCAGAACAACAAAACAAGCAGTGGTAATAATAAGAAAAACACAGAATTTCCATTTGTAATATAACAATGCATTTATTTTGTAGAGCCGTACCACTATCTAACACAATTTGCAACTATAGAGTTGAGTCATATCACAGGTGCTAACTGTTTTAGCGCCACAAACAGAAAGGGAAATTCTTCTTTCTGCCAAGAATTCACTTTTTCATTTAAGAAAGGGGAGCATTTTAAACCTCTGCACTGAAACACAACACTATTAAGAGTGAGAAGACAAAGTGGTCTTGCAATGAGTGTGTCGGGAGGAATAATTCAATGTGTTGCAGAAAATATCATTAACACACATCAGTGGACGGTGTAAACTCAGTTAGCGGTAGCCTTTTTTCAACACTATAATTGTCTAATTTAGCCAATTTTACAGAGAACATCAGCAGCACACTTTACTGCTTGTGCTCTACTTTGAAAGAGTGCCATGTCCTCTCTGAGAGGAATCAGCATTAACGTGACTGCACAATCATACTTGTTGAATCGTTGCTTCATGAAATAATAGAAAAACAGGCCTTGCACATGTTGGATTGGGACTGAAATGTGAGCGATGCTACTGTGCCCTTCACAGCTTGCAGCAACACAATCATCATTTCCCTCTGTCTGGGTCAAAATGTCTCGGTAACATTCACTTCCTCACACGTAGTTCTCATTTCAAGGGTAAAGACAGTTTTACTATTCTGTAAAGGTAAAAGTAAAGAGAAAGGCAGAAGACAGTGACTCTGACACTTCTTGCGGCACACCTTCCTTTTTCATCAAGATGATTTCTAAAGGGAAAATAGAAACAATTTGTTAGCAGCAGTTCCCTGTTGAACATTTAGAAAACGTATGAGAAAGGAGTACTTCTAATCCACCTCTGATTTGTATAGCACATTTCATACACAATGGCAATAAAAAGCTATATTATAAAACAGCAAAGGAATAAAAGGACATTTAAAGACAAATAATTATGAGTCCTTGGCGGACACATTTTTGATATTATATTATGTTATTTGAAGATGGAACATTTATTTTTTAATTTAAAAAGAACAAAAGAAAATATTTTACTTTACCTATGGCGCGAAAATATCTTATATTCTGTACATATATACATTTTTGATATATGTTATTTCAAGATGGATTTAAAAAAAAAAAATCCTGGTAGCTACAGGTGTAGTCAATAAGCCCTTGGCTAACAATAGCTTCGCTAGCTCCCTTGGTAAGCTAAAAAACACATCAGCAGCTAACCTTAACTAACTCATAACTGAAATAACAGATAGCTTACCTTGAGAGCGTGTTCCACGTTCTGCGACAGGAATGTAGGCTCGTAGGTAGCTTCCTGTAGCTAGGTTTTACGGCTATCGACTCCGGCGCAGTGAAGTCCGAGAAGCGTAGTTCCTAGAAAGCCGACAGGAAGACTCGCGCGCACAGCTCAGCTCGCGCGCTAGCTGTCAGATGACTCCCGGGAGGAGCGTCATCTGCGCCCGGGAGCTGTCATTAATCTCAAGACCCAAACTCGCAGTCGCAGATGACTGCGACCCCAAATATTTTTATTGCAGATCTACACGAACCACACAAACGACCTATTTTGGTTTCAAAACGGCGAATTTCGCCGAAAGGTGACAAGTTTGCAGCCCTGCATTAAAATGATTCTCAACAGATGTCCATGAGGTAGAGAAATTGAGGAAAATATAAAAACAATTTTTTTTTAAATTAATTTTATTAAGATTAATACAGCCAACTGGAGTAGGGATCTACATATTCACAAAGTAATGCACTGTATTATCTCATCAGCAAACTCCGAATGAGGGAGAAAAAAAAGAAAACCAGCTATAGTACATTAAACCATTGACCAGACCACCAATACATATCGCATATATGTTAGCATAATATAATTAGCAGACTTTAAACAACACTTATACTTTTTAGTCCATAAGTAAATCACTAAATGGTGAAGAACATCCAATACACTCATCACTAATGAAAACAGTAAGAGATACCTGATAAAGACTCTTCTTAGAGACCCCATTACTACTGCTCCAACTGTCAGTTAATCTGTCCGAGAAGGGCCACCATTAACAAGTCACCTCGCTTTCAACGTGTATAAAATGTCTTAATCCAAAGTTTGAGCATTTAAGAGATTTATCCCCCTTTCCAATAATAATAAGCACAATGCAAGTGGACGAGTCGCTGCAGTAAAATGATCTCCTGGCTCAAATCAGGTCAGCCACATTCATGGGCATCTCGTCTACAGTCGTGTTGTAAAACGTCTCGATGTCACGAAGGATCCTCTTGTCCTCGTCGGTCACGAAGTTGATCGCAACTCCTTTTCTGCCAAAGCGACCGCCTCGACCAATTCTAGAATAGAAATAAAGTACCATTAACAACTAGCTCACATTAACCAGGGTGCAGTGCTGAGGGAGTTTGGGCCCGCTACTTACCTATGAATATAATTCTCTCGGTTAGTAGGGAGGTCATAGTTTATGACCAGCGAAACCTGCTGCACGTCAATTCCACGAGCCTAAAAAGGAAAGACAAAAAGGAACTTTATGATTTACAGCAGGGGTTTGCAAAGTGTGGGAGCTTCCCTGGGCGGGGGCGCAAGAGGGTTTCAAGGGAGGCAAGGAAACTAATTTTGTTAGTTTCATGTTTGAATCTACTTTAATGAATTGATAAATGTCAGTTACTTGCAAAATGGAGGTTTCTTACACCAGCAGTGCCACAGCATGAGGCTGCCGTGACAAAATACAAGTCTTGCTGTATTTAAAAAAGTAAATCCATTTAATTAGCTTCTTGTCTGAACAGGATTCAGAAACTGATAATTGTCGACTGCTTATAAAGTAACAGATTTCCAATGTAAAGAAACCCATTGTGGAGCACAGACTTTGATCTTCCAAAAAATGTCATTGCTTGGCCACTTACAAGACTGCCGCAAGTAATAGATTTTGGGTAGGTTCAAACTATGGATTAAGTGCCATGACTGGGCCGACCTAGGATTGTGTTCAATATGAACCCGTACTAACCAGAAGATCAGTAGTGATCAGAACTCTGCTGGAGCCAGACCGGAACTCCCTCATGATGACATCACGCTCTTTCTGGTCCATATCGCCATGCTGTGAGGAAATTGAAGTTAAGCATTAAAAAAAAAATGTACATCTACAACACTCCTTTATTTATAGAAAATATAAAAAAGACAATAGATCTTACGAGTGCAGACACAGTGAAGTCTCTGGAATGCATCTTGTCAGTGAGCCAATCTACTTTTCTCCTGGTGTTGAGAAAGATAACCGCCTGGGTGATTGTTAAAGTCTCGTACAGGTCACACAGAGTCTCCAGCTTCCACTCCTAAAAGACAATGAAATGGACAAATGCGTTTGAGCTCAACATGCCACTGGAAAGGCCCAATACAGCAGCACAGCCTTAACATTTTTTGAAACGTAACAATGTTTGACATTTATTGCAGGCCTCATATATGACCAGGCACTCACTGACAAAACAGTTGTTGCACAGCATCTTGAGCCAAGGGATACTGGACATTAAGAAAGAGGTCCTCCCAGGACTAACTTTCAACACTGTGCTCATGCTCTCCTTCCTTGGTGTACCCATGCTTACACGGCCACAAGAGCTAGGCATCAAAGCCTAGACTGTCACAGTTTTAGCAGGGTGCTTTAAAAAGAAGGGCTCGTCACATCTCAAGTGAATGGATTCCAAAAGACCGACAATACAGAGTCGGCGATCAGTCACACCCACCTCTCGTTCAACATTAATGTAGAACTGCTTAATACCCTCCAGGGTAAGCTCTTCCTTCTTCACCAGAATGCGGATGGGATCTCTCATGAAATTTTTGGTCACTTCCAACACATCAGCTGGCATGGTAGCTGAAAGAAGAACCACCTGATGAAAAGACAGCCAGCCGTTAGAGCTGGACTTCAGTTAGCCATCATCGCATTAAACTTAAATAACATTACACTTTAGTGTTGAAATGTGGTAGTGGGCTTTGAGACGCAGGTCAAGGAACATTAAGAAAGAGGTTCGACCAGATCCCAGTTGCAGCACACTACAATGCTCTCCTTCACAGTTTATAACGCTGCTAGCATTATTGCAGTGGTCCAGCATAAACTAAATCACACAATTTTAGCAGCGTTCTTTTTACACAGAAGACAGTGGTGGTGTAAAGGGCCAGATGAGAAATTACTTACTTGGATGTTTGTGCTAAATTTCTGGAAGATCTCATAGATCTGATCCTTGAAACCCCGACTCAGCATCTCATCAGCTTCATCCAACACAAACATCTTGATGTATTTAGGAGCTAAAATGAATGCACAAGTCTATTAGAAATCATACCCTTAAGCACCTGGTAGGAGTGTGCCGATCAAGTAACTCCTCCGAACAATACCACTCCAAAAAAAAATCCAGAAGCGATAATTTGTGCAGTACTCTTCTGAAAGCCAGTCTGCCTTTTATTTTATATAGTCCACGTGTGTTACGGCCACTGGTTAGGCGGTTTTATTCATTTAAAATGGCGCTAGCAGGAAAAACTCCTTAACTTGAGATTTAAATGTTCTATCCATTTAGGGACATTCTGAAATGTGAGACGCAACCATTTAATTGCATGGGACCCAAGCTGGCAGGCAGCAAGTTAAATCATTTTTAACTTTCCTATTGTGTGGGAATCTTAACACAATGCTGCTTGTATATGCGGCTTGACACTGGACTCCCACCCGTGATCGGCGTAGGCCCTAGCGCTGTAATCCGGATCACGAATATCTATCCAACTTTAAATTATAAATAAACACTACATTAGCGCGGTAACTTTACATTTAGCTCTGTGTCGGGATGCTCCTGACAATGCTGTGGGCTGGGGAGGGAACTCAAGTCTACTCCGTCAGCCACTAAAATGTATTAGTCCAAATATGGAATGTCAAAAACTGAAATTACAAAACCATTGACTGCCGTATACTTACAGAGATACCCCCTATTAAGCATGTCAAACACACGCCCTGGGGTGCCCACCACCATGTGCGGGGCCTCCGCGTGAAGCTTCTGCATTTCACTGTGGACATTTGTACCGCCAATGCAAGCATGGCAGCTGGCTCCCATGTAGTCCCCTAGCGCTATGATGACTTTCTGGATCTAATGGATAAATGCAAAGATGAATAATGGGTTTTTAGTAAACGTAATGTACAAGGGCAGGAATAATTATGGAATTGAATTGGAATGAGTGATCAGCAAAAAAGTTTGTCCCCATTATTGGGTAAGTCCCGAAAGATGAAACATCACCTCACTCATTTTCCACAGCAGGAAACACATGGTTTCACTTTGTTTTGTTTAAACAGCAGCGCCATCACCTTTCAGACCAATGCAGTCATGGACAGGGACTACACCAATCCTAAGAGTGGTCCATTTGTTTTGGATTTTGAGAATGAAGTAAAATCTGAATACCTTTGTTTTTTAGTCACTGTCCCAAATATGCCAGCCTTGGTCTGAGAAACGTTAAGTTAACCTTGACCTCAGGACCAGCATACCTGCTGCGCCAGTTCTCTGGTGGGAGCCAACACCAGAGCCTGGGTATCCTTCTGCGCTATATCCAGCTGTTGCAAGATAGAGATGGCAAAAGTGGCCGTCTTACCAGTGCCCGACTGGGCTTGGGCAATGACATCGAAGCCTAATTGGGGAGGGAATACACTTAAGTCAACAACCAGCAGTGATGGAAAATGGAACAAATTGTTACATAACATTTTTTTCTTGGTTTGAAACAGTTCGATGTTGACAAATCTCTGGGAAGGAAAGGGAAGTTGGCAACATAATGCAAAGTATTGATTTGCACACACATGTGGTTTTCAGTAATGGCTTGAGTGATCAGTGGTATAAAAAGTTGTCACCAGTTCAATGTAAGTCCCGAAAGATGAAAACATCATTTCACTCAAAAGCCACACATGCACTAATCAAGATGTTCAACTTTATATAATAGTTCTACAGCTGAAGAGGGTTTTACCTTTGATGCATGGGATAATTGCCCTTTGCTGAATCGCAGATGGTTTCTCAAATCCATAGGCATAGATTCCCCTCAAGAGGGCCTCCTTCAGGACCATGTCATCAAAGTTATCTGTAATCTCTGTCCAGTTGCTCTGGGGGAAAAACAAAGACTGCGATTGACCAACTTGAAAATAACCAGGTCATATTTAGATAAACTATAGAGAAACAAATACAATTGTTGACTGCTTATAAAGTAATAGATTTCCAATGTAGAGAAACCCATTGTGGAGCACAGACCTTAATCTGCCCAAAAATGTAATCGCTTAGCCACTTAGGAGACTGTTGCAAACTTAGAGATTTGGGGTACTCCAATTTTTAAGTCTAGGGGAAACTTGTAGATAGTAAACTAGTAATGAGGGTTAAGACAACCAAACAGTTGGCATTAACAATTGAGTCTTACGGCACACTGCAAATCTACATTTGAAGAGAAAGTACCTCAATGATGCCATCCGGCTCCATGCCCTCGGGTCGCCCATGGTCTCTATCTCTGGAGATAGAAAATAACGAACAATGCAGTCAACATACCGGCAAGAGTAGTTTATATAGTCCGTATACCGCAGAACATCTAGTAAAATAACCATTACCAAGCCTCTCATGAACCTCGTGCCGGAATACGCAAAAAAAACAAAACTTTGGAAGAGTTCTTTAATTTGCGAATATATCTAAATTAATCTTAAATCAACGAGCATAACGTTGAGTTTTGAACCGTATACTACACATCAGAGTTAAGCCCACGTTTATACCTCACTTCCAGTGTTCATTCATATTTCCTCTGCAGTTATGTACATTAAAAATGTTGGGGTATTTTTGTAAATGTGCCGTCGAGCACACACACTCAGAGCTAGCTACAACATGTCACCGTACATGCGACTAATCAAACGAATCGGAAGGAGACAGAATAAACTGCGATGGACCCCACGTGTTGTATATCAAACTCATGGATGAGCGGTCAGTGCCGGCCTTGGTCAGGTCAACGCCACGGTGGATTTGGCTTGTCGTCAATAAGGAGTTTAAAGTGCGTACGAGGGAACGGGGGTTCGTGGTTAAAGAACGAACAGGCCGTGAAACCTCCCGCACCGAGCTTCATGGAGAACTAGGCTGTTTACTCGTAGATGGTGTACCAACGTACACGTAGCATTGGCTTTGACGTTTAATAATATTTATATAGCGTATCACGGGTAAATTGAGATACAGCTTGCACTGGAACAATCACAAAAAGAGACAAATGAAACCGGGGGCGGTATGCGCCACACTGCAGCTAACCACCATGCTAACATGGAACTACGCAAGGCCTTGTTAAGATAAGCCTAATGTGGACGATTTGTTTAACTCGCTAATTAAACGCTAAAAAATGGTGGTAAAATACAATACGCCAGTAATTAATCAACAACCATTGCAATGGCCAACGTAGCAAACCGCGGCGTATAGTATTACCTGTTGTAATCAGCAGACTCGCCAGACATGTTCTGTTAACAACTTCGGCATGCGGCTGGAAAGACCGTCGGTGACGACTGCAGCTGCTTTTATCTAGCCGGACTATATTCATTGATGAACGTCAAAATCCAATGATATATATACTTAAACAATAATAAACGCTCCAAATATTTCCCCCACACACTCCACATTGATTGTTATACAAACCATTAAGACATTGTGTGCAATAATTACTAATTGTAGTGTAACTAAATAGTTTAACTATTTTTTGGAGCGGAAGGATATTGCAGTATTCAGGAGTTATTTAGCCGCTGATGTTAAAAGAAGTTCCGGCAAGGTTGAGAGTTGCATTTCTGTATGAATACACCAAGTAGGTAACACGCTCCTGGCATTAGTATTAAGCTGTGCACCAGATCATATCCCACCAATGTATGGAGATATATTCACGTATGCATGCATTAATCATTAATCATTAATCAATGCACCATAACCGTGTCACCCATTTTAGCCTACACTGTGTCATATACATACTACATACATATGTGTGTATACCTTGTAGATTGTCTTTTAACCACTGTAAACTGTAAATGATCAATTACCATGCACTTAACTGCAACATTTGCACTATGGTTAGATTAGAAATTAGAATCGAATCTAATGTAATTCACTTCTTTACTGGACTCATTACCGCTACTGCACTGCGAATTGCACTGTATTTATGATGCTGCTACCACTCACTACGGTGATGCACTACGGTCACTTTATGCATTTTTGCACCATCCGCCATATGTATTTTTCATCCATTAGGAACGTTATTGTTCTTTATTAGTTGTTCTTATATATAGTATTGTTATAGTATACTATATAGATACTATTATTGTTGTAGAAATACAGAATGCGGGGGTAAGCGTTCCACTGTACTTGTTACACATGGCAACAATAAAGAATCTTGAATCTTGAATTGAAGTGGTCTGAGAACTGAATTTGTAAAACACTACATATTGTATACTGTATTGTTATATTGATCCATAATACACATTAAAGACATAGTTATGTCATAATACATGTTTTCATCTTATTAATTGAATTAAACGCCAACCAAATAAGTTATTCCAAACATAATTTTTTTCTAAAACAACTTCCAGTTATGGATCAAAGTAAATGTTCTCAGATCGACGTTGTATTTACTTGGTGCAGAATTGTATTAATAAATAGCATGCAACTTGTAACAATGTAAATGATAACAACTTCTTATTCACTTGTTCCCATCACTTTATGAGCTTTTATTTTGAAGAGGACATATTGCACCCGGAAATGGGTCTCGTACCTAGTAACTTGCACAGGTTAGCCAGCTGGATGGAAAAAAGGGAGTCGGGCTATTACAAACATGGTAAACGCTACCTCAATCTATTTGTTTTTAGCAGTTCCACTGATAAATAGGCAAACAGGGGGCTGCTGTGACACGTGTGAGTAATTAATATAAGCAGAAATAGGCTCTAATGACCACGAATTCCCGGTGGAATTATAGTTTTTTGCCATCACTGGCTAACTAGCTAACGATAAAACATGGGCAAAACAAGCTAGCCACTTTAGCTTATTTAGTTGTTAATTGTCCACAACAACTTCGGTATTGTTTTGCCAGATGGCATCATTCCATCTGCGATTATTGCTAGTGTTATACTTTGCCAATAAACCGAAACCCCCAAGTTTATCAAATGTCATAACAATCTGGTACCAGAGCCGGCTAGTTGTTCAATGTTTTGAACACACCGTCTGTGCATCTCAATTGTTCCGCCTAGTATTGATAGTGTCATATATTAACTATTAATGGTGTCATATATTGACTATTCATGGTGTCATATATTTACTATTAATGGTGTCATATATTTACTAATAATGGTGCCATATATTGGCTATTGATAGTGTCATATATTGACTATTGATAGTGTCATATATTGACTATTGATGGTGTCATATATTTACTATTAATGGTGTCATATATTGCCTATTGATGGTGTCATATATAGACTATTTATAGTGTCATATTAACTATTGGTAGTGTCATATATTGACTATTGATGGTGTCATATATAGACTATTGATAGTGTCATATATTGACTATTGATGGTGTCATATATTTACTATTAATGGTGTCATATATTGACTATTGATGGTGTCATATGTAGACTATTAATAGTGTCATATATTAACTATTGATAGTGTCAGATATTGACTATTGATGGTGTCATATATAGACTATTGATGGTGTCATATATAGACTATTAATAGTGTCATATATTAACTATTGATAGTGTCATATATTGACTATTGATAGTGTTATATATTGACTATTGATGGTGTCATATATAGACCATTGATGGTGTCATATATAGACTATTAATAGTGTCATATATTAACTATTGATAGTGTCATATATTGACTATTGATAGTGTCATATATTAGCTATTGATAGTGTCATATATAAACTATTGATAGTGTCATATATAAACTATTGATAGTGTCATATATTGACTATTGATAGTGTCATATAATGACTGAGTCATATGTTGACTATTAATAGTGTCATATAGTGACAATTGATGGTGTCATATATTGACTATTGATAGTGTCTTATATTGACTTTTGAGTGTCATATGTTGACTATTGATGGTGTCATGTTGACTATTGATGGTCTCGTATATTTACGGCACGGAAATGCCCTACATCACTTTGTTATACGCGATCCATCCATATACTTCTTTGCGCTTTTGATAACCGGGTGACAAGCAGGTTCAGATTTGGTTTATTTTCACATGTGTAAGGTACAGTGTACAGTGAAATGTTACTACACAGGGTTTGGTGACCTAAATGGATGTGCTAGTGTGACGGTTTTGGCAGATGTGCTTTTAAATTTGAATTCTTCTTGTGGTTATTTCTGTTGTGCAGAACAAGCTGAAGTCCTCACAGAAGGATAAAGTTCGTCAGTTCATGATCTTCACTCAGTCCAACGAGAAGATTGCATTGACCTGTCTGTTGCAAAATGAGTGGAAGTTAGATGTCGCCACGGATAACTTCTTCCAAAACCCAGAGCTCTACGTTTCAAATCTAAAGGGAGTCTTGGACAAGAGAAGGCTTGAGCAGCTGTACAACCGATACCGAGGTACTGTTTCAGGGTAGGATCAGGGTAGTGCTTCCTGAAGAGGTGGGTTTTTTAGCCTGGGGTGAAAGATGGGCTCTGTTGTCCTGAAAGCAGTGGGGAGATCATTCCACCACTGTGGGGCCAGGACGATTATATAATCGGCTATTCTCTTCTGTCTTACTTACTCACTTTCACCCACCCTTTAGATCCTCAAGATGACAACAAAATCGGTATAGATGGGATCCAGCAGTTCTGTGATGACCTGGGCCTGGACCCAGCTAGTATCAGTGTGCTCCTGATCGCATGGAAGTTTCGCGCAGCCACGCAGTGCGAGTTCTCAAAGCAGGAGTTCATGGACGGGATGACGGAGCAAGGGTGAGAATGCATCTCCTTATGCCAGTTCCATTTCCAGGGTTTGGGTAGCTGTTGCTGACACGCCCCGATACTTTTTTAGTTAAAGACGAAAAGAGCTCAAGGTTCAAATTAATTCAAAGACGTTATTTTATTTGACTGACTTTATAAAAAACTCCTTTACATTTTTTTCATATTGTCTTTCTATCCCAATTTTAACACATTTATTTAAAATGATGTTCATGCTGCTATTTTTTAAATGTTTTATGTGATTTTATTCTTGCTGTAAAGTGTGTTTGAGTGTCTGGAAAAGGGTTATACAAAAGAAATAATTGTTATTAATATTGTTTGTTCTGAACCTTGTTTTCTTGGTCTTAGGTGTGATGGTATAGAGAAGCTAAAAGCTCAGTTACCCAAAATGGAACAAGAGCTAAAAGACCAAGGAAGATTTAAAGACTTTTACCAGTTTACATTTAACTTTGCTAAGAATCCTGGCCAGAAAGGATTGGGTAAGTGTGTGTCTGCACATGCATGTGTGCCTTGAGTTTTTGTTAAATGATGTACATTTTCCCTTTTTTTTTCTTTTTTTAAATTTATTTAAATTTTTTGTTGTATGTTGATATATCTGTATTAAATATACTTTATTTTTAATGTATTCTTTTTAGATCTAGAAATGGCAATTGCATACTGGAATTTAGTATTGGCTGGAAGATTCAAGTTCCTGGATCTGTGGAACAAATTTTTAGTTGTAAGTTAATCAGCATTTTTATTATTATTTAATAATAATAGTACCACGGCACTTTTTTGTGTTTGGCTAACTTCAGTCCATACCTCGCTTCCTGCAGGAACACCATAAACGGTCAATTCCCAAAGACACATGGAACCTCTTGTTAGACTTCAGCACGATGATCACAGACGACATGTCGAATTATGACGAGGAAGGTGTGTACATGGGGCTCAATGAGTCCTTTTTCTGTGTTTTGGGGTTCTGCACGTTGTAGGGAAATGCCACTTCACACGACATCAAAGTCGTGTAACTAGTCTCGCGCACATTCTCGGACCACCCACGTCTGCTCGCCATCCTGTTGGAAATGTGTGTGTTTATACCCGTCCACATGGCAACACAAGGCCCACATTCAGTTTATTTTGGAAGGTCCACGTGTTCAGATCCATGTTTTAAGAATATTTTGGTGGTCGAAAAAGCCCTTCGGCTTCACCAAGCGCCATCATCGTATAGCGAGCCACTTTTCCACTTTTAGCGAGCCACTTTTCTTATTCATTTGGGGTGGATTTCAACAACGAAGAGGAAAGCCTCGGCTGTTAAACTCTGCAGTTTAAACAAATTGTACAGTGTTTGTTTGTTTGTTTGTTTGAAGGGGCGTGGCCGGTACTCATCGACGACTTTGTGGAGTTTGCGAGGCCACACATCGGAACCAAAAGCACGGCGGTGTAACGGCAGCGGCGGCAGCCCGAGCGGGGGAGGAGCTTAAGGAACATTAACGTTTGTACAAACTACAAACCCCTCACCGAGCCACAATGGTGAGCCGGGGGAAGAGGATTGCACTGAGCTGAGATCTACATTGCCTTTTCAACCCTCAGGACCGAGACGTTTTACACAGCAGAGACTTTATAAAGATATACAATATATATATATATATACACATATATATATATATTAAAAAAAGACGTATCTCTTCGTCTGTGGACTTGGGAAGGGGCGGTTTTGGGGCTTTTATTTCAAATATAGGGTGTTCTCTTGTTTTTTCTTTTCTTTTTTCTTTCTTTGAGCTGAAACAAACTGAAAACAAAACGACCACAGCGTGCAAGTCAAGTCTAATGGGCTTGGCTCTAAGGAGCCGGCAGCCTGACACAGGTGCTTCTGTATCGGGATCTGAGAAGTCGGTGACTGATCTTACTTTTGAAATATTGAATCAAATTTTAATACTTTTTGTTTCTTTCTTTTACTTTTAATAAATGTTTTGGTGACAGATCAGTACAAAAACCGTGATTGTATTTTTTTTTTTTGGTGTTAAGCATATTGCTATTTCAAACACAAGTGTACAAAGACAATAAATATTTCAGTATTGTATCTCTTTAAGCTAAAATCGTTGTGGTTATTCTGTATGTACGGTAGTGTATTTTATGACCCCCAATAGTCCCGTATGTTAGACTGAGAAGTCCATTTCGAATATTATTAAGTGTAAATTCTCTGTCATGTTTATGTGTTCTATAACAACTACGAACTTTCTTAATTAGATATGTTTAGTGTGCTGCCCTCTAGTGGCGTCCTTAAAATGCCAACCGGTTGCTAAGGGCTACCCGGCAAACACGAATGTCTGTTGGGCTCATCGTGTGAGCAGACCAGGGATATATTTAGCTCTACAACTAGATTTGTTTGGCACATATTCGCGACGTCTAAGTTTAACGGTCAAATGTCGGGTAGCACAGCTTTGACCGAGGTAGAGTGGGATGGAGGCTTTGCCATACCCGTGGCTAATGCTGAGAACAAGGCATTGGAGGAGCAGGTGAGTGTCGCAGTGAAGCGCTGTCCATTCAAACATATCCTACCGTTATATTAACTTTTTTTTTTTTTTTCGTGATCGTGTGCGTTTTTCTCTCCCTGTAGCTTCAGAGGAAGAAAAGGGATAGCATTAAAGTGAAACACGAACTTGAAAGGCTGAGAGATACAAAGCAAGCTTTGTCTGACCACTTAAAAAATGCTACCCAGGAAATGGCCAACACTCAGGTAAGTGACAGGGGATACTCGTTATGTTCACAACAGCGTTCTGCTCTGCTCCTGTTATTTCTTAAATAGGATTAAAGCACATACGAGTATGCTTTTATGTGTCAATATTTGTATCTCCTTTATTAAATTATTAAAAAGAATAGCCTAGAAAGAGGATGCTTTTATATGTCTCGTTGTTTATGTCCTTTATTTATTAGATATAGGCAATATAATTGTCATTGTCTAATTGACAATAGAATACTGAATATTTTTTTATATTATGATGCATTGTGCCGTCATTGTCATCCACTGTGCGTCGCCCCGGGTCTTTCCAGGGTCTGTGCAAGGCCAAAGAGAGGGAGACGACCTCAGAGAAGCATTTGAAGGCCCTGTCTGAGCGGGAGACAGGCCGCCTGCGCCAGGAGCTGGCCAGGGTGAAGAGCGAGCGGGGGGTCCTGAGAGAGAAGAGGAACTCTCAAGAGGTAGGTTGGTTGCTTTATTTATTCACATATACAGTACGTATATACGTACTGTATATCTACTACCAGGTGTATGTATATGAGACGGTTATCTCGTGTGTCTCTGAGAAAACGGCAAACTTTGTGAATGAAGCAAGCATCCTTTTACTTTTACACAAACTAATTGAGGCACATTGAGGCACACGAATGTGTGAGGCACACACTTGCTTTTGACTTGCATTTGGTGTTTGTTTTGTATTTAGTACATTATGAAGGTTGTATTCGTACATTACAGCATAATGGCATAATGACAAAAATATATGATAACTAGAGGGCCCTCAGCATACATACTCCACAACAAAAAATCCCATGGATCCGGATTTGTATCTGGATTTATGAATACTTGTGAACTGCTGTATTTTTATGTTTGCGTACCCCAGTGTTATGCTATTGTCTGCATAAACTAATGTACACCTTGTAAGTCGCTTTGGATAAAA
The DNA here is from genome assembly GCA_027704905.1 of Muraenolepis orangiensis. Classification (NCBI taxonomy): domain Eukaryota; kingdom Metazoa; phylum Chordata; class Actinopteri; order Gadiformes; family Muraenolepididae; genus Muraenolepis; species Muraenolepis orangiensis. Next base: position 16,620,511 of record CM051005.1, on the reverse strand, counting down.
GCGTCTGCCAAATGCCCTAAATGTAAAATGTAAATGTAATTTGTGCCAAACTCCACTGTTCCTTGGCCCATAAGTAATCCAACCACAACGTTTTGTCCAACTCTGTACATAACTTTTTGAGTTATCTCTTAACAGACAAACAAACAGGGGCGAAAACATAACCTCACATGAAACCCTGAAAAACAAATATGGATATAATTGAAAAAAGACAATGTCTAGTAAAAATTACTAAGTGTTGGACCACCCCTTGCAGAACGACATCTTCAAGGCCAGCCAGAAGCTGCAAGAGCTGCGGAGCCAGCTGAACTGGGACCAGCAGACCCTGGACGGCTGGTTGGAGGAGTCTGCTCTCAAGGACGAGGACACCATGGCCCTGGTCAAGTACTCCCAGCAGGACGAGCGCCGGATCAAGGTGAAAGACCGTAAACAAAGCCCAGAAAGGCTGCCTTGCTTGCCTGGCTCGGAGATTTGGGCTTTGTCAACGGTTTAATAACCTAAAACATTAGCAACCTGAATACGACTTATTTAAGATTTTACAAAAGTTAGTTGGATAGTTTATACAATTCTGAACCTTTTTCAAAGGCTCATAAAATGAATTAGCCTAATTACAAAATGTTTCCAAAATGGCAATTCAACTGGTAAAAAAAACAACAGTAAGTTGTGTATTAAGCAGTCTGATGTAATGTTCTCAACTTACAGTCACTCACGCTGGTCATAGAAAAGAAGACACTGGAAGCCAACCAAAAACGCAAGGCACTGGACAATGAACTGACAGAGACGATGTCAGCACAGGTCAACACACACGCACACAAAGATACACACACACACACACACACACACACACACACACACACACACACACACACACACACACACACACACACACACACACACACACACACACACACACACACACACACACACACACACACACACACACACACACACACACACACACATTATTATCGCAGTGTTTACCAGCGTATTTAAAAAAAAAGTCCCCTCTTAGATCGGTTTGGAGAAGACGGCGGAGAACTTCCGCCAGGCCCACCAGGAGAGGCAGGAGCTGATGAGGCAGTGGGAGAACACCATCAAACAGATGAAGAAGCGCGACGCTGAGATGCAGCAGTGCATGCTGGCAAGTGTCCCCAGAGACGAGAAACCACGCTGGGCCACGACACTGAGGCATAGTCGTCGTCCCCCCCCCCTCCCCCTCTCGTGGGGCTCATTATCAATAAAGATACATTAACATATATATGTATATATTTATAGCATGATCTGATTATTAATTAAAGAATCCTTTGGTTTGATATTGGGCTAAAGCTGAATTTCTCCTTCTGTCATTTTGCAGTATGTCATTTTGGAGTATTTTTTTCCACCACAATACATAATTAATTGAGAGTACAAAAGGTCAGATTGTTCGTCTCTCTCTCTCTCTGCTGCAGCAACTGGCCGTAGTAAACCAGGAGGTGTGGGAGAGGAGCACCGCTGTGAGGGAGAAGAGGGACTTCCTGCAGACCGAGGAGCAGAACAACCGGGAGTGTGCGAGGAGGATCTCCAGGGCTGAGCGCCAGGCCTCCAAGCTGAGGCAGGACCTCCAGGAGCAGAAGCTCGAACGCAGCCGCCTGCAGGACGAGGTCCCGTTGCTTTCCCTTTCATCCTGAATAGGGCCTCAGTCATCTGAGGCCCTAGGTTAATGAGGCCAATAGCTACACCAAATTGACACTTTTTTATCTAGAGAGTGGAAGAAGTTAATGTTTGTTGTTATGATTAGCTAGTAGTGAGTCTTTATTTATTTTCTTTTTTTGTTTGTTTTGTTGTGTGGCTGCTATCACAACCAGATGTAGTACCCATCTTATCTTGTTTTATGTCATAGGTTCATCATGGAACACTACTCACAAAATGCACGGTCCGAGAATGCACATCCATGTGCATGGATGAGGGCTGATCGATTTAATATTTGGTGTTCAGTCATTTTTTTTCTTCTATGCTTCTATGCAAAGTGGCCTAGGTTTAGGGCCTTGCTTATGGTTGCCTAAGAGGTGGACGTGGGGAACGGAACCAACAACCTTTTGCCCCCCTGTGTGTGCAGCTGGACAGTTTGAAGACCACAGTAGACAGAACGGCCACGGACGTGGAGTCGCTGCGGACGAAGATCTCGAGTGTCAAGAGAGACATCCAAGACAAGACAGACAAGTCAGTGCAAACCCTGTTTTTCTCTCTCCCTCACACTCTTTCTCACACTTGCTGGCACTCTCTCTCGCTCTCTTTTTTTCGGTCTCCCTCTCTCTGTCTCTTACTCTTTCTAGTGACAGTATAATTAATATGTATTTAGACATTTCGATATTGAAAGCTTTTATACGAAGAATGGTATAGTGAATACAGATAAAAGGTTGATTGAGGTTGCCGGGGATCATACCCAGAAGCTTTTGGCTGGAGGTCAACCAACCTCGCCTGTGTGTGTGTGTGTGTGTGTGTGTGTGTGTGTGTGTGTGTGTGTGTGTGTGTGTGTGTGTGTGTGTGTGTGTGTGTGTGTGTGTGTGTGTGTGTGTGTGTGTGTGTGTGTGTGTGTGTGTGTGTGTGTGTGTGTGTGTGTGTGTGTGTGTGTGTGTGTGTGTTGCAGACTAAACATGGCCCAGCTCCACAACGCCACCCTGGAGGACAAGTTGAGTGCAGTGACCCAGGCGGCCCTCAGTGTGGAGGAGAGAGCTGCCCAGTTTGACCAGCTGCTCAGAGACGAGGAGCAGGCCACAAAAGTAGGTCCCCGTTGTCACCGCTGGTGTTACTACTGAGACACGCACGCACACACACACCTCAGACATACATACACTATGTACCTCAACCATTTCAAATTCACAATATCTTGTGAGCAATACATATCAATCAACATACATATTAACATATACAATAAACACACTTAGCAATCATATACAGTATATACATATACTGTATATATACATATACAAATATTGTAATGAATACTTGTATGAATCTTGTACTTGGGTCCCTGCTGTACACCAGGAGCTTGATATGCAGTTGCAGCACCTCCGGGAGGCGCTGTTTCGCCAGAAGCAGAATCTGCAGGCGCTCGGGACCAAAGAAAAGGACCTGACGGCCCACATGTTGGGGAGCAAGGCAGCCCTGTCCGGCCTCCAGGGACACATCGGCAAGCTGGACCAAAAGCTGCTCAAACAGCAGGAGATCATCTACTACCAGGTAGAAGCATGCTGTGCGTCTCTGGAGAGAGATTGATTGATTACGAGCTTATATGCTTTACATTTTTTCTACAATTGCTATTGAGTGATTTAGCTGCGCATATGTCCCCCTCCCTCCCCCAGGATCTCCAGATCCAGCAACTGGAGAGCAAGGTGGGCCGTCTGCAGGGGCAGGTGAACATGGAGGAGAAGCAGGCCCTGGAGCAGAGGACCGCCCAGCTGACCAGCACCCTGGAGGAGAGGACCAGGACCGCCCAGCTGCTCAGCACTCAGCTCAAGGAGCTGGAGGTGTGTCCTTCCGTCCGTCTGTCCGTCCTCCACCCAATGATCTAACCGAGTGACCGAAGACCCTCCAGGCAACTACTTATAATGTTGCATCTTTATCGCATCACTGTTTGTTGTCAGCTAGTTGATTCACACACGGTCGCATCCAAAATGGCATTCGGCTTTCCTGCCGAAGGTGATGAATGTTGCTTTTACATGCTTAAAATAAAAAAAGAAGATAATTCGGGATTTTTTTTAAAAATATATCGATTTTTGCCGAGCACTGAATACTATTCAGTCGATGAGTTCAGTGAATACATCTGAGTTTTTGTGGTTGACAGGAGAACATCCGCTGCACAAGGAAGGAGGCAGAGCGGACAGGCACCAAGATCCTAGAGCTGACCACCAAGATGGAGGAGCTGCAGCTGTTCAATGACACCTCAGACAAGGAGCTAAAGAACCTCCGGATGACAAAGCGGGTAAGCTGACACACACACACACACTCACACACACGTGATTGAAGGTGACCAACACATTTGATGTCCATTCCTGATGTGCATCGCCAAATACATAAACGCACTCGGATCCGGATCTGCAGCAAAATCTGATCCTTTTGAAATGTCCATTTTCGAAAAACATGAGCTTTTGAGTTGTCTTGCTCACAGACAGACAGATGGACAGACAAACGGGGGCAGAACAAAACATAACCTCTCTCCCCACCAGGACGCCATGGTGGAAGGCAACATTCTGAAGCTGGACCTCCGGCGCCTGCGGGACCTGCTGTACAACAGGGCGGACGGCGTGCTTTCCCAGGAGAAAAGGAGGCTGGAGCTCCAGACCGCCATGAGGGAGCGGGAGGATGAGATCAGGGTCCACCAGGAGATGCTGGCCAAGGAGGTGAAGATCACCCAGCAGGAGAGACAGGAGCTCAGGTGAGACCGTGTGAGGAGAAGCAGAAGAAAAATATAAGGATATGCAGTGGTACAAAAAGAGGATTGCTCGCGGTTCCTTCGGAGTGGGTTTTGATTTAGTGTGTCTACTATTTAACTGATTTTATCCAAAGCAATGATTCCGATGGCTTTTAGTATTTCATAATTTAGCATAAATTGGAAGGTGACACGTAGCGGTCACAGCCAGGGGGTTCGAACCCAGAACCCTTCGGCCTGGGAGTCAGAATACCGCCCCCGGCTCGCCACCAGGCTGTCCTCCCCGCTCCTCACATTGTGGTGCCATTCTGCGTGGCCAGGCAGGGTGAAGGAGAGAGAGTGTGACCTAACGGTGACTCTTCATTGTGTGTTAGTGTGGAGACGCACGAGAGGCGCTCCAGGATCGACGTGATGAGGACGCGCTACGAGGTCCTGACCATCTCCATGGGCATGCTCGAAGTGGAGGAGGACAAGTCGCAGGCGTACTACGTCGTCAAGGTCAGGGTTAGGGTTATCCCGGTCAGAGAGCGGCGGAAGGGGACGGGTTCTCTGGCTGTACATGTGTGAGCGGAGGTGCACGTAGATGGAGCTTTTGCTGGTGCTTTTTCCCCACGATGCATAGCTTTCCACCCAGACCCCGACCACCCCACTGTCTCTAACCTCATAAATGAACTTTCTAATTATTACCTTAAAAGTAAGCATCTTTCCCATAATAGCTGCACCTGAACTCTATGAACAAGCATCAGAGAAGACTATGTAGTTGCTACAGTTCCCGATCACCTCGTGGGAGGGGGGTAACCAGGGTAACCACCCTCCCTTCCTCCCCAGGCTGCCCAGGAGAAGGAGGAGCTTCGGCGGAAGGGTGACAACCTGGACGCCAAGATCCGCAAGATGGAGACAGAGATCCGGGCGCTGGACAACACAATCCAGCTGGTCAACAGCTGCAACTCATCCTACCGCAAGTCCTTCCAGACAGTGCCCGAGTCTGGTGAGTGAAGAGGAATGATTATGCTGCCGCCTAAGGCTCTAATGTCTTCTCCCGGAGATCATTCTAGAACAGTGGTTCCCAACCTGGGGTCCGGGCCCTGGGGTGTGGTGTGGTGTAGACCCAGTCTGACTCGGTGTGGTGTAGACCCAGTCTGACTCGGTGTGGTGTGGTGTAGACCCAGTCTGACTCAGTGCACTGTGGTGTAGACCCAGTCTGACTCAGTGCGGTGTGGTGTAGACCCAGTCTGACTCGGTGTGGTGTGGTGTAGACCCAGTCTGACTCAGTGTGATGTGGTGTAGACCCAGTCTTACTTGGTGTGGTGTAGACCCAGTCTGACTCGGTGTGGTGTGGTGTAGACCCAGTCTGACTCAGTGTGTTGTGGTGTGGTGTAGACCCAGTCTGACTCGGTGTGGTGTGGTGTAGACCCAGTCTGACTCGGTGTGGTGTGGTGTAGACCCAGTCTGACTCAGTGTGGTGTGGTGTAGACCCAGTCTGACTCAGTGTGGTGTGGTGTGGTGTAGACCCAGTCTGACTCGGTGTGGTGTGGTGTAGACCCAGTCTGACTGTGTGGTGTGGTGTGGGGTAGACCCAGTCTGACTCGGTGTTGTGTGGTGTAGACCCAGTCTGACTCGGTGTGGTGTGGGGTAGACCCAGTCCGACTCAGTGTGGTGTGGTGTAGACCCAGTCTGACTCGGTGTGGTGTGGTGTAGACCAGTCTGACTCGGTGTGGTAGACCCAGTCCGACTCGGTGTGGGGTAGACCCAGTCTGACTCGGTGTGGTGTAGACCCAGTCCGACTCGGTGTGGTGTAGACCCAGTCTGACTTTGTGTGGTATGGGGTAGACCCAGTCTGACTCCGGGCGTGGTGTGTTTCCAGGCCCGGAGCATGAGGAGAAAGCCAGGCTGCAGGAGCAGCAGTGGGCGGCGGAGGAGAAGTACAGGTACAAGAGGAGGCAGACCAGGGAGCTCCAGGAAGACTTTCAGGTTGGAAGGCCTCCCGGGCCTACTCCGTTTTTTTTGTTCCCCGAATCTGCGTCTAGAATTTCGCAGATCCTTATCCGGTCTCTCCTTTTGTTGTCCCTGAGAAGAGAACAGAATAGAGAGTACAACGATTGTGTTACTCGCACTCAATGGTGCTGAGGGGAGTCGGCCGGTTCTTCCTCTTCTGCTATTCAACTGTGTGTGTGTGTGTGTGTGTGTGTGTGTGTGTGTGTGTGTGTGTGTGTGTGTGTGTGTGTGTGTGTGTGTGTGTGTGTGTGTGTGGTGTGTGTGTGTGTGTGTGTGTGTGTGTGTGTGTGTGTGTGTGTGTGTGTGTGTGTGTGTGTGTGTGTGTGTGTGTGTGTGTGTGTGTGTGTGTGTGTGTGTGTGTTCTGCCCTGTCCCCAGGGTATGACCAGAAGCATGGAGATGCTTGCACAGGAGGAGCGCGTGGAGCACGAGCTGATGAAAGAGGCTCAGTCACGCTCAGCTCAGCTGAAGAAGGAATTGGATTCCCAGAACGGGAAACTTGATCGAGCCAGCAAACAGGTCTGATGCGCTGCCAATATCTCTCTCTCTCTCTCTTTCTGTCTCTCTCCCTCTTTCTCTTCCCCCCCCCCCCCTTGTATTGGCCTTCCTCAGGTGCCGCACCCACCCCCTGGAACGCCCTTCCTAACCACATCAGACTGTCACCCAGACACCCTAGCATCTTTCTAACAGGTCCTCAAACCCCACCTCTTCACAACTGCTTTCTCCTGCTAGCCTCCTCTATCCTCTCATCATCATCATCATCTTCTTCATCCTCACCTCACGTTTTCTGTACATTTTTGTTTGTCACCTTCTCTCTTTTTTGTTAAGCGCCTTTGTGTATTTTGAAAAGCTATGCTATATAAATCAAATGTATTATAATTATTATTATAGTTATTATTATTATTTTTATCATTATAATAATCATTTAAATATCACCCTGCATACTTCATTCAGTGCTCCAAGTTGACCAGGGAGATATCGGCCAATAAGAGCGGTGGGGGGCGGAGCTTCATGGAGCGGGACATTGGGCTGAGGGAGATGAGGGACTTCAACAGGACCATCAACCGCATGCTGCTGGAGGGGATGGAGGACCAGCCCCACCTCCGGGCCTCCATTCACCAGTACCTTGTGCAGGTCGGGCCACCGCAGCAGCAGCATCTGGTTCTCACTACATGTGTACAAGCCATTAAAATGGCTACTTTGGGCTCCCCCCGAGGACATTGCATTGAGTTTGTAGTTTGATGAGGCTGGTGTGAATGAGACTAATAGCTTGTGGTGTCATATGTGCTCTAGAATGGCCGTTAATGGGGTTCTTTGTGATGCACATCAAGTCAACTATTGTGTTCAATATGAAAAGCTTTGAGCAGACCGCAGACACCCATTTAAAACAAAGTGGTTTCCGCTGTCGCGTTCAGCGGTAGCTAGGTAACAAGATGCCCCCGACATTATATCTAAGGAGCTGGTGTACGTCATGGTGACCACAATGTTTTTGTCCCCTATCAGGCCAACCTGTCCCTGCCTTCCCCCTCCTCCACCCCCTCCTCCACCCCTGCCAGCTGTCAGAGCTCCATCGGCGGCTCGGCTCGCAGCTCAGTCTCGCTCAGGTGAGACCTCACTGTCCCTATCGTCACCGCTACCACCACCACTACCTCCTCCTCTCCTCCTCCTCCCCCCAACACCTCCACCACTCACCCCTTCACCTTCACCACCACTACTTCCTCTCCTCCTCCTCCTCCCCCAACACCTCCACCACTCACCCCTTCACCACCACTACCTCCTCTCCTCCTCCTCCTCCCCCCAACACCTCCACCACTCACCCCTTCACCACCACTACCTCCTCCTCCCCCCAACACTCACCTTCACCATCACTGCCTCCTCATCACCACCAACAGCTCCACTACCATCCCATCATCACCTCCAACACACACACACACATACACACACACACACACAGCCTTCCTCCTGTATTTTGCATGAGTCACCAAGTCAGTGCAAAGTCGGCCTGGTTAGATATTATTATTATATTGTGGTGACCCACTTGGGACACAGACGTTCCAATGTGGGAGCGAGTCGAAACGTTTACTTCCCAACATGAACAGTAATAACAGCGGCAGTAGTGAAGCTTGCAAACAGCGACGGTACAACAGGCGAACGTATCAGAACCGGTACATTCAAAACTCCCACTCACTCTAAACATTACTCAGAAAGCGTCTTAAAGGAGACGCACCTCCTCTCGTAGTGTTCAGTGAATGTCTGTGTCCCAAGTGGGTCACCACAAAATGGCATTATTAGTGACGCAATGTTCTCCTGGGACACCGCGATTGGCATCTTGTTTCGATTCAACTTGAACAATGGACGCTTTGCATGACGCTACACACAGACTGAATATCTTGTCATGTGAAAAAGTGTATGAATGTACACCTCTAAGTCAGCTTCTCAACTCAGTCCTGAAAAGTGGGGTGTCGTAGGGGTGTGGTCGGAATCCCTGAATTTGTTTTTATTTTTCAGTTTTCAGTCGCACCTCGGTTAGGTTTAGGCTAACACCTCTACCTGGTCAGGTTTAACTTCTCCCATATGTTGTTTTGTGTAGTTTGTACTTCCTCAAAGCCACACACACACTGTCGCTGAATGTGATGCTGGGCCACCGGAGTGTAGCCAAATAGACTCGAGGAAATAGAGGAACAAAGACTCCACCCATTCAATGGGCTTGAAGCAATAGCAGGAAATAGATAGATTATGTGAGATTGCAAAAGATTTCCTGGAAAACCCTCATCTATTGCTAAATACACACCTTGGTAACCATTAATAGCAAAATAAGAGGTTAATTTTTGGCTTTCTGTTGTCTCTCACTTTAAACAATTAGCGATTTAAAATACATTTCTTTCAAATAAAGACATTTTCTTCACCACTGCACATTTTCAGGGAAATCCCCCATGTTCTGGCACTAGCCGGTGATTATCCAGCTAGCGGAAGCGTTCACCCTCAACGTTCTCCACCTGTTGGTTCACCCCTCCCTCCTGTTCCCCTATTGCTAAGCGCCAGGTCCTCTGCCTCCTCCGCATCCAGCAGCAGTTCCAGGGCTCCGGCGCTCTGCTCCCCCGCCACCAGGACCGTCGAGCTGGGCCTGGGTCTGTCCGTCACCTCCTCTCCTCTGGCCGTGTCCCCGCGCCCCGGCAGCACCACCACCAGCAGCAGACGCAGTGGCCAAGGCAGCGGCCAACGCAAGAGCCCCTAGTGTCTGGGAGAGAGAGGGGCATTGGGGGAGTTGACCTGACCCCCATGACTTCGACCCGTGGTTGACCCCCTGATTCTCACAATCTGGCTAATATATGATAGAATAACATAATGTATACACTTGTTTGGATCATGTGTGTGATGGTGTGATTGGTATAAAGGTCCCTTGGTAAAGGATTGTAAAAGTAAATGTTTAGCCTGTGATTTGCCTACACACAGCTGGGGCTATTTAGTATATTAATGTATTAAATGTATGTATTGATTTATTTCCTTTCTGGTATTTCCATAGATTATTAGACTAATGAGAGTCTGGGGTGGGGGGTGGAAGGTAGAATCTTGTCTCACACACACAACTGGTTAGACCTGTGGGAGGTTCCCCACCGACCGACGGAGACAATAAAGTCACTTTCCCAAGCAGTCAAGTCTCTCAAGTTGTGCTATCAGTCTCCCCTGTGTCTCCTCAAGGATATCCAAGGACGGCTAGAATTCGCTTTTCACCTGTATTCATTCTGACTGTTCAGACTTCAAGTTCAACCTTTGAGGGATACATTTTTTTAACCAAAAACGGCAACATGTTGCTTGTGGTTGTCTGCGCATGTTGGTTGGCACTGTCTTCTGGGCAGGTAACAGGTAAGACCAGTTTTGGAATATATGTAATACTACAGAACTAGGCTTATTAGAGGATAAAAACATATGGATGTAGACTTTTTCAAAATCATTGACTGATTGACTTGTTCATTTTTTTGTATTAGATTGTGTTCATGTTTTGTTGTTCTCGGACACCTCCTGTAGTGACATGAGACCAATCTATTGTCTTTTAGAGCTGAATACGACCGCAACAACATCAGGGACGACTCCCAACCAACAATCCTTTGCAATCCTCCAGACGGTCGTTCAGTCTCACATTTTGTTAAATGTTGAATTTGAACTGGTCTTGCAAGAGGTGTGTGACGTATATATATATATTTTTTTTTAATATATTCAAGCGATTTTGTAAGCATTGCACTGTATGTCTTGAAGTCCTTTTCTCTGTTTTTCTTTGTCAATTCTCCATGGACTTTAATAGGTGTATTTACATCAATTACTAATATATAGCTGTTATATATTTTATGTTTCAGCTCTCTGCAGCCATCCTTAGCTTTCAACCAGATCTAAAGTTCAACTTAACGCTGAGGAACGTCACTCTTCGAATCCGCTGATTGTATTACCACCTTTACACAATTGTATGAATGTATAAAGTCCTTCTGGGACGCAAAGTGACACTGTAAACAATGATTGCCCTATTAAGTGAATGCATTTATGTATTCTCTTTAACTTCACTTGTCACGGCAAGTCTTGATATTGAACTCAAATTCATACGTTACACTTTACACACTTCAAAAGTTACACTTATTCATTGTCTTGACAAATTGTGAGTTTTGTCTTGGTTGTCATCGTTCATCAAACTCATGTCTGTAAATTATACGATGGAAAAAGCTAAAGAAATAAAGTTGCCGCCTTTTCTGTGTAAGACTGAATAAAACACGTTATAGAAAACAACCCGACATAATACAAAACCACGCGACATTAGAGAAAACACCGTGAAATGTGATAAAACAACGCAAGATTAGAGACAACGGGATAATCGAGAAAACCAGCGTGATTAGATAAAACGATAGTTATGTTATCATAACTCTAGTTATATGATTATAGGCGTAGCCGTCTAGGCTTCGCCTATATAGCTAGCCCGATAAATGTACCCCTGCTGGACCCAGGTCCCGGGGCACACCGGACTCAAGAAGACGTGAAGAAGTGTAAACACCACATCGCCAATAACAACCCAACTCACTGTCATGAAATACGCAAAGCTGTGAATACAGAGAGCAGAGAATAGGGCGAGTCTAAACTATTCGACTTACGCTTGAATTTCATAACAGAAAAACATACGGCAAAATACGTCCGCTTCCTGCCAGAAAGCGACCAATCAACGCACATTAATTATTCAACAAGTGTGACAAGCCGGCCGGTGACGTAGGCGCGAGTTGACTATAAGCCAACCAAGCGCATCATATCGCAGCATGTCTATGACCATCAATAAAGAGTTGGCGGGATATTCCAACGCCGGTGTTGTGCCGTAGATTGAAGGCTTGCCGTAGATTGAAGCTTTGTTCGCGGGAACGCGCAAGGGTGACGTCACAATAGACGTAGCGCCTTTTTTTTTTTTACTAGTTCCGATTAGTTCAAATAATGACCTTACATTAAGTTGTTTTCGTATAGTGTAAATAATAATGTAAGGCTTTGATAAAGTCAAAGAATAAAAAAACATAACTCTGTACATTTCACCTTTATTTTTTATTTTATGAATCCAGGGAAATATAACCAGGACATGCATATTAATGATTATTAAAAAAATCAATGTCAACAATGATAAATACTAATATTACCAACAATACAAAAGTGTTGTTGGTCTTAGTATTGTAATTAGCTTTTACAAACCAAATTTAATCGAGTGTACAAATGCAGAAGATACCAAAAATGTAGAATATTTGGATGAGGGTAAAAGTTTCTCTTCTTTATTTTGTGTTGATACGAGGGAATAACGAATGTGTGCCCTGTTGAAAGACTTTGAAACACTTGAACTTATAAAAGCAAGGGATTTCTCATTGCCAGGAAAAAAGGGTAATTATATTCAGATAGTACAACAGGAACAGAGAAATGACTTTGTTAGCATGCAAATACAAGGTCTTAATTATCCTCTGTAATGAAAATCTGCTGATATGGGAACCCTTCTCAAATGAGAGGGGAACAGCAGTGTGATTTTGGTGAGTGTGTGACTATCCTGGACAAAGTTAAAGGGGGGGGGGGGCCAAATCCGGCAGCACCAACACCTGCCCTGCCGGATATGGAAGCCCCTCTTTAGTTTTTCACCTGATGAGCCCAGAGTAAAATGCTTTTGTGTGCACAAACTAGAGGGGGACAGCAAACACCAGTGTGATTCTGGTGACAATGTGACTATCCTGGACAAAGCTATAGGGGGGGGGGGGGGGGCAAATCCGGCAGCAGGAAAAAATGCTCTGCCAGATATGGAAGCCCCCCTCCCCCCTCCCCCCTCCGACAGCAGCAACACCAGCTCTTCTGAACATGGGCTGTGGAGAACAGTGCAGATCTTCCTTATTGACACCACCATTAACCTTCTCTAAAAAAAGGAACATTAAGAGTGTGAGAGACGCACAGATATAATTACAATAATACATTTAGTTTGAGAGCACCTTTCAAAACATTCAACGTCACCCTACAATACACAAATAAATAAAATATGAGTGGCATTACAATACAAACCACAGATAACAATTACACTTAAATGAGCAATTAAAGTGAGTATTCACCCGTTTGCTGTTTAATTTGCTCGAAAAAGCATTCAATAGAGAGAAAGTAACTTGCTTTGGCTCTTTTTGCTTGATGTACGCGAGGAGCAACGTTACACATTGTAACAGCTCTGAGCAGAAAACCTTATATATAACCTTATGTATGTGCCCGCTCATGGAGCACGCTGGGACGCTGCCTGACGGCGAGCGAAACCTCAGCGGTGCTTTGTCAACTAGTCGTCGCCCTACTGCCATAGGCTTGAGGGGAGGAGAGTGGCAAGCCAGAGACAACCTTGCGAGACACAACATTAGCCTGATCTAATAGAATAGGCGTGATATACTGTCGATCTCTCATTTTATTAGGCACAAACAAAGGATCAGAGACAACCTTGCCCTCTTCCTCGGGACACCGCCTCTGTGCTGCCGCTGCTGCTCACGTGGAGGTGGTGGCGGCGGCGAGCTGGGACGCTCGTGGTGTCTCCGTCGAGCTCCTGGCCTGGCAGCATGCCACGAGGGACCCGCGGTGAGGATCGGTCCAAGCCTGGACCGATCATCACGGACCCTCTGGAGGTGGGTCACCATCTCGGCGATACGCGGGCCGAACTGCCCCTCCGAGGACAGGGGGCCCTGGACGAGGCCCACCCTGTTATGTTCGTCGTGTGGGACAACCACATGGTGCGGTGGCCAATTGTCGCCCACGCTATCTGCCGGCTCGCCGTGGTGGCCAACGGCTGGCTCAGCTGCAGGATGGCACCGCTGAACATGGCGACCTCCTCAATCTCTTTTGGCCCGAACGCCACCTTCCCGACAGTCAAAGGCAGACAGGGAAGAGGCGAGGAGGGCCACGTTGATGACAGCCGCAGCGCTCTGTGTGGCACAGATGTAGGACTTCTCCCACAGAGCGGCGAGCTGCTTCTGCAGACGGTCGGGAGGCAGCGGCTTCTCGTTAGGGCGCCACCCGGCTTCAGCGTGGTCGGCGCCCCGCCAACGCAAGCACAATGTGCCCTTGTGGTCCAGGGTGAGCCATACCGGGCACCTGGCGCAGGTGCGGCCTCTTGTACACGGTGCTGTGTGGAATGTGGGCGGGGCCACGTTGATAGGTACATTGCGGAAATGTTCAGTGCACGCGATGCACGCACGGGACAAACCCATAAGGCGAAGCCTAGACGTAGCCTATAAGAAATAGAACAACGCAACATTCATTTCCCGTTCCCGGCTAACAACTTGAGTGAACTTGAGGTCAAACTTTCAAGTTTCGACCTCAAATCGTTCCAGGTGCATGACGCCAAACGTAAACAGAAATCATTGCTGACCGTGACAAGGAAGTGCTTCTTTGGCTCACGATTACACAATTTAAGTGATTTATGTGCATAACTGGTTTAACTAGTATGTCTTATTAAAATTAAACACAGGTAAATATACTTTACGTTGCCATTTAATAGACATTGTGAAGAACAGCGGCCATTCCCAGTAGCCGCCCAGGCTATGCATTATGTAGCTCTGTAGTCAGACCACCTCCCCATGTAGGAAGAACAGCTTTCACAGCACAAATTGCAAACAATATCTCAATAACACCTATTATTGCTTACTCCCAGAGAAAGCACAATTCTAAATCATTTGACTAGTCTATTTCTCCTAGACAAATCTGAGCTAAATTTAAGATCATTTTCATAAATTCAGCTTCTAAGAAATCGACTTCTTGTCAAGTCCCAATCCCAAATGAGGATTATTTCTCTCACTGCACTGATCTTTATTTTGTCTGAAATAATCAGCTCTTGAGCTAGCAGTAAGATCCAAAATAAAACTTGATTGGTTTATACATTTCTCAAACTGGTCTTAGGTCAGACTTCAGTAATCTCGAAATAAGTGCGGATTCATTTAGATTAGAAATTGTATTTATGAGACGAAGGAGAAACAGTTGTTAGCAGCACAATGGATGATATATACATATGGTGAATTGTGCAAAAAGCATTATAAAGTGCCAGTAGCATCATGAATACAGTGCAGAACAGTGCAGTAACTAATGAGTCCAAAAAGTCCAGCAAAAGTATGATAGTGTAATGTAATATGGGTGACAATGTTATAATATATAACTATATATACTATATATTATATAACCCATCTCTTCAGGACACACTACCCGGATCCTTCCTCGTAGCGCTAAGTCAATGATCTAAGTAGATTAGATATTTAGATAGATTGATATTTCACTCACTGCTTTATACTTGTGTAAACTATGAAGTGACAATAAACTTGACTTGACTTCACTTGATATTATAGATAGGTAGATATTGTTCTAGATATTGTTATATATTCTTTGCCAACTTATAACTAACTAACTTTTCCCTTACTGTACTTTTACCTGAACTTATTGTACTTCTACCTGAGCACTGGTTCAGTTCTTGGAGACTTCCTTTGTTGAAACACACTATTGTAAGTCGCTTTGGATAAAAGCGTCTGCTAAATGACTGTAATGTTATGTACACACAGTGACATCACTCGTCAGGACGCACTCTACGGTGCCCTGGTAGAAGTTGACAAGCAAATGTTTGCCTATGCTGTTTTTTCCTGAGGCACCCAGGGCATAGAGGCGCTGGTGTGCCTTCTTCAGCATGACCCCCGTCTTGTGGGTACATGCCAGGTTGTGGAACCTGAGTCTACAGAGTGTTAATCAACAGCCTTCCCATCATACCACCAAGACACCGACTAGGACATTTTGAAACCTATATTTGACTTTACAATTCACATGCCAATAAATACTGCCATCTACATGAATCTTAGTGGGCATTGAACCCATGTCTTCTATGTGTTACGCAACAGCTCACTGTGCCACGGAGATCGAGAACAATCGGTAATCTGAGGATATATATGTTATATATATGTTATATATATGTTACAATTCAAATGACAGCTATGATTAAAAGGTAGAATTCAGTGGACAATGAATGCATTTGGCAGGACTTGAACCCTGGTTGACCGAGTGCTATCAAACAGCTCTCTCCACTGCACCACCAGGACACATTTTTGGAGTTGATCGGAAGTTATACTTGACTTTACCATTCACATGATTTAGAAATATGAGATTGCTGTTGGTTGGAATCAAACCTCCAAGACCTCCAAGTCTCCAGCGTGTTAGGCAATTGCATCTGTGCACCAACAACAGAGGGAGCAAAGAGGTCAGAGGTTATAAATTCGATTACAATTCACATGACATAATTTAGTTTAAAGGGAACATCCAAATTGAATGGAGATGGGCCATAAGTGGGACTTTACATTACATTACATTACAGTCATTTAGCAGATACTTTTATCCAAAGCGACTTACAATAGTGTGTTTCAACAAAGGAAGGTGGACTTGAACCCTTGTCCAATGTATGTAGAACCCAGTGGCGAAGCGTGTCTATCACAACTGGACCTTCTGTAGACCACCACCTCCCACCCCCTCCATTCGAAAAGTTCAGTTTTTCTAGTCAGACTGACGTCACGGAGGCAGTCACTTTATCCGTTATATAATTTAGGCAGATAAGATTGTCGCAGCCAATTTCCAAGTTGTCAAAGCAGTGTCCATGTAGTGAAGTAACAGCACAACACAGACCACCACACACAGGCTATCGATGAAAGGGACAGTCTAACACGCTTAACGTGAAAAGGCTTAACGTAACTTAAAGTTCCAAAACAGCGATCAATAATCACCAAATGTCTCTGGTATATGTCTTGTCATTAGCACTTTCACCTGTCACAATATCAAAACCTAAATACGGAAGTTATGTTACATTAAGTGTTTTCCTCTCATAAAGCTGCGTTAAGACTTTTCCTTACTGGCTCAATAGAGAGGAAAACACTTAATGTCACATAACGTTCATAATGGGAGGATTTGGTGGAAACAAAATGCAACAACCAGCTCAACGAGATGCAACACTGCGACAAAACCAGCAAAGACAAATGAGTCTCACTCACCAATGATGTTAATTTAAAGACAAAATCCATTCTCCTGGAAATATACCCGTTAGCCACGGGTATCTTTCCCAGTTGCTAGCCTGAAAATGGCGAACATAGCCTGCTTTAACAACTTGATTCAGCTCAAGATTGTCTGCCGTTGGACGGCCTTTTTTAATAATGTCCATCTTTACATTGAATGGTCGTCTTTTTGAATTTTTTGTTTCATCTGAGAGTTCCAGGGTCTTCTCTGAATACCTTGAAGGCCCTGACGCTTCACCACTGGTAGAACCACAACCCTCTGAACTGCACCAGCTCCACATTTCTTAAAGAATGAGGAACATTTTGAAGAAAATCAGGGCTGAGGGCTCTCCAACTGAAAATCTGAATCCTCTTTATTGGTCACATTGGTCACATATTGGTTCTGCATTTAACCCGTGCTAGTATTAGGAGCAGTGGGCAGCTATTGATACGGCGCCCGGGGAGCAGTTAGGGTGTCTTGCTCAAGGACACCTCAACAGTTTTTGCTAGGAGGAGCCGGGGATTGAACCTGTGAGGCGACCGCTCTACCTCCTGAGCTATACTGCCACCCCAACTGTATTTCATGACTACATTGTGCTTTAAAAATGTACCTTTTTCCCAAGAGAATTTTTCATATTTTCAAAAGGGAGGTTATTAGTTAGTTAGTTAGTTAGTTAGTTAGTTAAGCCCTTGGCTCCTCCAGGGAGCATAGGCCATTGACAAATGTCTTCCATCTCACTCGGTTGGGGGCAAGTTTTTCAAGGTCTCCCCAGTTTTGCCCACTCAAAGACATCTCTGCCTGGACATCCCTCCTCCAACTGTTTTTGGGGCGACCTCTTTTTCTCTTCCCTTGTGGGTTCCACTTTAGGGCTTGTCGGGTGAAGTTGTTGGCTGATTTCCTGAGAGTGTGTCCTATCCAGCTCCACTTTCTTTTTAGGATCTGTAGGTCAATGGGATCCTGTCCAGTTCTCTCCCACAGGTCCACATTCCTGACTTTGTCCCTCCACCAGATGTTCAGGATCCTCCTAAGGCAGTTGTTGATGAATGTTTGCAGTCTGGTTGTTGTTTGTTTTGTTGTTGGCCATGTTTCTGAACCATACAGCATCACCTGTTTCACATTGGAGTTGAAGATGCATAGTTTGGTGTTAGTTGAGATGGTTTTGGAGCTCCAGATCTTCCTGAGGATGTTAAACATAACCCTGGCTTTGTTGATCCTGCTCTTTATGTCCGCGTCTGTCCCTCCTGTGGTATCCATCACACTTCCTAGGTATGTGAATGCCTTCACTCTAGGGGGGTGCCGAGGATGGGGTTGCTGCTCCTTGAATGGATCTTCATCGCCTGTCTGTCATGTCTTTGTTGTGTTTGGTGTAAGTCCCAATTTTTCTGCTGCTTGTGTGAGTCTGTCTGTCTTCTCCTGCATTTGCATATGTGTGTGAGAGAGAAGGGCAATGTCATCCGCAAAGTCGAGGTCGTCTAATTGCTCCCACATTGTCCACTGGATCCCATTTCTCTCCCCTTTGGTTGTTTCCTTCATGATCCAGTCGACTGCAAGGAGGAAAAGGAATGGTGAAAGTAGACAACCCTGCTTGACCCCCGTATTGACATCCAAGCTCTTCGATGGACCTCACATGGACCTCACATGGTCCACGCACACCACACACGTGGTGAAAAGGGCCCAACAACGCCTTTCCTCAGGCATCTGAGGAAATTCAGCATGGGCCCCCGCATCCTGAGAACATTCTATAACGGCACCATGGAGAGTGTTCTTACAGGATGTATCACCGCCTGGTACGGGAACTGCACCGCACTCGAGCACAGAGCGCTTCAAAGGGTAGTGCGGACGGCCCAGTATATCGTTGGAGGTGAGCTCCCCTCCCTCCTGGATATACAACCAGCGGTGCGTGGCCAAGGCCAAACGCATCATAAAAGACATTGCCCACCCCAGTCACCAACTGTACTCACTGTTACCGTCAGGCAGGCAATACCGCAGTATCAAGTGCCGTACAAATAGACTCCGAGATAGCTTCCACAGTCAGGCCGTCAGGCTGCTGAACAAGGGCGTATAGCATATAACAATGTATATTTGATTACATTGATTTATATATACATATTGCTGTTTTTCTATGCCGATATATTGCATTTTATAAATTGCATTTATATTTGATATACTTAACTTTATACAGTTTTGTACTTTTTAACTTATTTTATTCTATTCTGTTTTTATTTTATTGTATCTTATTTGTATAACTGCTGTCTGTCGTCGGGTATTGCACATAAGATTTTCACTCACTGCTTTATACTTGTGTAAACTGTGAAGTGACAATAAACTTGACTTGAAGTATGCTGTAGTCAATTTAGTCATACTGATATAGTAAACAGACAATTGCTCTTTATTTCATGGACATGGATCATTTCGAACACATGACGAGACGTATACCTTGTGTGTGTATGTTGAGCTCTATTTAATGAACCGATTAAAGAGGATCTTCGCCTCTTTTCAACTGGCTTTGTACCACTTCAACGTGCGTTATATAAATGTACTATAACGTACTATAACGTTACTATAAATGTATAATATGCAAATTAACAATAATATGATAAATAAATGTATAATATGCAAATGTTTACCTGTCCTCCATGTTGCCTGCACCCAGATCTCCCGCTTCGCTCCAGAGAGAGCGAAGAGATAGAGATAGATTGCGATAAGGTTGTAAGTTATCTTTTACAAGGATTGTATGGCTTTGATGGAAACCTTTCAAGATAATAGGCCTATACAGTAGCTAAGTAAACATTGCAGACAATGTTTGCTTTGGAATCCAGCGGTATTTAAGTATAAACAAGCCTATAAATTGATCAAAATTGTTCTTAATTGCAGTACACGAGTGATACTGTGGCGCCCTCTAGTGGCACCATGACAACATTATTTGAAAGTTGGATTGAGTTACTTCACTAATTCATAACTGTTTAAATTAAAGAGTCTGGTATGGCTCATGAACCAAACATGAGGCAAACGACCCCCAGAACTGTCAAACAATCCCAAAATGCTTATAACTGTGATAACAAATTTCAATGACAAAAAACAATGAATATTCCATATAGTTTCCATTTATTCCATCATACTAATAATACATACACAAGTAAAAATGTGCCAGATACAAAGTTATTTTTTCTTCTTCTTGGTCATTTCCCAGAAAGCCCGAAATCATACGAATAAAACAACGTAATCAGGCGTCTGCTTTGCCTCCACCTCCAGGTGGCAGTGTGTTTGTTTTATTGTTTGCATTCATGTCACACCGGATGAGTCACCCGAAGAAGAAACGTGGACAGACTTGGTGCTGCCGTTCCGCATCCGTGATGATGATAGCTGCCTCGGAGTCCTCTCTATGCTCTGAGCATGTCCCGAGTCCAGGCCCCCCCCCCCCCCCGCCCCGCTCTCATTGTGTTTTATTATCCCCCGGTGCCTCAGTCTCACAGTCCAGCTCAGTAAGGCAGCAGTAACACAGGATCTGGGTGTACCTGGTGAAGAGGGCTGGGGAAAACATATGAGGGAGTAAGTGTGTGTGTGTCTGTGTATATATGATATATAGATAGATAGAGATATAGATATAGATAGAGAGAGAGAGAGAGAGAGAGAGAGAGAGAGAGAGAGAGAGAGAGAGAGAGAGAGAGAGAGAGAGAGAGAGAGAGAGAGAGAGAGAGAGAGAGAGAGAGAGAGAGAGAGAGAGAGAGAGAGAGAGAGAGAGAGAGAGAGAGAGAGAGAGAGAGAGAGAGAGAGAGAGAGAGAGAGAGAGGAGAGAGAGAGAGAGAGAGAGAGAGAGAGAGAGAGAGAGAGAGAGAGAGAGAGAGAGAGAGAGAGAGAGAGAGAGAGAGAGAGAGAGAGAGAGAGAGAGAGAGAGAGAGAGAGAGAGACCCAGGTCAATTATAGCTTGGTAATCCTTGTGGTGATTAATGTTAGTGATGTCTCCAGTAACGATACCCCGTAGTGGCAAATGGTCAACTTAGGCTTGTGTAAACAGGTTGGTGGTATACTGACTGGAAGTCTATTCAATCTATTCACCAACCAAACCACTTGAATGCACTGTGCATAACCAAAGCAACTGGGAACTGTGGAACTGGATTCATCAAGAATGTGTAGAAACAAATGGTTTACATAACACGTACACAACAAACAGTCAACACACACACACACACACACACACACACACACACACACACACACACACACACACACACACACACACACACACACACACACACACACACACACACACACACACACACACACACACACACACACACACACACACACACACACACACACACACACACACACGTGTAGTTTCAGGGTTGTGTGTTCCATGTAAAACAAACCGTTCATTCTGCCGATGAGTTTGGGCCTCTTGTCCTCAGGCAGGTAGATGGCCACATAGTAAACGGGGATCCCAGAGAGGGCTATGCCTATCCCTATGAGAGAGTTGATGGTGTCACTGTAGAGAGGAACCACCACCAGGAACAGGCTGCACAGACAGTAGATGAAGGGGAAGAATAGAGATAGCTGTTGGGGGAGAGAAAACAGACACTGCTAGGTTGGGTTCAACTCTGGGTACCAAAAATCATACGTGTGTGTGTTGGTCTTTCTGTCCTATGTAAAACGGTCTATCATCCGTCCCTCTGTTCATCTGTTGAATGCCTTACGTTGACTAGTCTGTCCGTGTCTATGTCTGTCTATACATCTGTCTACCTGCCCTTCTGTCTGTCTTACCTTGATAGTCTGTCTGCCTGTCCTCCTTGTCTGTCTGTCTGTCTGTCTGTCTGTCTGTCTGTCTGTCCTACCTTGACAGGTCTGTCTGTCTGTCCTACCTTGACAGGTCTGTGTCTGTCTGTCTGTCTGTGTGTCCTACCTTTACAGGGTCTATATCTGTCTGTCTGTCTGTCTGTCTGTGTGTCCTACCTTGAGTGTCTGTGTGTCTGTCCTACCTTGTGGGTCTGTGTCTGTCTGTCTGTCCTACCTTGACAGGTCTGTCTGTCCTACCTTGACGGGTCTGTGTCGGTCTATCCTACCTTTACAGGGTCTGTGTTTGTCTGTCCTTCCTTGACGGGTCTGTGTCTGTCTGTGTGTCCTACCTTGACGGGTCTGTGTTTGTCTGTCTATCCTACCTTGACAGGTCTGACTGTCTGTCCTACCTTGACAGGTCTGTGTCTGTCTGCCTGTCTTTTTGTCCTACCTTGAGGGTCTGTGTCTGTCTGTCTTTCTGTCTGTCCTACCTTGACGGGTCTGTGTCTGTCTGTCTGTCTGTCCTATATTGACGGGTCTGTGTTTGTCTGTCTGTCCTACCTTGACAGGTCTGTCTGTCTGTCTGTCCTACCTTGACAGGTCTGTGTCTTTCCGTCTGTCCTACCTTGACGGGTCTGTGTCTGTCTGTCTGCGTTTGTCCTAACTTGACGGGCCGGCGTTTGTCTGCCTGTCTGTTTGTGCTACCTTGATGGGTCTGGGTCTGTCTGCCTGTCTGTCTGTTTGTGCTACCTTGATGGGTCTGGGTCTGTCTGTCTGTTTGTGCTACCTTGATGGGTCTGGGTCTGTCTGCCTGTCTGTCTGTTTGTGCTACCTTGATGGGTCTGGGTCTGTCTGCCTGTCTGTTTGTGCTACCTTGATGGGTCTGGGTCTGTCTGCCTGTCTGTTTGTCCTACCTTGATGGGTCTGGGTCTGCCTGCCTGCCTGCCTGCCTGTCTGCCTGTCTGCCTGTCTGCCTGTCTGTCCTACCTTGACAGGCCGGTGTCTGAGTGGCTGGGTGTAGCGCAGGTAGATGAGACCGGCCACGGAGAGCCCCACGTAGAGCCAGTAGCTGAAGCTGAAGTAGTTGATGAGCTGGAAGACGTCCTCCACACACAGGAAGATCAGCCCCATCAGGCCCTGCACACCACAGCACGTTCACGTTCAATAGAAACACATATTAGAACGCACTACTACACACTGTAGACGTGTGCATGGGGCACGTCGATCAATGTTTACGTCTATGGATGAACCACTGCACACATTGGCTCCTTTACACACGTTTATTTTCTGTTGATGACAAATATGTATTTTATCATACCTAGTTTATTATATTCGATTTACTTTTGACATTCCACATTTTGAATGATATTCTTATTGTATTCAATTTGCACTGCCCTTTTATTTGTTTTTAAAACCTGAATGGGCCTATCTTATGGCGTCTAATGTCATGTTAGACAAGGCTAGTAGCAGTAGTGCCACCCGTGGGGCGGTGCTCACGTTGAACAGCAGAGCCGGTATGGGTGTGTAGCGCTCCACGTGGATCAGACTCAGACTGTTCGGGAGGTGGCCCTCTCTGGCCCCGACGAAAAACAACCTTGGATGACAACATTACCATTAGCAACATTACCATTAGAGTCATCACCGCAGCGTAAACACAAAGCAATAAATCCTCAAATAAATAATCGGCTTCCTGGTTTCACTAGCTGCACCTGTGTGGGTTTACTACGGTAAGTCCTACTACTACTACTACTAATAATAATAATAATAATAATAATAGGCCTACGTCACATCTTTATGAAGGGGATTACATTTAGAAAAAAAAGCAGGTTAGTCCTGTGGTGGTATTTTTTTCTAATTGTGTTTAATTTCTACGGTCGTAAATAAATGGTAACTTTGGCTCGGGGATTACCGCGACGCGGCGATGACGGACGCGTTGAGTCCTCCGTAGCAGGACATGGCCACCGACACGGGGATGATCCACTTGAAGGGGCCCAAAACGGCGTCACCAAAGGTCTGCGGGTCGGAAACAAAACCGCAGTTACACACAATGTCGTCGTGACTCGGTTTTTGCTTCGGCTAATACAAACAATCGGGCGGAATATATTCCTTGAGCAATTAGACGGCACTCGGAACGAAGAGCGCAAACCTCCGCCCCGCCAAAAGGTCGACATCGAATCAACCCATAAGCAATCTAACCACCAACCACATATTTCCCCCCCCCGATTCCGTACATAACCTTTTGAGTTATCTTGCTGATAGACAAAGAAAACAGACAGAAAACAAGGGCGAAAACCTAACCCCCCCTGTCTATATTCGATGGCGGTATAATAATATTATTATATATTATATTATATTATATATATTATTATAAATATATTATATAATAATACATTTTGAAGTAAAAAAAACAACACGCGGCTCTCGTTGCCACCGGGTAGTCTATCTTTAAAAGGAGGTTGTTTTTGTGTTCTTATTTCCGGGGTACTGGGGCTATTTGACGTGTAACTTGTTCCAAGTAAAGCTGTGCTAAATATAGAGGCCAGCGACTCACCACAGCCACCGCGTCGCTGGCCAACAGAGACGGCATGTCCAGCACCACGTAATACGCCACGTTGGTCAACAGGTAGATTACGGTCACTATGGGCATGGAGATGGCGATGGCCAGAGGCAGGTTCCTGAAACCAAACAACAACTACTGAAAATCAATACCAAAATTTTTACAAATGGAACTTCAACAGTTTGTCCGGGCAAGCGTACTTGTCTAGAATATGGATATGAAGTAAACTATAGCCTACTAACAGAACTTTCTTTGTCAAGTCATTAACTATTACACAGAACAGAGTTTCAGGTTTCAACATCATACAGCTCTTCCACATGTGTAACCTAACCCACAGCTGGGCCACTACTCATTCAGACTTTCCTAATCCCCTGTTTTTTTTTACAGTTAAAAACAGGAAACAGTGATCACGCTATTTGTCCGTTATTTAGATCAGAGGTTAAGGTGTGTAGCCTATGTGTAACTGACATGCAAAGGGGCTTCTGTGTGTGTGCATGTGCGTGCCTCAGTGGTGGATAGTGTAGTGGCTAGGGTTATACCCAACCGGTAGGTACTGGGTTCGATCCCTAATGTCCCGACCTCAGCCTAACCTGGAGGCAGCCTGGAGTGCCAAAGCCCTATGCCCTAATTAATGTATCTGAATTGACTGTTAGTTTCTTCCTGACTATTATATTATTATAATAATAATAATTCTTATTATTAATAGTAATACAATTATAAATATTATTAATAATAAAAAAATGTATTAATATTATTATTATATAGTTTATTTAAACTTGATAACATCATAGGTTGAAATTGAAATGAACATGACTACGCTGTCATAGTCATGTTCTCCTCTTTTCATGATGGTCGAGACCGAACGGTAAACAGTAGCCTATACAGTGTCGGGTGGGTGGGGGTGCAATATGCTACCTCTCTGGATTCTTAATCTCCTCCGTGACAAAGTTGAGCGTGTCCCAGCCGGAGTAGGAGAAGAGGGCCGAGTACAGAGCCAGGGCCATCGCCCCGGGCTCCGTGGAAGACCCTTCGAACGGAGCGTCAAAGTTCCTCGTGTCCCCTGGAAAGGACGACAACACCAGTTGACAACCGTGACCGTCAACGTCAAGACGACATGCTCTTGAACGGACGGCGCTCGGGGCGCCTTATCGCACGTTTCCTCACCTGAAGCAATCTTCAGGATGCCCATGATGATGACCAGGATGAGTGCCATGAGCTTGGCGTAGGTGAAGACGTCCTGGACCAGAGTGCCCCACTTCACACACGCGCAGTTGATGAAGATCAGCACACCTGGATTTATCGGATCGTTATCAATACGGAGAGACAGAATCTGAACGTTTAGAGGCAGACGGGAGGACGGTGGAATCGTGTCATGGTTGGCTTTAAAAAGAAAAAAAACAACAATCTGTTTCTGATATTGGGGACCATGAAAAGTCAGTCAAACTGTTTGGGAGAGGTGAGTCGGCATAAATGCACGACACGACACCCATATCAAAACAAATTCAATTTGTAGAGGTATGTGGCTCCACACCGTCATGTGTGTGAGGGGTGCGTTACTGCCCTTGGGGTGTGGTGCCATCTGTGTGGAAAACCACATAACGTGCGTGTGTGTGTGTGTGTGTGTGCGGTTAGAAGCCAACTCCCTTTGACCTCCTATTACAAACCGCTAGTCCTAAACCTCGGGACAGACATGGCTCAAAAGCTTGTTTAGCTCGCCAGGTTATACATACCCTCGGCGCACGCTCAGCCGAACACATGGGAACAAACTCTGCAATGCGTAAACAACTCCACAACGCCCAAAACAGGAGAAATAAAAAAAGAAAGAAGAAAAACATGCTCCTCTTGTTTCTCAGCTAATGTTCTACAGTCCTAATTTCACTTATTTCCATGACAACATTTTAAGCCAATCACAGACAGACAGAGAGAGGTGGTGGTGGTGGTGGGTGGTGTGGGTGTGTGTGGGGCAGGGGGGGTTCCTTACAGAGACAAGCGGCAGCAATGAGACGTACAGAGTCATAGGGGGGCCGGCAGGTGGGGTAGAAGGCCTCCAGCAGGTAGCTGGCGAAGGTGAGCGAGATGATGGCCTGGCTGGCGGGCTCGATCAGCAGGATGGACGTCCACAGGCGGATGAAGGCCGGGAAGCTGCCGAAGGACTCCAGGATGTAGGCGTAACTGGCGCCCGACTTGCCGACGGTGGTGCCCAGCTCGGCGTAGCACAGCGCCCCGAACACGGAGAAGACTCCGCCCAGGCCCCAGATGACCAGCGACAGGCCGTAGGAGCCGCTGTGCATGAGGACCCCCTTGGGCGACACGAAGATGCCCGAGCCGATCATGTTGCCCACGATGAGGCAGATGCCGTTGGCCAGCGAGATCTCCCGTTTCAAGTGCAGCCGCTCGGCCTTGCCGCCGGCGGCCGGCGTCTTGAGGTCCTCGTCGGAGGGCGCCTGCACGCGAGAACACAGCGCCGCCAGCGCCTGTCTCCCTTCCCCCATGCCCTGCACCGACAGCACGTCTGTTAGGGGGACACACAGCGCAGTCACAGTTCCAAGGTGCTCGGGGTTCAAAGGTTCAACGCACTCAAGTACAAGTGTTGGGTTTCCAATCTTTTCAATTGGCACGCGACTGTCCCGTGTTGTTTCTTGTCCCGTGTTGTTTCTTGTTCCGTGTGTATTCCTATAAAGTGCGACTGAAGACTCTGAAGGACAAAAGCCTGTCAAAGTCAACCTAACAGTTGAGCTATATATATATATATACCCACCCACAGGGTGAGTCAAAAAACATGTTGATGTGTTTACACTTTAGTCTCGTGTGTGTGATCATTAATAGTTTTTCCTGTGGTGGCACCCCCTTTAACCACTGAAATACCGCTGACAGAAACCCCCCCCAAAAAAAGAAGAAGCGTGAACTCACCTTGTGTGTTCACCATGACAAAGAGTATGCAGTCAATCCTTCTCACACCAGCATTTCAGTGTAAGGTTTTGAATTGAACTTGAGCAAGGCACCGGAGGACCTCACATCTGAGGGGGTAGCAACAAACCAGTCGGTGTTGCAATCTCTGCCTCCTAGGACAACCCAGGAGTGTTTTTCCTATACTTCACATGTACTATTAACGTGCAACCCCCCCCCCCCCCCTTCTATTTTGAGAGAAAGCAAGGCCTCGTCTTTCTCTGTGGTGAACCCTCACCAATGCACTGGGACACAAGTACAGTGCTCCTGCATGGCACGTCATAATGCAGTATTAGCATAACCATCAGCATAGCATAACACCGTATCACCATGAGACCTTTCCCCCCGACGGACAGAATGTTTCGTCAAGAACAAGGAGGGTTAAAATAAAGTTGCGGTTTCTGGCAAAGCGGATGCCAGACCCGTTTCAAGGCAAAGAGCCTTGGATCTTGCACTGGAATCTGTTTAGTTACAGTGTAACCAATGACACAGGCCATTCCTCTAACCCCCGCCCCCCTTTGCACGGACTTGTAGTGCACGTGCAATGCATTCCTGTTAAATATAGCACACACATGGTCTGACACACACACACACACACACACTTACTATGAATATATTTTTTTATTCATATAGGTGTGTAAAAACTTAGGTGTGTAACAACATTTTCTTAAACTGAACATAAAAAATATATATATACAGTATATACAAAATATTGCTACAGGTTTCCAGTGTTCAACTCACCAATTAATGAATGAGT
>CM051005.1:16540043-16587543 GCA_027704905.1 Muraenolepis orangiensis | reverse complement strand
CAAACGGAGCGTGAGCGTTTCAACAGAAATAGATTTGTTTCAGTCCGTGTTTCAACCAAAAAAATTTAATCAACAGATAATTATGGTTTCTGTACACAAACTTTGAATCCTTGTGAACTCTTTAGTAAGGAGAATAAATTGTGTGGTAAGGAAATACGTTTCCCTTAAACATTACGCACACACACACAAAAGCATTGTTGTTCCACCCACAAAAGACAGGCACTGTTTGTTGGTGCTTCCAAAAACAGCAGAGAAGCCTGAGCCCTACGCTGAGCTGTAAAGGAAACCACAGCTCCTTTATATCTGCTTTTGACCGGATTTCCAGTCATGCAAAAGTTTGGTTAAGGGCCGTGAAAACGCTGTACGCTACTCCAACTGTATGGCTCTCATCACACACATGTATTATTATTATTAATTTTGTATAAAATACAAAATATACAAAATAAGGGAGTCACACACACACCTATATGAATCGCAAATCTATCTTATCTAGCTTCTTATGTATTAATGATAAACATTAATAACACAAGCAAAAGTATATAATACAAAATATTAAATGTACAAAATAATAAGGAGCCACACACACACACACACACACACGCACTCTCCATACTTTGACGTGAAACTCCCCGTCCAGCAAGATGTTCTGTGTCTTGAGGTCGTGGTGCAGGAGCGGGGGGGTCATGTTGTGGAGGAAGTTTACGCCCAGGGCGATCTCATACAGGGTCCTCAGCCGCAGGGGCCAGTGGAGCTCTGGGTACAAGTCCTTCTGTGGGCGGCACACACACACGCACACACACACACACACACACACACACACACGTTGGCTTTAGTTTTTTTTTTCTTTTTACTTGTATAGACTTTACAGCAAAGTTTCACTTTAGCCATGGTGAAATTTGGTCACATGCCATGACTCAAAATGACACAATGCCATTTCAAACACTGGGATAAACTAAATAAACCTCCTCGTCCCAACTCTCAAATGAAATATGTGAATTTAAAAAAGAATGAAGAACCGACTAATGAAAACAGAATAATGTCAAGAATCACACGTTGTCAAATAATTGCATT
The DNA here is from genome assembly GCA_027704905.1 of Muraenolepis orangiensis. Classification (NCBI taxonomy): domain Eukaryota; kingdom Metazoa; phylum Chordata; class Actinopteri; order Gadiformes; family Muraenolepididae; genus Muraenolepis; species Muraenolepis orangiensis. The sequence continues at coordinate 16,586,472 of CM051005.1, read as the reverse complement.
TTGCCACTTTAACACATCCAGAACGAGGAACCAAACGTGACAACTTAGTTCTGCTTAACGTTTAAGGGACCACAACCGCAGGACAACGATATGCAATGCAACAACAAAAGCACAACAGCCCACACACACAAGGAAACCGGTCTCTCGGGTACTACCTCGTGGAGCAGGCGGTCCAGGGACCCGTTGCACATGTACTCTGTGATGATGCAGAAGAACTCTGGCTCGTTGCACACCCCGAAGATCTGGATGATGTAGTTGAACCTGGCCTTGTGGAGCACCTCGGCTTCCTTCAGCAGGCAATTTCTCTCCCTGCAACGCAAAACACACACACACACACACATTGATGCAAATCCACAAGCGGACAAGATGTAATAATAATAATAAGAACAACAAACATTGTCATGTGACTTCTATTACTTAAAGACAGTAATAATAAAGACAAGAGAAACAAAATAAATGTAACCTAACAGACACTAGTACCCGGCCGGCACCATCGTGACAACGACCAGCCAAATCACCAATCGACTGACCAACCTTGCATTTTAGAATATCATTTATGATGACGATTATGATGATTGATTATGTGATGATTATGATTGTGCGGCAGATCAAAGCACTTTACAAGTCAAGCCTCACACTCATACACATCGTTCATACACAAATTCATCCACTGAAGGCGGAGTCGGCCATGCAAGGAGACCGCCAGCACCCCGGGAGCAGCTGGGGTTAGGTTAGGGTGTCTTGCTCAGGGGCACCTCAATACTTGGCTAGGAGGAGCCAGGGAATCAAACCAGCAACCTTCCGGTTGTCAGTCGACCTCTCTACCTCCTGAGCTACTGCTGCCCCGAAGATGATAGTAGTATGATTGTGTGTTGATATTGTAGTGATGGTCTGATAGTAGTATGATTGTGTGTTTATATTGTAGTGATGGTCTGATAGTAGTATGGTAGTGTGTTGATATTGTAGTGATGGTCTGATAGTAGTATGATTGTGTGTTGATATTGTAGTAATGGTCTGATAGTAGTATGGTAGTGTGTTGATGTTGTAGTGATGGTCTGATAGTAGTATGGTAGTGTGTTGATATTGTAGTGATGGTCTGATAGTAGTATGATTGTGTGTTTATATTGTAGTGATGGTCTGATAGTAGTATGGTAGTGTGTTTATATTGTAGTGATGGTCTGATAGTAGTATGGTAGTGTGTTTATATTGTAGTGATGGTCTGATAGTAGTATGGTAGTGTGTTTATATTGTAGTGATGGTCTGATAGTAGTATGGTAGTGTGTTGATATTGTAGTGATGGTCTGATAGTAGTATGATTGTGTGTTTATATTGTAGAGATGGTCTTATAGTAGAATGATTGTGTGCTTATATTGTAGTGATGGTCTGATAGTAGTATGATTATGTGTTAATATTGTAGTTATGGTCCATCAGTAATACATCTCCTATTTGGACTGATAGATCTGGGCAGACAAAAGGTGGGGCACCCCTGGTGTCCGGCCTAGGCTACAGGCCGTACTACTGGTTGATTACAAACATGGCCGTGGGTCACATGCACCGTTCCAAGCCAATCATTTCAGACCTTTAACCTGCAGTCATGGTTACCATTCAAAAACACACATTTTTGCATACTAAATATTGTTTATATTATATTATGATTCAAGAGTTCACTGTACAATGATGATCAGGCCTACATGACATGAGCAATACTTAGAAATAACTAAATCATACTTTAAAACAAACTCATAATCCTAGAGCAGATTGCCCTGAAAACTATAAAGAATTGCAGCATGTCCAAATATACATAACAATGTCAGCATAAACAGTGTGAACTGGTAAAGGACAAAACAGTGGGAAATCAGCTCAGAGTCCAAAGTGTATACATCTTGCTTGCTATATATGTCCATGGCTGTTCAAATCATATGAATGCATGTAAACATATGCGTTAGTGAGTGAGGTGGTAGTGCTTATGGGTTGTCACTCCGGGGCGTGCACGTGTGTGTGTGTGTGTGTGTGTGTGTGTGTGTGTGTGTGTGTGTGTGTGTGTGTGTGTGTGTGTGTGTGTGTGTGTGTGTGTGTGTGTGTGTGTGTGTGTGTGTGTGTAAAATAAACTAGACGACGACACCACTGGTCGTACACCATCCTTAGAAAAAACTAAGACCGGTAAGACCAAATAAAGGTTTCAACCGTGTTCAACTCCAAATCAACTGGATTGCTACACTTCAGGTAAGGTCGTATAATGACGTCAAATCAAAGTCAACAGAGTAATCAAAGACAAAAACACAATATAACTTATGAACTCTATTGACCCCGGCCCCGACGAATCAAGATCTTTCAACCTCCACACATACACACACCAAAAGCTTTGCTTGGTAGGAGATGATTTAGGGGAGGGGGGGGGGGGGTAATAGGGTAGCTTTACCGTTCGCCAACCGGAGAGTCGATCTTTAGGCACTTGATCGCCACAGTCGTTCGCCAGTCCGAGTGCTGAGCCTTGAACACGGTCCCGAACCCTCCTTTACTCAGGTACCGCAGGTCGGTCAGCTTCTGATACGGGATCACGGGCAGGGTGCTCGTCAGACTGCCGACGTTCACGCAGCCGACGTGCTGCGTACTGACCTCCATCATAACCCTTTGTAAAACAAAAACGATGCAACCGATACAACGACGCCTGGAGGACGGGTTGTATCCACCTTGTTTCCACCCCGGGTACACTCCCCTAGCGTACGCCCACAGCGGAGTTCAGCATGGCATGTAGTGGGGCAACGACACAAACTGCAGGGAAAAAACAAAAGGGAAAGTCCGCCGCTGGTTTCCTATAAACCCCGTGCGTTCCCGGCAGGCTTCACAAGGTACACCAACGCGGCCATGTCTGTTACGGGTCTGTGCGTGTCTGTATTACGCGGACGGTCTGTAGTATACTGTCTGTAGTTGACTAGTGTCTGTCTGTCTGGGCGGACGAGAGACGTCAATAGAAAGCAGCAGCCAGTCCAGGGCGGTGATGGAAACTATCTTCCGGTCTTTTGACACGAGCCCAGCTGTCATTATTTATTTAATTGTTTTAACGCAGCTCGCTATTAATGCATTTAGTAACTCATTGTCTACTATACAATTCGATGAATATATATATATATATATTTTTTAAATGTTATTAATTATTATTATTATTATTATTATTGTTGTTTTTATTTGTTAGGATTATTTGATAGGCCTATGTTTATTTTATTATGTACGGGATGAAGTCATACAGCTACTAAGAAACACACTTTGTCCTTTTGCGGTGCGAGTTGCTCCTGCCAGGAGTGTTATCAACATCAATAATATATAATCTACTAACTATCTGAGATAAAGGGGGTGTAAATTCCCCCGGACCTGGTCGTGGTTCATGAGAACTTAAAATAGATGACATTCTCAAACGTAAGCTAAACAGGATTCGATATGTCATCATAACCCCGTGATGAGGAAGCGTATGTTTGTTAGAGTGTGAACCACTTCACAGTGGTCCATTCTTTGAGATGGTTAGTGTAGTGTAGGTGTGTTTAATTGTAGGTGTAGTTCATTTCGATGCACATAAGGACCCTAAGTGTGTTCATTTAAATGGGCCTCTTCCTGGAGATATAGGCCATGATTGCCCTTGTGAAGGTAATTTCCTTCAGGGGGCCTTGTGCGTCAAAGTACCTCCGTCCATGTTTTAACAACAAAATCTGTTAGTTAGTCAAATGTAATTCATAGTTCAACTCGTCAACTTGTTGCTGAATTCATTCAGTGTGATAACACTGAATGAACGGTGGTGAACCTATAGTCGACACTCGGGGGCGCTGTGCCATCCGTTTTGTTTAAAACGAAACAGCGCATTTAAAATATATTAAATTACTTTTGTATAAAAGTTATAGGTAATTGGTAAGTTAAAAATTTATAAAATGGTCAATTAGATGTCATTTACATCTTCAGGTGAAATATATTGGTGTCCTTCCTCACCCTGTTAGGTGCAAAAAAACAGGGGGGGGGGGAAACCCTAAGTGTGAAACTTATTTAAGTACCGTTTGCCTTAAACCATCTCCGTCACTTTTTATTCTTGTTGTTGGGCTCAGTAGCTGATGCGTCACAGATTTTTTAGAAATTCTGATGCAGAAGAATACAAGAACATATCAAAGGTACGTTCTCAAAGAGAATAAAGAGTACAACAACATTAATCAAAAACCATGTCACAAGGTACTATAGAAATGAAAGATGAGCACAATTGCAGAGCACACGGTTTGCAAACTAGGGTTTTTTTCTACTTTAGAGAAATTTAAGATGCGTCTCCCCAACCTTTCCCTCCACCATATGTAGGCTATTTGTATTCCTTGTTTTTCCCTACAAATCAGCGCACAAACAACTTCGCTCGCTAGCCACTTCTCATGTGTGTTTTCGTGAGCAAGCATATTAGTTTGAAGACCAGATGATTTCATCGGGGAATCCCTAGATGCTAGTGGCAACAGCACCTTGTAAAGTGTTTTACACTTTACAAGGTGCTGTTGCAAGCATTACAAAACAAGAGAATACATGTATTAGATGCATTTTATTTATGTAGATACAGTTATGCTTAAAATTGATCCATGGTGTAACTTGCAAAATAAATAAATACAATCCTCATGAAACCCCTTGTAAAGTGGGTTCTAACAGGGAGCTTATGTTTATTGGGTGTCCATTGAGTGAGTGTTGGGTACTCTCTCAACATTACGTAGGCTGAGGGGGCCGCATTAAAGCATACTAGACTAGGTAGATATCCCACATCCACATGCAGGGTAAAACTCAGTTCCCACATTCACAAGGTTGTGGCTCTGCTTGAAAAAAGTTATAATCACAATATAATCTTCATTATCTTGCATCAAGACACAACTGCTGCAGTTCCATTTACTATTTTTCACAATTTCATTCATTTTTTTCTTTAGAATACAGCGAGAACAGTGAGTTTGAGATTAAATCAAATGAAATTAATATTCAAATGTATTGTTGTATAAAATAACTTAAAGAGTAGGTATAAGATATGTGCAGAATTATAGGTATATGTATACAAGGTAAGTATACTAGTATAAACAGGTAGTGAGCAGGGGTATGCAGTTGTATCAACAAGATAAATATATATATGTAGATATATGTAGATTAGAATGTAGATACATGTAATCACTAATAGTAGCAGGTTGGGGCATCTTGCTCGGATGCAGAAATAGGGTTTTAACATTTCATAGCCACTTCATTATCCTGGCTATAACGTATTGAAATACTGACTTAAACTACATAAGCTAAGATGGGACTTAATCAATCTCTGGGGAGACATTGAATTGAAATGAAATGGCATACTAAATTAAACACTAACACAAGTAATACCAAGTGAAATGAGACAAATACACAACACTATACACAGTGATGCCTTGTTATTCATAAAAAGGAACATGCTCTCAGTCCACCACCACATTGTGAGCTTTCACATGTGGTGAACTTGTACTGGTGTGCTACTGAAAGCACCAACTGCATCACAGTGTGGTATGGCAACTGCACCGACCGGAAAGCGCTGCAGATTGTTGTGAAAACCGCCCAACGCATCGTTGGAATCGAATTGTGTAACGATCCCTCTAACACATTTTATTTAACTTAAGTTCACGTTAAGTATAGATCCACGTTATCACAAACATTCTAACCAGCAGTGCTGGTTGTAGGCTACTTGGCTTGTAGTGAGCCGTATCTATTCTATTATATCATTTTTATATACAGCCAACTCAAATCCTAAAGTCTGCACAATACTTAATCAGCGCTGTCTCACCATCACCCCCTCCACCCCCATCCCAGGAGCTCGGGCAGAGGAGAGAGCCCTGCGCACGCTGAGATGTGCATGGACACAGTGGCGTAGCGGAGGCCCCCGCAACCCCCGCGGTGCGGGGGAGCCCCGGAGCTTAGGAGGCCCCCACCCCCACTTTAGGCTATCCTCTTAGATTTCGTAACGGGAACAGGGCGCAGAGGGCGGCCCCCCCCCCTCCCTGCTATGTTGCCAGGCACCAGGGCTGGACTGGTCATCTGGCATACCAGCCGGCCCGGCCGAAAGCTACCATCGGACTTCACGATCGCGACAACCCCCCTCCCCCCTGGACTTCACGATCGCGACAATACCCCCCCCCGTTGGACTTCACGATCGCGACAACACCGTACAACAGTGTACACATGAGGTCCTACTGACCTATACTGTTTACAAAAGATGCCTGAAAAAATAAACATTTAAAAAAGTGGCCGCGATGTCTATCCCATGTCACTCTATTATTGATTTAGGGGAGGGGGCGGGGCCCCATGGTCCGACCTGCGGGAGAGCCCCGAAATATTGCGCAACGCCACTGCATGGACACCGTGGAACACATAGGGAGGGTGATGAGGGACCATGGGGGGGGACAAAACAAAAAATCGAAATCGAAAGTTGGCACACATTTCTTATATAAGTTTATATAATTTGCTGCAGCAAGTAACGCCACGCAAAAATAAAAGTATGTATACATAAATACAATTATAAAAAGATAAAGAAATGTGGGAATAAATGTACAAGTATAAATGTGATGTTAAATGTTAAAATATCTTTTTTTATTGATTGAAGTGTTTATTTCGAATATGAAAGCAAAAATAATAAATAAAAGCCATTAAAGAAACAAAGAAAAATAGAATATATACATATTCGAAAAGGAGTGAGAAGAAGTAAAACTTATTAACTCCCACCCCTTCTCCATAAATAATACATAATAACAAGCTTCCTGGTCTAACCCTGTCTATACACTACTGTGTAATATTTACTAGTAATTCTGTTTCAGATTTTATAATATTATGAAAATATAAATATAATATATACATATCATACAATACTATATATATAATATACATATATTATGAAAATATAAATATAATATATACATGTCATACAATGTAATATATACACACACCCATTCAGATGATTATCTAAATATATGCCTACAATACTCATTATATACGCATATTTACACACACATACGGAAGAGCAACAAGAAAATAACCCCCCCAGAAAAAAATAAATAAATAAATAAAATAAAAATAACAATAAAAAAGCAGAACCCTTATAACACCTAGTGCTACCCAACACCTCCCTCATCCCTGTAACTTGTGAAGATTGTTTCTTTGTACCTACTTTTAAACTGTTTTATGTTTGGACATTGTTTCAGCACCTGTTCCATAGTCTCACCCCGCTGACTGAAATACAAAAACGTTTTCTGGTTGTTCGAATTAATTGAATATCAAAATTAAATTTCCCTCTTAAATTATAACCCCCCTCGTGCATGCTGAATAATGACTGTATATTTACTGGTAACAGATTATTTTTAGCTTTGAACATAATTTGAGCTGTTTGATATTTGACGATGTCTGTAAATTTCAGTAGTTTTGACAGTAGAAAAAGTGAGTTTGTGTGTTCCTGGTAACCCACGCTGTGAATGGTTCGTATTGCTCGTTTTTGTAAAATGGTTAGTGGCTGTAGTGAAGTTGTGAAGTTGTTGCCCCAAACCTCAGCACAGTACTGTAGGTAAGGTAAGACTAGTGAACAGTATAGCATGTGGAGTGATTTATGATCCAAAATTTTCTTTGCTCTATATATTATTGCAATGCTTCTTGAGACTTTGGTTTGTACATGTTTGATATGAGATTTCCAGCTGATTCTGTCATCAATCATAACCCCAAGAAATTGTATTTCATTAACTCTTTCTATTTCAATTCCATCTATTTTTATATTTACCTGAGTGTTCCTTTTACAATTTCCAAAAACCATTAACTTTGTCTTGCTCAGATTTAATGACAGCCTGTTTCTATCAAACCACACCTTCAATTTGTTCATCTCTGCAGTGATATCCTCCTGTAATTGTTGCAAGTTATCCCCCGCGCAAAAGATATTTGTGTCATCAGCAAACAGTACCAAGTGCAATAACTTTGAGACTTTACATATCTCATTAATGTACAAAATGAAGAACTTAGGGCCCAATACTGACCCCTGGGGGACACCACATGCAACCTCCAAACATGACGAAACACAGTCACCCAATTTCACAAACTGCTGTCTCCCCCTTAAATAACTTTTAACCCAATCCAGCACTATTCCCCTGATACCATACCTTTCAAGTTTTTTTATCAATAAATCATGGTCAATGGTGTCGAAAGCTTTTTTTAAGTCAATGAATACTCCTACAGCATATTGCTTGCGATCTATTGCATCTGTGATTGCTTCGGTTGCCTCAATTACTGCCATAGCTGTTGATCGGTTTGTTCTGAAACCATACTGATTTTCTGAAAGAATTTTGTATTTTTCTAGAAATGTGTCCAATCTGCTGTTGAAGAGTTTTTCCAGTATTTTAGAGAATTGTGGCAGTAGGGAGACAGGTCTATAGTTTGTGAAAAGATGTGTGTCTCCAGCCTTGTACAGAGGTATGACTTTAGCTATTTTCATTTTGTTAGGAAATGAACCGGTTTGAAATGATAAGTTACAAATGTATGTTAATGGTTTGGCTATGCCGTCAATAACTTTTTTTACCAGAGACATGTTGATTTCATTAAAGTCAGTAGACTGTTTATCTTTGCATTTTTTGACAATATTCAAAATTTCATTTTCCTCCACTGCTTTTAGAAACAATGAGCAGGGATTTCTCTCTGATAAGTGTTCCCCACAAGTTCCTGGCTCAGGGATTTCTCTCTGATAAGTGTTCCCCACAAGTTCCTGGCTCAGGGATTTTCCTTGCAAGGTCAGGTCCAACATTAACAAAGAATTCATTAAAGCTATTGGCCACATCTTCCATGTTATAGTTTTCCACATCCTTATCAATGAAGTACTTAGGTAGACTATTGTGTCTAGATCCATTTCTTATAATATTGTTTAGTATATTCCATATCCCTTTAACATTATTTTTATTATTATCTAATATCCTCTTATAATAATCTTTCTTACTTGTCCTTATAATATTAGTTAACTTATTTTTATAGTTTTTGTATTTTTGTTCTGCATCTTTAGTCCTTTGTCTTATAAAATCTCTATAAAGTGTATTTTTCTTTTTACATGCATTACGGAGCCCATTCGTAATCCATGGACAACTAATAGTATATTTTAGTTTTCTGTTGTATTTCTTTATAGGACAATGTTTATCATATAATAAGGTAAATATTCTTAGGAACTCTTCATATGCAAGGTCAACATCATTTTTTTGGTATATTATATCCCAGTTATATTCCAATAGTTCATATTTTAGTGTGTTTATAGATTCCTCTGACCTTATTCGTTTATATTCGGTTTGTTTATATAACTTATTTCTACAATAAATATCGTAAACCGTAAACACTGGTAAATGGTCACTTATGTCATTAATTAATAATCCACTTATTGCATTACTATCAATGTCATTGGTGAAGATATTATCAATGAGGGTGGCACAATGAGATGTAATTCTGCTGGGTCTAGTGATTCTTGGGAATAGGCTTAAACTGTTCATTGTGTTGAGAAATTCATCAGTAGTATTGAGTTTATTGGGATTTAATATGTCAATATTGTAATCCCCACATAAAAATATAGTTTTGTTGATTATTTTTGAAAATACACTTTCCATCCATTCACTGAATGCACCAATGCTTGCACCTGGTGCCCTATATATACAGCTAACAATAACATTTTTTCTTTTCTCCATGATGATTTCAACTGTTAAGCATTCAAGTAGATTGTCAACCACAATAGTCATTCCCTCCAACACTCTGAAGGCTAAAGATTTCTCAATAAAAATAGCCACTCCTCCACCACTCTTGTTTTGTCTGTTTTGATACCTGAGTTCGTAACCATCTAATTCAAAATCAATGCCCTTTTCAGTGTTCATCCATGTTTCAGATATTGCTATTATACTGAATGGTTGTGAAAATGATTGTAGATAGTCCTTGATGTTATTGAAGTTAGCATATAAGCTTCTACTGTTGAAATGAATCATTGATAATTTGCCTTCAGATTGAATGTTCAGATTGTATTGCTCATTTGTGTAGTAGCAGCAATTATTATTAATAGAAGAGAAAAAATTATTGTCCGGATCAATATCCTGTTCCAAATCCATCATATTGTGATCAGTGTATTCAAATCCTTCCAATTCCAGTTGATGGTGGTCACTTATCCTCTGTGTAATGTTAATATTATCTCCAGATGTAAAATGAGTTCTGTCATTGTTTGTCATGGTTGTGTTATGAATGTTACCTCGGAGATCGAGAGATCCAGATCATGACGTCATGAAGTCATTTGAATTCATCCAGTTCAGCGATGTTCCTGATGCAGATCACTTTGGCTTCCTCGGGATTCCCGTTTAGTTTTATGAATACTTTGCAGTTTGAAGTCCAGGTGTTGAGTATTTTCCTCTGTTTCTTCAGCTGGCGCGCTCTGTAGGCTATATCAGCGTTGTGTTTGGCTAATCTAAATGTATATAGAAATTAATTAATAAATACACAAATAAAATGAAATAAATGTAACACGATTAAGCATTGAATTCTATCATTATTTATGTATTCATTCATTTATATTACTTATATATATAGATCTATATATATAGATATTACCTATTGGCCCTTTAAACCCTACATACATGCACTTTGGAGGAGCACTTTGAGGCCCTCCTTAACCCAACTTAACCCACCCTCTGCGGTAGAGGTAGAGCTGGAGGATGACGTGCGGCAAACAACTATCTCACTAGAGGAAGTCCACTGCGGTAGTCAAACATCTCCACAGTGGCAAGGCCCCAGGGGTTGATGACATCTGTCCAGAAATGCTGAAGGCTCTAAGTGTTAAGGGGCTGTCCTGGATGACACATATTTTCAACATTGCGTAAAAATCTGGAACAGTGCCTATGGAGTGGCAAACGGGGGTGGTAGTACCACTGTTGCATTTGCAGTGCAAAGCTGCTGCAGCAAGCTGTGCTAGAACACATAGGAGAAACTGGTAGGCTATTTGCCTCATATAGTTTCCTCATATATTATAGGCATGAATAATAACTTAGGTGTCTCGAATACGATTACATCAATGTTGAGATTTTGTGATCTGAGATTTCCCTACCTTAATTGTTACATTACAGATCAGTCAGGAAGGTCACAAGAGGCGATGAAGGCAGGTTGTAGTGATGCAGATGACTTAGGATCATTAGATACTGGGCCTAAACAAGTTAGCCTTCATGTACAGTATATCCACTGACTAGCTTTGGACAACAAAGAAGATATTTTTCAACAACAGTCTTCAATTGGTTGGAGTACTCTATATATGTAAATGCTACCTTTTGTTATGCTTGTAGATTGTACTATCTGTTCCACCCAACAACAGCCATGAGGGGAAAGAGACTGAAGTGAATTACAAAATGTAAGAAGAGAAAAATGAGTGAGCAATGTACAAATAAAAATGAAAGCTAGCATAATAACCTTTGAAAGTGTGCATGTCATACCATTTATTATAAAGGTAGATATAACCTCCCCAACGTACCAATGCCAATCTCCCTTGATAAAACAAAGTCAAGCCCCAGGTAAACTTGACATAGCCCCTGGTATGTTCAATAGCTACAATCACCCCATACACGTAACAACACATTCCAATTCATGTGACCCTGTATATTTCCACGGAACGCTATGGGTGTATCATCGATTAATATTCGTTTTTTGTTTATTACTAATACTATTCAGGGCTGCCAAGTTTCAGGAAAAAGTAGGAGTGAGACTTTCGGGGGAGGATGCGTTCGGCCGGCGGCGAAAGAAAGAAAACATAGCAGCCTTTTAAGAAACAATAGCAGCCTTTTCCTTTAGTGCATTTTTTTTTAAGTAACAAAATTAGAACCAAATAAAGTGCATGTCTTTGTTTGTGTGTTTTGGTTTACATGGCATGTCTCATGTTGTAGGTGTTTGTGGCAGATTTTGATGCCTTGATGACAGAGGGAGGGGGCTCCCATTTGAAACACTGTGGCTCAAGGTTTGCCATCTTCACAGTCATGATGGATGATAGAGTTCCATCAAGAGCCAAACTGTTTCTGGTTTTGGTTTTGTTCAGTCCCACCACAGAGAACACTCGTTCAGCATCAGCATTTGAATGTGGAAGTACCAACACCAACTTGGCAATACGAGAGAGCCTCCCAAATCTGCTCATACCGTGATGACTTAACTAACACTGCTATTAGTCACGGTTGTTAAACCCACCGCAGCAACCTGCCACACTGCTCATCAGCAGCCTGTGTAACGTTAAGTCTCACGTAGTCAGACCCACCGTTGAATTAATCAAAATAAAAATATTTGTAAAAATGATGTGTTTGTAAAAATTTCAGTCACGGCATTATTGAGGCGCTGACAGACGTTTCACGTTTACTTTTCGATTTCTCCACCATAAGTGTTGTTCTCATAGGTTCAGGTTGTTCTTCATTGGACAGAGACGCAATGACCCGCCCTAAGCTGCCTCTGATTGGTTTGTATACGTGGTGCCTTTCGTTGGGTTGGTTAGATTTAGCCTCGAGGTCTGATGATTGGTTATCACATATCTCGGTCAGCCAATCGGGGGCAGAATAGGGCGGGCTCACCCTGTCCCTGACTCGAACTACGGCAAGCCTCAAGCAACAAGTAATGGAAATATATAATTAAAAAAAAAAGAATTCTTTGTAGTGAAAGGGGGAAAAAGCGTGTGAAATGGCAAGTGTGGCGTGAGGCGTGTGAAGAGGTTAAATTGCGTGACTCTCACTCTCAAAGGGTGAGACTTGGCAGCTCTGGACTAATACCAAGTATCTTCAGAAGACATGGCGTCCAGTGACCGCTGAAGTCAAAGCAATGCCAACTTGGTTTGCAAATTGGTATAGGCTATATGTGGTAACTAACTGATGAAATAATCATGATCGGTTGTAGAAATCGTTTAATTACATTAAATAGCTTTAAATAATTTTAACATTTTGTTAACATCGAATGAATGAATGAAATGTAACACACCTGTCCTGTCTGTCGTAGTCTCTGCATACCGGAGCAGCCAGCAACGTGTTGTCACTCGCTCCATCACGGTGTCACACAGACCAGCAGCACGTAATGCATCAACATTCATGGGCCGCGTTGCATGGCCCATTTATGGTTGAATTTGAGCGTGCAAAGGGCGGGACGTGAGGGGCGTCCACGAGTGCCCGTTTCCAGATGGACCAGATGGTGTTTTATAAAGGGATAATTCCCAGCGTTTGTGCGTACGCACAGAATTGCCCATTGCACACAATGCCATTGCTCTAACTCAAATCAAATGATAAACACATACACAAATACAAATATAGCCAGACTCTTAACACACATTGCATTATTTAGCACACGTTCACCTGGAAAACACTGTACTTCCGAATGCAACACGCCACCGTATGTCTCACCTGTGCAACTCAAAAAACACTTCAATTATGTGTCTAAAAGAGGCGTCAGGTGTCTTATACCGGTGGGACAAGAAGATGGAGCAGCGAGAACACAGAGGAAGAGGAAGAGTGGGAGTAAGAGGAGACCAAGGCAAAAGAAGGAGGAGGAGGAGCAGGAGGCAAAGGTGAGCCAATATATCCAATATGTCCACTTTGGTGGACCAGCCCATGCTGACAGCCCATGCTGAAAAGGAATTATTTTCAGTGCGGTGGTGCCACATATTAACACATATAAGTGCTCTGGTCAGACCAGGATGGGAAGCGGGACACAGAGTTTCATCATCTGTTTCATTGCATTTTTACCAGCTGTTTTGTATTGCAGTAACAAAACAATATTTCCTTCTCATCTTCTCACTGATTTGTCATTACATCACCAGAAGGACAGTCATGTCCAAACATTGTCTTCTGTAGTGTTTTTCATTGTACATATCAGTGAAATAACTGAGTTTTGCTAAAATGGGTAACATTTGTGTTCAACATCAACTATAGTAAATGCTATTTTGGGACAAAAAAACAAAACTACCCAAACAAGAAAAAGGAAACTATTTCCATCAAATTGTATGGTGTGGTTTTGGTGTGGTGGAGGTTCTTCTGAGGGCCCTCTAGTTTGAATATGTCCTCATGAAGCCAAAACGATGAACAAAATTACCATTATTTTGATGGTTGTGTTTTAAATGTATCACACCACACCATATAATAGCTGAGTGTATTGTGAGTGGTGTAACGGTTTGAGAAGAGAGAACATGGTTTTTAGTGCTGTGTTTAATTTGTCAGAGAGGTTAACTCTTTCCAGTTTTTAGTTCTGAGTTTTCCATTTGAAAGTCCGGGTTCTGGGTTTACTGTATGGTAGGGATCCCTGAATTACCTCCGCCATCAAATATGGGACAGATGGTTGTGTTTTTGTCCCTGTTTGTGACATTACGGCTTCACTTTGCACAACTCAAAGGTCTTTGTGGAGTGTGTGTGGTTAGTGGCTGGACACTTGTGGGTCCTTGTTAATCAAGGCCCACAGGTTAAACCAGCTGCCACCACCACACACACTCAGGAGGAGCGCTAACATGTCAGCACAAACTGCTTGCTAATGTAGTATCATTTCTACTCGGGTGGAATACAAATCTTTCTAAGTTCAATGTCTTTATTGAACAAAGCATCAAATTCAACTGCAGCATGGTGGAGCCTGCTGTGGCAATTCGCAGAATGACGACACGCTCCTTTACCAAACATTATATAGGAAGTAGTGTTACAAACATCTACTACTCCTATTGGTCACAGTATAACAAACATCTACTACTCCTATTGGTCACAGTATAACAAACATCTACTACTCCTATTGGTCACAGTATAACAAACATCTACTACTCCTATTGGTCACAGTATAACAAACATCTACTACTCCTATTGGTCACAGTATAACAAACATCTACTACTCCTATTGGTCACAGTATAACAAACATCTACTACTCCTATTGGTCACAGTATAACAAACATCTACTACTCCTATTGGTCACAGTATAACAAACATCTACTACTCCTATTGGTCACAGTATAACAAACATCTACTACTCCTATTGGTCACAGTATAACAAACATCTACTACTCCTATTGGTCACGAGGTACAACCAGCATCCACTACTCTGGTTGGTCGTCATGTGTTTGCAGACCGAAACTCCAGGGGGTCGCATTCCTAGCGGTGCCTGTTGGCCGCTTCAACACACATGGCTCTTTCAATGCATACAGTATCACAGGCAGTGTTTTAGTTTTATACTTCGGGTATAAAAATACACTACGCTAACTAGTCTCAAACCTTACAAAACCAGTTTACTCATCATCTACCTATGTCTTTGTTGTCGGTCGGAGCCCAAAGAAGCTAATGTAGTGGCAGGTAGCAGCGTCATAGCCTAATTATAGCGGCCGTCTTGGTTCTCACCGTGAGCTGTGTGGGAGGCTGGACTCTCCAGGGGTTTCCTCTGAAATGCTTCACCAAAGACTTTAAGTCTGTGTTGACTAAGTGACTGAGCTACCGATCCTCGCTTGTACATACATACATGGGTTCTCCTGGATATATGAAGGTTAAACTAGAGGGCCCTCGGTGGAGCGCATACCTCTGCCAAACCAAAAAAGTCCCTAGGATTTGGATCTGCTTACGGGCCTGTTTTAGTCATCTAGCCACTAAGTTTTGTCCAATTCCGTACATAACTTTTTGGAGTTATGTGAGTTATCTTTGACAACAAAGCTCAAACCGAGAAAATAGCTCTGTATCTGGTGGCTGTTAAAGGCCTTTCTAACCAAGTTATATATTATTCCATGTTTCATTATTATCATGCCATAGTTCTCAGGTATACTTTCAAGTACGCCAAAAATATCAATATTCAATCGGAAAGCTGGTGTAGGCTAATATCTGCCAAAAAAACACGTGCATTCAACACATGTACATATCATTTAACAGTCACTTTGCTACTATTTTTTGGTTTATTTTTATTGTATATATTATTTTAATTTTGATGGTGTTGTTTTGGAGATGTATACTGCGGGAGGGAATGGGGAGTAAGCATTCCTATGTACAAATGGCCAATAAAATATCTTGTATCTTGTATCTTGATGTGCAGTATACATTACATTGCTGTTAATAATAATTTTGTATTTATTAAGAGGGGGCATCTAAACCCGCATTGTACATGATTTCATCAATTGTGAGGAAGAGCTGTGATCACATCACGTCTGATATGGGCGACGTCTGATCGTTGTACACTGTTCATACAGTTCTATTCATATTCATACTGCAAACGGTCAACGGTAACTAGTCAAGTCAAGTCAAGTATAAAGTATAAAGCAGTGGTGTGAAAATCTTATGTGCAATACCCGACGACAGACAGCAGTTATAAAAATAGAATAAAAATAGAATATAATAAAGTAAAAAAATTAAAATTAAAATGCAATTTATAAAATGCAATATATTGGCACAGAAAAATAGCAATATGTATATATAAATCAATGTAATAAAATATACATTGTTATATGCTATACGCCCTTGTTCAGCAGTCTGATGGCCTGACTGTGGAAGCTATCTCGGAGTCTATTTGTACGGCACTTGATACTGCGGTATCGCCTGCCTGACGGTAAAAGTCAATGTACATGTTGTACATGTGTGTACACACCTGTGTATTCTGTGGTGATTGTAATGTAAATGTGATTCTTCTCATATTGCGTCATTTTGTTTTGTAACCGAATCTGAATCTTAATCTGACGGGTGGAACCAAAGACGCGCACAAACAGACGCGCGCAAACAGTGCGCAATACAAGACCACCCACTCGCTTTATATATCCTCCTCCCAGCGGTACCGTGAGACCACTGTCCGACCTGGACGAGGTGGACCGGCGGTCAGTACGCTCGAAGAGACCCACACACAGGGACGAAAGATGTAAAGGCGTGTACTTTAGTAGCTGGCATATCCCTCCTTGCTTAGTTTTATGGAACCGTTCAACGTTAATTGTAACCCTCTCGTCAACAGATTTCCTCAAAAATGTGGACTATAAAGGCTAAATACTGTATACTCTTCATTTGCCTTTTATTCATTCCACTGTCTTGGGCAGAGGACATTAAGAATATCACGAGTAAGAAGGCGAATGATACAGGTAAAACGCGTTAATTTTTGTTTAATTTTCACGCATTTGACTATTTTGACTATCTCTCTCTGATAATCAATTGTTTGGTACGTGCACGTGATTACTCGCCATTCGGATGATTGATGAGATCAGGTTATTATGCGTCAGTAAACAGTCAAGTATAGATACAGCGCAGACTGGTGTACTGTATGCCGGATATAATCAACTCTGTTGAACAGCTGTGCGGGTGGGTTTGACATGAATACGGTGAGTGGTGACATACCATATCGATTGATATTATGCTTATATGCTACTTATCGTTGTGCTCAACTCACCCAACCCTGATTGTTTTTGAGTCAAAGAGAGAAAACAACTAATCAAATATACACAAAATACATTAAGTATAATAGTATGATAGGCCTAAATAACAAAACCTGCTGAGTCTGTGCGTTTAAACATATAGCTTACAACGTGTAGTATTTTTGGAAATATTTATTTAGGTCCTCTTGCATTTTTTCTTTCTTCATATCTAATTTAATGTGAATCCAACATTCACATTTAATGAAATCTTAAATACATGCATAAACAACGCAAGGCAGGCGTTGTTACCGTCAGGCAGGCGATACCGCAGTATCAAGTGCCGTACAAATAGACTCCGAGATAGCTTCCACAGTCAGGCCATCAGGCTGCTGAACAAGGGCGTATAGCATATAACAATGTATATTTTATTACATTGATTTATATATACATATTGCTCTTTTTCTGTGCCGATATATTGCATTTTATAAATTGCATTTTTATTTTTATTTTTTAACTTTATTCTATTCTATTTTTATTCTATTTTTATCTATTTTTATTTTTATAACTGCTGTCTGTCGTCGGGTATTGCACATACGATTTTCACACCACTGCTTTATACTTGACTTGACTTGACTTGACAAAGTACATGATGATGACGCTTCGAGGCCACACTAATTGCCAGTCAAATCTCATAATTGATCGGGTTTCCCTGTCATTCAATAAGCTGTAATTAGCTATTTAAACATTAGGGTAACTTGAGTTACGGCCAGAAGCTGCTACATTAGTAACCACAAACCACATCATGGTCATATAAACAGTTGGATGATGTGTATTAGTCTGGTGCATGGTGGAAATTAAGCAAATATGTTTAGGGTTATGTTTTTATTGTTTTGGCAGTTTAGCCCCCTGTTCACATTCACAATCACATTTTGTACATATTCTTGTACATCTTTTAAATTGTGATTCAACAATGTAAACTCCTTAACTATACATGTGAGTACTTTTTCCACTGCAAGATTACTTTTTCACTGAAGAAACACAGATGGTAGTAGTTTGCTCTGTGGCTCTGTTGCTCTGTGGAGTCTGAGCAAACTGAGTGTGGAAGTTGTTTTTCCTGCCCAAAAAAATAATGAGTCTCTTGAAGAATCTATTGTACTGTCCCTTTACCAAACATTTGGAATACAATGACACTGTGAAAGTAATATTGAATATTGTTCCTCCTATAGAGTGGAGCCGTGGGAAGCATAGACGACTGTTCGCCCGACGAAGGATCCCCATTAGTCAGGAGCGTCGTGTCCCGGTAAGGACCTCCTTTTAAAAAAAGACATGGATGCATGCTGTACATAGATACTGTACATGCTGTACATACATACTGTACATACTGTATCTGAATACATATACACCTGTGATCATGGCCATGATGAATCAGAAACTTGTTCAGCTCACTGAATTTATCTTTAACATAATGCCAATTCATTAAGCTGTTGGAGCTTCAAACGGAAACTCCATACGATCTGCAGCCAGTTCAGTTAAGTGACTATTGTTGACTTAAATCCTTTCCTACAAAATCTCCACAGTCACTCAATCACACACACAGAAATGACAAACAAATCAAATCAATACAAGCAGTTATATAATTTGCTATGTTGTGCAACAACCAATCAGAATGCAACAATTACACTCAACATTGTCATATGTGCATTACCTTGGAGTATAAATATTCACAGAAAATAAGGATGCTTGCTTTATATTTATTTATGTATTTGTCATTCTCAAGAAATGACATACAGCTAAAAAATGGTCATCTTATGTTTTAACCCTGCATATTGAGAAAGGCGTTTTATACTACCTAATGAAATACAACTGATCAATAAGTTTACTTGAATCACAACGCATTCTTTATTTTGTGGACTGTGCCATTTTGATAATTTTAAATCCTCACAATCAAAAATAAAACCCCACAGTACAGCGGTTCATGGTGTACTTAGAGTAACTTATGAAAGACAATGAAAGAAACACAAAGGTTTGATCAACATCTGATGAGTATGCTACCAAGGTAAAGACATGATGCCATTAAAGTGATATAGGGCAAAGAGGACAGAGAGGTTTTAGTAGAGGTAGGTTTAGGCATAACAAAAATAAATCAATAGTACAATACAATACAATAGTACAATATAAATCAATCGAAAGGTCAGGGCAAATAGAAATGAATGACACCAAGCCTAACTATCGGAATTGCACCATATGGCCACAAGATGGCCATGAAGCCATCACCAATCTGATTTACAATTTGATTTATTGGTGGTGTCATCAAACACAACCTTGATGAGAAAAACAACCACAAAGGTAAGACATAATTTGTGGTTGTACCTCGAAGAGGTGAAGTTAGTTCCTGATGTGTTTCGGCCTCTAGTTCAGCGAGTTTGGGTAGTCGGAATCAGTGGAGTCTTAGCTTTCATATGCTATATACTGTAGTTTGTGTAGATAAAATGACGTGAAAAAGGTCGCTATTGCTGTGTACGTGCACAGTTATGTAATGCATAACTGTTTTTGTTACATGCTTATTAGTTCGTTTTGGGTTGGAATTGTATTAAATTAGATATATATGCGCATGGTGGTAGTTCTTCCCCTTGGTACATGTGGTTACATGGTAAGTACAGGGGTATGTGGGCTATAATCTAAACCAGTGGTAGTTCCCCTCTGGTTACGTACACATTTGGATATTGATTTAGGGTTTGGATTGTTTAATCAGGGGAATATGAAGAATGAATGTCTATTGTATTACTGTAACCTAATTGTAATTAGTATTGCTAATTAGATTAGATTAGAGAATAATAGCAGGCCTATGAACAGAGCTCACTCAAGCCAGTTAGTTGAGTAAGGGGATGTGTGTGTCTGATGAGTTTTGAACTGTAAATATGTATTCACAAATATATATAAAATGGCAGCAGAAGCCTATTTCAGCCTCCTTGCTCATAACGTCTCAGTCTGTTTTGTATTTGTAGTGTCTCTCTCTCATTCTCTCTCCCTGTGTGTGTGCAGAAGCTTAAGGCAGAGAGCGTGAAGATGCCTGTGCGTCGCTGCGGCCGGCTGATGGAGAACTGCTCCTACTACCTCCCCTGCTGTGGCCCCTGTGCCTCCTGCCGCTGCCGCCTCTTCAACACCATCTGCCACTGCTGGAAGATGAGCGTGCGGTGCACCCGCAAGACCTGAGAGGCCAGCACACGCACACACCCACACACACACAAATGCACACGCACGTACACACACAAAACACACACACTTG
The DNA here is from genome assembly GCA_027704905.1 of Muraenolepis orangiensis. Lineage (NCBI taxonomy): Eukaryota > Metazoa > Chordata > Actinopteri > Gadiformes > Muraenolepididae > Muraenolepis > Muraenolepis orangiensis. The sequence continues at coordinate 16,565,829 of CM051005.1, read as the reverse complement.
TACACACACGTACACACACACACACACATGCACACGCATGTACACGCGCACACACACACACACACAACACGCACGTTCACACGCGCACACACACAACTGTGCACACTCGAACGCACACGCTCATACATATATGACTTATGTCTAAGTGCATAACCGCACATGAATTGGGCATGCAGTACACACGTAACAGTGAAAAGAGACAGAAACTGACAGACGAACAGCTGGATGGACAAACAGACAGACCAGTTAACCAACCAACTGACCAGCTGCATACAGTACAACCAACTAACCAACTACATACAATGTGTTCTGTATTGTATGCATACCTTCTTTAATAGGAATGTGAAGAACAATAAATTAAAAAAAGCTCTCACAGCTAACATAGCTTCCTTGCTAAATGAATGAAATATTTCCAATAATGTATTAGTGTATGTCAAATGTAATATATAATATAGATACAATAGCGGAGCTATTTTCTTTAGGCTATGTTTTCGTAAAAAAACGTTTCATGTTCCGACGTAAATCTAGTCATGTTATATGTTATGTTGTGTCTGTTTCAGATTGTTATGGCACCTCAAATAAATACTCTATTAGCATACTTTACTCTATCTGCGCCATTTCCGTTTCCATTTCTGCATACAAACACTAGACAGAGGACTTGCGAATGTACTATACAAAGGTAATATAGGAGCTCTTATGCCATCCAGATCTTGTTTTCATTATCATGGGAGTTCCAGGAATGTCTGGTTGGGGGTGAACAGGGGTCTGGGATTTCACAGAGGGCTACTGTTACAACACACCTAGAGGCGACTCGGAGTCAGAGTTTGGAAAATAAGGGGATTTATTGAGGCAACGTGGGGGAATGAGAATGGATGAGGGAATAATCCAGAGCTGGAGGGAAGCCAGGGAGGACCGGTGCTGAGCGTGACCAGAGAGACAGACAGGGGAGGTGTGCAGGCAGGCAGGCAGGCATGTAGGCAGGGGAGCTGATCTGACGGAATATAGGGAACTCAAGTTAGCGCCAAGGTGGGTATGGTCACCATCATTTTGAATGCACAGCGCCAAGAGCCACGGATCACATCTCACCACTATGGTTCAAACAACCATTTGGCGACGAGATACTGACAGTAAAACGACATACTGCTGGGCTGGATGAGTTGATGGGAGTCAGGTGTGCTGGACTGGCGCAGGGAGAGTGATTGAAGTGCACACAGAGAACAGATAGAGGTGGACTGGAAACGCAAGGGGGAGGTAGAACGCAAGACACAAAACAAAATAAGGGACCGGTAGACAGGTTTCAACGGGGAGACATGGAAGGTGTTGATGAGTCCTCATAGGCTTAGGAAGTTGCAGTCTGACAACGGTAGGATTGATGATGCTGTCAATCTCGATTGGACAGATGAAGCCGGGTGAGAGTTTTTGAGATAGTGATTTTAGTGGAATGTCCCAAACTCTCAGACCTGGTTGGTAGTTGGGAGTGCAAGACCTCAGTTGCGGTCGGTGGTGGGGAGCAGGTCCTGAGGGCAACGGTAAAGGTGGGTCTGACAATCTCCTTCTCCTGGGATGGGAAACAGAGGCAGTTGGCAGCCGAGAGACGCTTCGAGCTGCGTCACCCCGGAGGTGGCACTGGTCACAGGAGGCGGGTCTGGCCTGAGTCTGGGTCAGGTTAGAACTGTTGCGCCTCCCTCACTCGAGACTCCACCTCCCAGGTCACTGCACCCACTAGGCAGGATGAAGGGAGGATGTTGTCTAAAAAGTAGATTACTGGCTCAAAAATATACTCACGTAAAGACTGGAAGTACAGTTAGGGAAAAGGGCGTTCCAACAGGCGAGAGTAGGCAGGAAGCGTGAAGGACTGGTGGTTAGCAACTACTTAGGCAGTTCTCTGGGATGAGGGTGGGTCCACCACTGCAAGGGGCAAGGGGCAGCAGCTGTACGCGTAATGGCCGACTCCTCTGCTTCAGGTCACAGCAGGGTGTCCTAGAGTCTGTGAGTTATTTATGTCTCGTGTGCTTCATAGATACCGGATTAGCAAAAAGGGGTGAGGAATTCTGGAGGGGTTGAAAGTTCAGATACCGGATACAGGAAGGGGGCTCTGGCAAGATAAAGGTGTGAGAAAGACCCTTAAAGATATATTAACTTGTTTACTCTGAGTAGAAAGGTCAGGTCTAGTGTGTAGACCGGTAATCTGGATCGGGGAGACGCAAGGTCTTCCTCCTTCGCTCCGAGTGCTCCAGTAGCCGCATCCTCCAGTAGTTTCACAAGTACATTCTTTCATTGGCACGAAAAATGTACTCTGGGCTGAGGTGAGGTTTAGTGCAGAACCAACTGGAAATAATTCTTCTTGTGTTCTTCGGTGACACACTTATCTTTTCTCTTTTCAATGCGACTTCAGTTTTGGGATCGAATCTCACAGACGTTTACACCCTACACTTGAATGGCCTCTGGCCAAGATATGGGATTGGATCTTTTGATCCCGCTAATTATTGAAATTACTTCCTGGTGTTGCAACAATGCTGCTGATTCATTTCTAAAAATTGTTATGTATTTGGGGTGTCCGCAAGCAACATCCGTGTAGTGTGCAAAGCACAGGCCTCCATCTCCGGCTCAGGAGAGGGAGGATGCGACTGGCTAAAGCGAGTTTCATATATATATTTAACATTCATTTGTCACTGCTTTCGCTCTGCCCATAAACACAAAAAAATCCCCTTATTCTCCTATCTAACGTGGCGATTTGGGCTGCAATACAAAACCCAGATCATCGTAATGGCAGAAGGGCAGAACAGCATGAACCGTAACAAACGGCAAGCAGCCTTAAGAGATCGAAACACATCCCTCAAAGGAGGACCCAGCGTACTCCCACTCACAGAACATGCATCATTATTTGAGGTTGGTATTTTTTTTAACCGCTGGTTGTAAATTGGGAGGGGGCTGGGGGGGATCTATGAGAACACAGCCCTTACATCCCCAGAACAAAGTTTGTATGCTATCAATAAAAGGCACCATAGGTTACCACTCCCTAGGCCCGGTTGGCTGCGCCTGCGCCTGTGTATAATCAAACAGATGGTACAGTTTAAATTGTATACACAAACTTAGCAAGGCCTTGTAGTAAATTGATATTTGCCATATTCACTTCTTTATTTATCCAGGTTTTTAACATTATTTAAATCAATTCATCAGGCTTAAACGTTTACATTGTACAATGACCTGGAGATGCAGGATTCAAATGATTATATCTTTCGAGTCTATCTTTGTCGACGACCTGGACCTCCCTGTGGAGCAAACACTGACTTGAAGGTGGAATTTGGGTAAAACTTGGGGGTCAGATGACTGCAAGAATTGGTTTATGCATTAACCATGTTTGCAGACCCCCTGCAGTACCTCTACGGACCTCCTGGGGGTCACGGACCACTGGTTGAAGACCACTGATTTAAAGCTTAAACCATGACACCAAGTAGAGAGGTTTTGAAACAAGGATAGTTGCATGACTGTTTACCGATCTATTGTGCAAAACGAAAAAAAGTAAACACTTAACAACAAACACTTTCTGTATTCCCGGGTGGAAAGAGGACGACAATAAAACGAAAACAACAATCTGTGTTACCAAAAGTTGTCTACCGGTTTTTGCTCACATTCAATGCATCTGACCAACACTAGTTAAAAGGGTAACTGTGCACCATGTGTGTGCCACATGGGAAAGACAGTTATACAAACACAGGAGAATCAATTCATGAATGTGCATAGCTAAGGTTATGAAGAAGGATTGATATAAGAGAGAGAGAGAGAGAGAGAGAGAGAGAGAGAGAGAGAGAGAGAGAGAGAGAGAGAGAGAGAGAGAGAGAGAGAGAGAGAGAGAGAGAGAGAGAGAGAGATCATCAGTCCTTGTCGAGGTTCTTCAGATCTCCAGGTCTTCAGATCTCTCCCTTTCACGGATGCACTGCAACAGAACAAATAAGCATAGAAACATAAGCCGACCAAACGATAAAGGGTCTTGTTCAAAGGACAAAAGTGGTCTAGATTGATCAAACTGTCGTAACTGTCTCTCCCGGGTTCACTTAAACATAATTATAAACATAATTTGTCGGAGGAGAGGTCCATCTGTATTGATGAACCTTTGACCCCGGCTGCAAAACCAATGTTACCTCATGCTCAGGGACAATAAAGACCAGAAAAACAGATCATCAATGTAGCTTTCAATTTCTAAAACGTATAAAAATAAATAAAAAATAGCGACAAAAATGCAAATACAACGACAACAATACAAAACGCAACGATAAAAAAAATACAGAACGCAATGACAAAAAAAGAAAAACACAACGACAAAAAATACAAAACGCAACAACAAAAATCCGAAAAACACAACGACGAAAATACAAATACACCAACAAAAAGACCGAACCCAGTGTCGGCGACGGTGAACATGTGACTCACAACACAGCACCGGGAGGTCCAGGGGGACGTGGTTCCGCTGGCAGAGGTGGACGAAGGCTGCGGCCAATCTGCAGGCGGATCTCATGGTGAGAGGACCCGCGGTGCAGCGGCTCGCTTTACACACCACGAGGAACTGACCCGGGTCCACCTGGTAGGCCAGCAGACACATGTGTGAGGGGGGGGGGGGGGGGTTCACAGAACAGAGTGCCATTAACCAGAGTGCCAGAACTCGAGAGTTCGCTGACTTTATTGCGGGTGTGTTTGGATTGAGCCATGTATCTATTCAACTGCTGGTTGTTGGTGTGTGTGTGTGTGTGTGTGTGTGTGTGTGTGTGTGTGTGTGTGTGTGGTGTGTGTGTGTGTGTGTGTGTGTGTGTGTGTGTGTGTGTGTGAGAGTGTGTGTTGTGCTCTGAACAGGACTCATGCTTTCCTCACAAACCCCAAGATGCATGTACATTGCATAATCGAATATAAATATGGATTTACATGTGCGACCAATTTTCTCTCTCTCGCACATATTGTACCGTAGGCTTTCCAAAACTAGCACACCTCGGCTGAACCGTTTGTCTTTCTGAGATGGAGATTTTTGTGGCGTATTTTATGGCTAATGTCTCCAGTCTGTCTACGTATGGCTCCTGTTAGCAGTGCTCCGTGTGCTTTGACTGTGTTATTATTCCTTTTAGTATACATTTTAGGCACATTAAATCGAAACAACGTACCACATCTTTTTGTTACCATGACAAAATCTTGTTTCTTTTGGAAACATACAAAGTGGAGCAATGGTCAACCCACACACACACACACACACACACACACACACACACACACACACACACACACCACACACACACACACACACACACACACATATGGCCAAAATAGGTCAAACTTAAGTCATTATACGTTCTCAAAGGTCTCAGCAAATCCCCCTGCCCCCAAAGAGATATCCTGAACAAAAGTTTGCTTTCACAATATATCCGAACTCAGGCCATTTCCCAACATTACACAAACTTCCACAGGAACGGCGGTTGCTGTAGTCGGAAAGCCCCCCTAAATGAGTCCCGAGTTCCGACTTTTAACTCACCACTCTGAAGCAGGAGCTGAGCGGGGAGTGTGGCGAGGAGAAGAGGGCATGGCAGCCGGCAGGGCCCTGCAGCGCGGCTCTAGAGCAGAGCTCCGGGGGGTCCGGAGATCTGCTACAGTTAGATGAGACCTGGGGAGGGGGGGGGGCAGGGGGAGAGGGGTGTGACAGTTACACACCTGCCCTGACGCATGGCACACAGGATACACACATATGCATACACACAAACTTTCTGTCTTTCTTTCTCTCATTCTTGATTTGTTTCTTTTGTTCCTTCCTTCATTATTTTGTTAATATTCATCCTTTCTTGTCAATTGTATTCCTTCTCTTGTTCATTCTTTCTTTCTTTCTTTCTTTCTTCTTATTTCTTTCTTTCTTGTCCCACTCACACACATCACCTAACTACTATCTCCCTTGCACGTTTCACCTTCTCTCTCTTTCATATACAAGACAGACAGACACACACACGCACACACACGTGCAGAATTTACAGAAATAAAAAAAGAAAAGTTCTGCGTTTGTATTCGTTGTATTCCCATCCTACCTGCCAACTGCGGATAAAGTGTGCTCTACTGGCAGCCTGAGAGCCATGTGGTAGCGGCAACTCATTCCCTGCCTCATTATCATTGGTTCCCAGGAGGCCAACGGATGTGCCTGTACAGAGATCAAGCCCAGGACACGTCACATAGTAACACTAATATAATATGTAATACACAGGAAAGTGATTAAACAATCTGCTGGTGGGAAGTCAAACACCCCAACATAACATTACATTACAGTCCTTCAGCAGACACCTTTGTCCTGAAGTGACTTACAATATGTGCATTCAACAAAGGTAAACAAGAGAACTACTAGTCTCCAGAAGTTATTAGTGCTTTACACTTTATATTTGTCTTGCTTATACTGTTAGATTCATATATACTACAATTATGTTATGTACTTTTGTGTACTTTTTTGTTTTGTAATTATTGTAAATTTTGTAATTTTTGAAGCTGGCAATAACATTTCACTGTACATTGTACACTGTACCTTATACATGTGACAAATAAACCAAATCTGAATCTGTGCATTTTCTTCATAACAAGCCTCAAAGAGTGGAACCAGCGCTCAGGTATACAAAATCCAATAAATTATTGGCTAACAATAGAGCTAACAATTGGCTAACAATAGCGCTAACAAGACGCTAAGAGTGCTAAGAGGAACCTAACCACTTCCATTCCGTTTGCATTTGGTGCAAAATACAAAAGTACTCCTTGTTCTTCCTACCATGCAACCATCCGTCAAGTGTCAGGCTGCAGAGGTCAAGAGACAGATCGCACAAGACTGACAATCCATTCTGATTGGACACCTCCACCGCGTGTGTGGTTCTCCGGACGGCCACTCGGGGTTCCCTGGCGGTGGAGAGGTGGCAGCTGTTCTTCACCTACAACAGAAGGTCCCTCTTAGCGTTCAAAGTCAAAAGACCATGGTTCGTGCTTCAGGTTCGCTGTACATAATGTACAGGAGTTAGTATGCAGGGGATCTTGCACACTTTCGACCCGCGCTGGACTGAATTATATACGCATATCTGCCTTATTCCATATTTTACATACAGACACACACACCGATGGGGCCCAAGGACACACCCGGAACGAGCTGAGGAGGAATCAAACCAGCAGCCCTGCAGTTTCTGTCACCTATCCCATGGTTCTGTCACACGGACGACGACGTCATCGTGGGGGAGGTGTTGGAAAAGTAAAAGTGAGCCGCACCTGTCCGTCCGCAAAGATGCTGAGCGTGCTGCCGTTCATGGCCAGCGAGAGGAAGTGATGCGACTGTGGGCGGGGACTCAGTAGCAGAGTGAAGGCGGCGTTCTTGGAGCGATCCTGAGCCAGGACAACTGGACACAAGCCCACCGGGAGCTGGTACAGGAGACCGTCAAACGACACCACATACTGGTCCGCCACCAGCAAAGCTTGGTCTGGGGTGTGTGAGTGAAGTGCGGAGAGTGTAAGTGAAGTGAAAAAGATACAGACAGCCAGACAGGAGTCAGGAAGAGGGATACGGAACAAAGAGACAGATAGTCAGACAGGAAGAAAGACAGACAGACAGAGGGAGAGTGATTAATATAAAACAGCAAATGGACAATTAGAGAACATTTACCATTGCCCTTCAACTGAGAATCACCCATTTTTGTGAATAAATAGTAAAATAAAGATTCATAAAAATGGGACAGTATGCACTCTACACGGTAGAATATGCAATTAACCCTACGAACACAAGCCTGGTCTTACATAGGAAGGGGCTGTCCATGACCCTGTGCTTCAGACGGTAGAACTCTGCGGCCGGCCTGATGGAGGTCAGGGCCTTCAGGGGCCCCAGGAGCCACTCCTCCAGAAGGACCTCCACCAGGCCGGCCTCCGCCGTGCGGGGATGCCAGGACACCCGCGGCAGGGGGACCGCCACGGATACGGAGCAATCTCTGGGGGGAACAAAAGCACAATCACACATGGGTGTGTGAAAACCCTGAGATGTTGTCCCTGGTGGGGGGTGGGTGGTTGGGTTTACCCACTAGTCCGTTATTGAGATACGCAGAGAAGAACATATGAGCTCTTAATTGAAAAACGTCCCTGGGAGTCCCTCTGACGTCCACCTAGCGCTTGTCTTTTTAGCCTTTGTGAGGCACACACAGTACCACTTTGTAAGTAAGCCTATGTGGCCCCTTGACTTCATTTCTGTTCAGCTGCTGAAAGGAAGGGTGTTTTTTTTATTTCGCGTGGTGGGGACGAGGGCTACCTGTGGGAGAGTTTGTAGACAGAGGCCAGACGGGTCCGGACGCCAGACAGAGCTGCTGTCAACTTTGCCTCAACCCAGAGGAAAGTCTGCTGTCCTGCCTAACGGACACACATACGCACACATCCACGCACGCACGCACGCACGCACGCACGCACACACACACGCACAAACACACACACATATATGCATGAGTGAGTGCACAGACATGTATACATACATACACACACACATATATGTACACACACACACACGTGAATACACAGTTTGTGTACACACACACACACACACAAAAACATCTGTGCTTTGAATAAAACCATTAAAGCGACTAGCAAAAAGCCCACAGGAACCAAGAGCAGCAGCTCTCTCACCACGTCCAGGGCGGTGCCCAGGGCAGCCAGGGTGGCCTCGGCCATGGGCCGGAGCTGGGGGTTCTCCAGCAAGGGGGGCAGCGCCTCTGCCAGCCTGGCTGCCCACCCGGACACCGTCTTCCGCCACAGGACCTCCACCCTCTGCCCCGTCAGGTCATGGTACACGCCCGCAACTGTTGACAGCGGCCCTTTTAGACAGATACACAAGAGAGACAGCAGGGGTTAGACGTCAGGGACCTGACACTGATTGCACTGTAGTGGTGGCTAATCAATCAATCAATCAATGTCCATGGATTAAGATAAGGAAATTGGGGAATGACATAATATAATAAACAAATAGTCGAGAGAGAGAGAGAGAGAGAGAGAGAGAGAGATGAGAACCAGGGACAAAATGCAAGAGGATGAAGCAAAAGACACTGGAATACACACAGGATTGGAGGTCAAGAGGACAAGAGGATACAGGAAGTAGACTAATCTCGTAAAGATTACACTATTTTTAGTTTTTTGTTTGTTTCATTTATCTATTTACTATTATATATTTACCTGTTTTAACCTTCTAGAGGGCATTCTTAGTATAAGTAGTAAATTGAGTATAGTTTTATGAGTTTCATGAGTTTTAATTGGACAGTGGAGCAAGAAAGGCTCAACATTCGCTCTGTTGCTTATAAGGCATCTCTCCTCCAGTGACTTGTTTATCGGAGAGAATATGGACTTTCTGTGGCATCGAAGCAACTGAAGCATCTGTTCTTAACTGAAACATGGCAACAGAACATCTCGCCACATGTTTTTTTACTAAGAAAACCAAAACCTGAAAATGTGGGACCAGAAAACATTATGTTCAATCAGAGTTGACATAGAGTGCTTTTGACTCATGAAACATGTGTTTAGGCTTAGACATTGAGAAAGCCTTTGACGTTTACATTTCCCCTACACCCAGGGTAGGGTCGATGCTATAGGCTGGGCTTCAACACTCCATAGAAATACGACCAGGTGGACGACCAGGGAATAGATCAGTGGACTGGAAACTCACGTCTGAGCTCCTGTTGTCCCAGGGCTGAGGCCTGTTGCAGCAGAGCCAGGCACCGGGGGACGCTGTCGGTGAGGAGGGCCCTCAGGGGCCCGCTCCGCCACCGCGCCCACAAACCGCCGTCTTTGGGCGAGAGGAGCGACTCCGCCCGCGAGGTGAGGTTCATGAGCAAGGCACTCATCTCCTGGACAAGGCCTCCGTCTGGAGACTTTGGGAAGCACAGAGAGTCAAACAGCTACGGCATCAACGGAATATTAAACGCATTCACTATCCGTTCATATATACCGTATACACCCAAAAATGCATTTCACGGCACTTAGTTTTGGACTTGCCTATGGAACTGTATGACATTGTAAAGATACTCTTCCATTAACAACAACACAGAACAGGAATTACATTTGATCCTGTCAGCTCCCTCGAAAAATAGGGTTTTGGATGATCGAGTCTTCGTGGGGTGGAGCTTTAACATTCCAAACCCCTTTGGATGCTGAAGATGACCAAAACACACACGCCTCCTTTATAGGTTTGGCACATACCCTGCATAATCACATTGGAAACAGACATATCTGCCATAAACAGTTTTTTTTACATAAACATTTCATCACCTGTTGCCTGGAATCCGTGAGAAGCTGCTGAATGGTCTTTATTTTCTTTAAGACCTTGGAACTTATCACTGAACTGAGGTGCGAAACTCTAGCCTGTGGAGATGGAGCAAGGTTGGGCTGAACGGAGAGGCATTCCACACGTGTTTTGTTCAATAGCACATTTTTCGAGAACACCCCTGTACCTCTGTTGCGAGTAGCCTTGCAAAGCAGCCCTGGGCTTTGAGCGTTAGGTGTTGATTGGCAGTTCCCACAGAGATAGCGACAAGGCCTTCGGGGCCAGTGGCCCCTGCTCGTCTCTGAATCTCCAGTGCCAGCTTGCTGCTGGTTGTTCCCACACACACTGCTAGACTTAGGTCTTCATCTGGCCCAGTAACTACCAACACACACACACACACACACACACACACACACGCACGCACGCACGCACACAGACAGACAGACAGACAGACAGACAGACAAAGTTGTAGAAACACACATAAATGCAGACACATACATCCATGCACACACATACCCATGCAGACACACATGCAGACACACACACACACACACACACACATGAAGACACACACACACCCATGCACACACATACCCATGCAGACACACACACACGCAGACACACACACACACACACATAGACACATGCAGACAGACAGACAAAGTTGTAGAAACACACATAAATGCAGACACACACACATGCACACACATACCCATGCAGACACACACACACAGCCACACACACACACATAAGTGTTTAATGTATTTCCACAACCACAAAACATAGGATAACTTCACACTCATTGAGTCCATATCTACCGGCTCTAAAACCAGCTGCGGTGCGGAGACATTTGCCCTCCATGGATCCTCTCAGCCAGAGCGTCTCATTGCGGTCCAGCGTGGCCCTGACATGGAGCTCTGGTCCCTGGGCAGACGACAGGGCTTCACCCCCCACCTCCACGCCCCAGTTCCCCACCTTAGACTGTGGAGCGGCCCGACAGGCCAGTACAATGCAATGCAAATATATACATGAACAAAATGAGCTTTCTTATTATTTTCAAGTTTATGCTGTTGTCTGCGTTCGTCTTCCATTATTATAGCGATATCGTGATATGAGACTAGATGTCTTCTTAGTATTTCAGATATCGTTGTATCGTGAGATGGCATAAGTGTTTTCCTGGTTTTAAAGGCTGCATTACAGTAAAGTGATGTCATTTTCTGAACTGACTGTTCTAGCTGTTCTATTATTTGCCTTTACTCATTATACTTCATTATACTTCATAATAGTCATTAAATCCGCATAACTGATGATTATTTATCAAAAATTGTATATACTATAGTATATACTACCGTTACTATACCGCTTGGTCGGTTGGTATTAAGACATATTGTGTTTACATATTTGTTTTCCATAACGCCTCTACTCTACTACTGTATTCTATCATATTGTGTAATGTCCTCATCCCCTCTACGATCTCCCACTATCTCCTCTCCTCTCCCGGTCTCCTGTGTTACCTCAACAGAGAGGGACATGTTGGTCAGCTGGCCGGTGGAGGAGTTTCTCAGGACCAGGGTGAGACTGCAGTGGTGGGGACGGCCCCCCACCGAGAGACGGCTGTGGGAGTGGAGCAGCTCCTGCCCAGAGTTCACCTTGTGGGACCCGGACCAGGACAGGGTCTGGTGGTGGAGGGTTGGGGGGGGCGGGGACATGCACACACACACACACACACACAAAAAAAACACTAAAATCTAAAGCACTCACATGTGTCAAACTTGAATACAAACACAACCCCTGTAAGTGAGTGAGTGAGTGTGACAGAGAGAGTGAGTGAGTCAAGATTCAAGATTCAAGATTGTGAGTGTGACAGACAGACAGACAGACAGACAGACAGAGTGTGTGTGTGTGTATGTGTGGACTAACCGGCCTCTGAGGAGGACACAGAGCCAGCACCACCGAGTGCTCCAGGCTGTCCCTCAGGTTGGTCTGGACCTTGGAGACGAGGGAGTGGGACGGACACGGGGGAGGAGACACGTTCTCCCCACCGACATTCATCTGCAGCGACCGCACCCCCCTGGGCCCTCGCTGCACACACACACACACACACACACACACACACACACACACACACACACACACACACACACACACACACACACACACACACACACACACACACACACACACACACACACACACACACACAAAGATTCAAGATGTTTTTATTTGCCATTTGCACACAATACAATGGAATGCTTACTCCCCATGTACAACAACAGTGCTAATGCTATACTACACTACACTATGCTATACTATGCAATACTACACATTACAATACTATACTATAAACAACACAATATACTACCGGTATATGCTATATACTTTATTATATACTATAAATAACACTATGCAATAACAATATTATGCACAATCAAAAAGAACAAAAGAACAATAAAGTGTCTAATGGCTGATATTCACATGGAAAAAAAGCAGCACTCTGTGGTCTCGTGCCACAGGGGAACTAAACCAATGAGATTATATTGGTGATTATATATATTAATATAGGATTATATATGTTATTTTGTTTGTTGGCAACAAACTTTACTATACAATACTATACTACACAATACTATACTATAAACTATAAACAATACTATAAACAACACTATATACTACCTATGATATGCTATATATAGAATACTATACCTATAATATGCTATACTAAAATACGTTCGATTTAGAGTGTTAGTTGAAGCATATACATTATGCTTCAACTAACACTCTAAATCGAACGTATTTTAGTATAGCATATTATAGGTATAGTATTCTATATATAGCATATCATAGGTAGTATATAGTGTTGTTTATAGTATTGTTTATAGTTACTAACTTGACTCTTGAATAATTCCAAAAATAGAAAATGCCAGAGAAAATGTTAAACATACTAATCCAATAAATGTGTTAATATTTACTCTACGGCTCAATTTATGTATCGGTTTCCAGTCACAAATTCCTCCAGCATCCATATCGACAGTCTTACGGGTCCATATGATAACACGTGACCTATTTAGACAAACACCACATCGATCCGAATCGAATCCCCTTTTCCGGCATTTAAAAGCTTTTTTTGTCCCGCTGGCTGCCTTCCCTGCTGTATCTGGACTCGGTGGGGGGCACCTTCCTTTTCGTACCTGGTACTTCACGGCCTGCTTGACACTGCTGTTTCCCCACCTCAGCTCTGCGCTCTGGGAGTATAGCGTTCCGTCCTGGGCCACGGAAACACAGCCTTTCATCGGAGGCCGCGTCTACACACCCATACACACACACACACACACATACACACACACATAGAAAAAACTGTAATTTTACATCCACGGGACACTGTGAGGGCAAGACTTTCAAAACATATATATATATATATGTGTGTCACTGAAAAAATCTAAAGAGAGAAACGTTGGTGTAGGTTACCCGCTAATAACACGCTGAACCACATCGATATTTGGGTTTGGAAGATCATTCCTAATCAAATTATTTTCATCTCAATTGTTTTTGCTGTTGCTTCAATCAACCCGAACGCATTTTCCTTTCCCTCGTCATATTTTCCAAATTCCTAAATATTCCACGGGCCGGATGGTAAGCCTTGGCGTGCAGGATGTGGCCCCCGGGTCGCCAGTTGATAATCACTGCTATACACACTCTATACAGCCCTGTCATGTAGAGGGGGACGGGGGGGGTCTACCTGTGTGGAGAACAGGCCACACACCCTCTCTCGGTGGGAGGTGTTGTGCCACTGTCTGTTGAGCGTCAGCGAGACGTTGACAAGCTCTGGGCTGGTCCAGGACAGATGGCCCTGGGTTCACCATGAGGGGAAAGAGAGGGAATAAGGTGCTTTGTTCTGACTCAATGCACATTGAACTCATTGGACACATCCTTCTTCATAGCAAACATTGTGGCACATATTTTTAATAATAATAACAATAATAATAATAATACATTGTATTAATATATATTATTTATTTATAATAATTTATTATTATTTATTATAATAATAATAATAATAATAATAATAATACATTGTATTAATATAGCGCTTTTCAAAATACTCAAAGACGAGATGGTGACATACAAACGTGTACAGAAACAAACAAAGGATATTTTGGCTACGGTGCTTTCCAATAAGAATGTAACAGTTTTTGTGTGGCTTCAATATAATATAGTAGAATATACAATATTCAATATAAGAAAGGAAGAACATCTAAACGTTTGGCCCTGGGTGGGGGCCAACGTGGCACCTCATGGCGGCTCCCCTGGAGCCTCTGGGAGACATGTGACACGGCATGGAGGGAGACCTGGGAGAGAGAGGCGGTGAAGGGCTGCCTCAGATCCACCCTGGTCTCACTCCTCTCCCCCGAGACACTCCACTGTCTGACAGCACGCACCTAGAGAGAGAGAGAGAGACAGAGACAGAGACAGAGAGCGAGAGAGAGAGAGAGAGAGAGAGAGAGAGAGAGACAGAGAGAGAGAGAGAGAGACAGAGAGCGAGAGAGAGAGAGAGAGACAGAGAGAGAGAGAGAGAGGCAGACAGAGAGGCAGACAGAGAGGCAGACAGGCAGAGAGACTAAATCAATCTCAGAGGATATTTATTTACTCCAGATATATCTTGCAGATGTATGATTCTTTCTTTTTTGTCTGATTCTCTCTTTCCTCCACAGCAAGGAGAAACACCTGCGGTGTGTTATGGTTAAAAGCGCAGCCACATGCGGCGTTTCAATTGATCCCCCAGTTGGATTACCTGAAAAGAGATTCTTACTGATCAAAACATTTGATTTATGTCACACACACTACGCAATTTGGGGTTGACCTTACGGTCACTGTTCACCGTATTAAGAAGTGCCAGTGGCGGTCACAGTCGTATATAGATTATACGCACATGAATGCAACATTGCGAGGGAAAGAAGAGTCACAGTGCCGCCGTGCCCAAAATGGTGTTTTTTTTGTATAGTATAGTATTCCCCTCTCGAAGGACGGACACCAACAGCCGCTGAAGGGGTTGGCCAGAGGGTTCCCCCGACCCTAAATCGGGTGGTGGGAATATGTGGTGTGAAGGGGCCGTGGCTTGGTGTCAATCTCTCAAGGGAGGCGGGAGGGGGACGAATTTCCCCGGGATTGACGCAGCTGATGTGGTATATATATATCTATCTATCTATCTATCTATCTATCTATCTATCTATCTATCTATCTATCTATCTATCTATCTATCTATCTAGATCTAGATCTAGATCTAGATCTAGATCTAGATCTAGATCTAGATCTAGATATATAGATATATAGATATATAGATATATAGATATAGATATAGATATAGATATAGATATATATAGATATAGATATATATATATATATAGATATAGATATAGATATATATATATATATATATATATGTATATATATATATATATATATACAGAACATCTAAACGTTTGGCCCTGGGTGGGGGCCAACGTGGCACCTCATGGCGGCTCCCCTGGAGCCTCTGGGAGACATGTGACACGGCATGGAGGGAGACCTGGGAGAGAGAGGCGGTGAAGGGCTGCCTCAGATCCACCCTGGTCTCACTCTATATATATATATATATATACACTCATGGGTTCCTCACCTTGTTTTCGTTAAGTCCTTCCTTTTATGGATACTTTTATCAAAGTATCCGCCTTGCAGGGCATTAGCTTCACAGTGTGATTTTGTTTACGGTACCCGGGTACAGAGCGTGGAGGCAACAAAGAGACTCTCATTAAGTCTGAGGCCTGAGCGTAGTGGATACCCTTCGACCCCAATCCATACTTTCCTGGGCCTTCCATAAAGACAGAGAAAATCCCGTACAAATTCACCGAGCAGAACTCCTACATTGAGTAGCTACATTTTCACAGAGGCGCAAAGAAGAAATGACAAATCCCCGAAAACACTAACCTGAATAACACCGCCCCTGGGAGCGACTGTCCGTTTCCTGGTTTGGTTGTTTTATTACTTACACCCTGGGCCGTTTACGTCGATTGGCTCTAGTGCAGGGGTTCCCAACCTTTTTCACCCAGAGCCCCCCCAAATGACTCCTGTTGGAATTTGTGCCCCCCCCCCCCCCGGAATTTGTGCCCCCCCCCCCCCCCCCCCAAACTTTGAAACTTTAATTAACGCTGTTGCCAAGACAAGGCAACAGCGTTAATTTGAGTTTCAAAGTCTCAAAAATGCTACAACTACTGTCACAAACTGGATGAATGTAAAGTATTTCGTTAAAGGAGGATGAAAGCGTAATTAAGGAGCACTATTGGAGTGACTTTGATGGGTATTGGACTCGGGATTATTTAATTTGGATGCCCGCTGTATGAAAAAAAGGACGGCGCAAGTGGAAACAATTCGCAAAGAGATTAAACTGTTTAAAACACATACTCAAAGTAAGCCGGATTTTGCCGATGTGTTTATGTGGATTCAAAAGTCGTAAATAATCTACAAAATGGAGGATACCGATTTGATCGGAGCAACTGTGACAAATAATCCAACTGAAACCGACACCTTACGCGCAGAAGAAACATTTCTATTAAAGAAAAAATGATACATTTCTGTCTTTTTATGCCTTTATTAGCTACTAACTTGCAATTGTATGCATCATATTTATTTAAAATTTCGAAGAACAGGACACTTCAAAATAATAGACTATGCCTAATAAAAAGAATCCACTGCAGTAAAAATGTCCTCACCCCGGGTGGTAGTGGTAAGGTTGACTGACATAAGAATGTCCTGCTTCAAATCTTCCCCATCGATATATTGCACATAAACGATGAGCAAAGCCTCGTCTGCTACAGTTGTAGTTTCATCAAGTTGTATGGCAAATGGCCCCTTTCCAAGCTTTTCGAGCAGCTGCAGCTCACAGTTACTTGCCATCTTGTCAATTCTGTCTTTCACCGTATTGTTTGACAGTGGTACAGTTTTTAGCTTCTCCGCCACCTGCGGGCCGCACAGTTTCTCAACCATTTTAATGCAAGCTGGCTTAATGAGCTGCTCGCCAATGTTGTGCGGTTTCTTTGCCTTTGCTATTAAAAGTGCACATTCAAAAGAGGCCTCGGTGGCCTTCTGTACATCGCTGCCAGTTCTGAATCGGAGGAGTATCAGATTAATTTGTAGAATTTTTATTAAAATTAATTAATCAATTAATTTCTATATTTTATTGTAATGTAGAGACAAGGCTTTTAGCGACAATCATGTATTGCGTTACAATTATATGTAAACAAATTAAAAAAATAATATCTAAATATGATATTAGGCCTCAAATCATCTGAGGCCTGGCGCCCCCCCTGCGATCTTTGGCGCCCCCCCAAGGGGGGCGCGCCCCCCAGGTTGGGAACCACTGCTCTAGTGGACTGTCAGACTGGAGCATCAGCTGGCTAATCGCTCTTTACTCCTCCAAGGGGCGGGGCAGATGTGATTGCAGGCTAAAGGAAGGGGTGGGGGAAGCCACATGGAGCCTGGAGCATGGAACACCGGAGCTGTTCTATATGGGGCTTTCAAGAGAGGTTTTTCTCCTCGCCGGTTCCAGCACTTGTAATTAATGAATTGCTGTTCAATGAAACACTAAACCTTGTTGGGAACGTCCTCATGCTGAATCACTTAGGGCCAAAACCTCCTCTCCCAGAGGTTCAAGGCACAACACACAAGGTTTATGAATGCCCGCAAGGAGAGAAGGAAAGTAGGAGAGGAGAGAGAGTGAGAAAGTGATTGGGTAACCCTCTCTGGTGTACGTTGTTCACCCTCTGGCTCTAAATCATGCACCCTCTTCAATAAGCATCTGTGGGCTCTGACCTGCTCCAGGCGTCCATGTCGGCTCCAGTCCAGCTGTATGGAGTCCTGTAGTCCCTGCAGGGAGCGCTCCATAGTCACCTCAAAGCCACTCAACCGGGGGACAGAAAACAAGTGAACTACAACCAAGAGAACAGGAGAACAGAACAGAACCGACCAGGCTTGGTTAGGTCATCTTACCTACTAAGCACTAAGACGGATGAAGTCCACCGTTGGGGCTGCTTCATTTTTTATTCTGTGTATACGTGTACACTATCATCGCGACATGCGGCTCACCCTATCCGGGGAGTTGGTATCAGCTTACCCCTGAGCACCTGGTTCCCTGTCTCCAGCGAGGGAGGCACGGAGTAGACGCCAGTCAAGCGGATCTCCTGGTTTCCCCAGACCGCTCCATGTTGGACCTGGTAGCTCCAGTTCCGCGCCTCGTAGAGGGTCCGCACCGCCACCGCCCGCGGTAGGGGCTTCAGCTTGGGGAGGGGATCACCATTAAATCAATCACAGGGTTTTTATTTTTTGGTTGAAGCCTTGAAGTTTCGAAAAAACGTCGGGCGGTCGGCATAATGATTGCAATAGTTACAACCAGAGCCAGCTGTTTTGTTCAGAGCCACCCTTTGTTTAGGTGGGGATGGGGGGGGGGGGGGAAACATTTGCTTTGAAAAAAAACCCGCTTTGAAAATGGTTTGTCTAAGCGTTAATACTTTCTATCGTTCACTTTATATATTAAGTATCGTTCCTCGCGTGTTACATATGAGTACATATATGAGTTACGGTCAGGTGACATACCTGCGGGAAGGTGTGGTTGAGCTCCACAGCCTGTCTGTATCCGCCCTCAATTGCGGCCAGCTCCCACTGGGCCCAGAGCCTCCTCCTCCCAGAGGACAGCTCCATCACGCCAGCCACTCTGGAGCTGGAGTGGTTCGCCTGAGACCAGGTGAGATGTGACACTTTGTGACGTAACAGATCAAAGTTTCTCATTTGTTCCACAAGCCATTGTGTTGTTGTTGTTTTTTAAGTCTGAGGCCTGAGCGTAGTGGATACCCTTCAACCCCAATCCATACTTTCCTGGCCCTTCCATAAAGACAGAGAAAATCCCCGAGCAAATTCACCGAGCAGAACTCCTACATTGAGTCGCCAATGTTTTTTCACAGAGGCGCAAAGAAGAAATGACAAATCCCCGAAAACACTAACCTGAATAACACCGCTCCTGGGAGCGACTGTCCGTTTCCTGGTTTGGTTGTTTTATTACTTACACCCTGGGCCGTTTACGTCGATTGGCTCTTAGTGGACTGTCAGACTGGAGCATCAGCTGGCTAATCGCTCTTTACTCCTCCAAGGGGCGGGGCAGATGTGATTGCAGGCTAAAGGAAGGGGTGGGGGAAGCCACAGGTGGCAGAGCCGGAGCTGTTCCATATGGGGCTTTCAAGAGAGGTTTTTCTCCTCGCCGGTTCCAGCACTTGTAATTAACAGATCAAAGTTTCTCATTTGTTCCACAAGCCATTGTGTTGTTGTTTTTTTTAAAGGGGTAATGCACTAGCCCATGCACTACACCCCCCCCCCCCCCTCCTAATATTGTTCCTCTACTCACCTAATGTATTGCAATGTATGAAGTATGTAGTGTGTCACATGAAGTATGTGCATGAGTATGTCTGGTAGGGACTTCTGTGATGTATGATGAAACGCCCCGTGATAATGCTGCAAACCGTGTTCCCCCCACGGGGACGAATACAGTGTCTATCTATTGATGACTCCAGTCCTTTATATGACTCCCTCGATGCCACACACCTGTCCTCCGCTTGTCCAAGCTCAATTTAAGGGACGGTATGTATTGTATGTATTTGGAGATGTATACTGCGGGAGGGAATGGGAAGTAAGCATTCCAATGTACCTGTTGCAATTGGCCAATACAAATATCTTGTATCTTGATCTTGTATCTTGTTAAAACAGGGGGAGCCAAACAAAATAGTGTCCCTTTAAGAGTCTAAAAGCCGAAAGTATAGATCCCTTTGGGCTTTGAAAAAAGACAGAGATAGAGAGAAATAAAGACACACACACACACACACACACACACACACACACACACACACACACACATATACAGAAAGCCTATATGTATAGGAAGCTTAGGGTATCTCTTAGGGTATCATCTCTGGGTAGTGACCTGTGTGTCACAACAATGGACTGTGACAGGACCCACCTGAGTCCTGGCGTTGAGTTGACCGGGCAGGTAGAGCAGCAGCTGGGGAATGTTCTGGACCACCTTCACCATCAACTCCTTACTGTTCATCACATCACATCATTTATGTAGGATTTAGAAGAAAGTTCACCTCTGTGTGTGTGTGTGTGTGTGTGTGTGTGTGTGTGTGTGTGTGTGTGTGTGTGTGTGTGTGTGTGTGTGTGTGTGTGTGTGTGTGTGTGTGTGTGTGTGTGTGTGTGTATGTATGTATGTGTGTGGATATGTGTGTGTGTATGTGTGTATATGTGTGTGTGTGTGTGTGTGTGTGTGTGTGTGTGTGTGTGTGTGTATGTGTGTGTGTGTATATGTGTGTGTGTGTGTGTGTGTGTGTGTGTGTGTGTATGTATATATGTGTGTGTGTGTGTGTGTGTGTATGTGTGTGTGTGTGTGTGTGTGTGTGTGTGTGTGTGTGTGTGTGTATGTATATGTGTGTGTGTGTGTGTGCATAGTAAGAAAGAGAGGCAGACAAAGAGAGAGGCAGAGGGACACACACACACACACTGTGTGTGTGTGTGTGTGTGTGTGTGTGTGCATGAAATGTGTATGTGTTCTTTGATTGTTGGTTCCACACAGACAGGGGGTTTCACTCGAGTGATGGTTATTGGACCTTGGCATGCAGAGGGGGGGGGGGCAGTGACCCTCCTGCACTCTTCCTGTTTGTAGGACTGTCACAGGAGTAAATCAGTTCAAGGGGGGGCACTGTGACCTTCCTGCCCTCGCTGTCTGCAGAACTAAAACAACAGTAAAGCAGTATGTATCCTGCATAAGCGGTCCTGATATTATAAACTAACAGTGTTAGTGGAGGCTCGTCCGTTGGGGAAAGGGAGGACCATCCTCCCTAAAATTTCTGAGATTCATCTGTAAAAATAATGATAATAGTGCCATTTTAACACTTCGAAGGCACACAAATCATGTCCCTGTGTCAAATTACCCCCTACCGCAATTAAAAAAGAAAATGACTGTACGGAGGTCTGTCCCCCCCAAGCTCCCCATTGAATTCCATTATAAAACTGCCGGACGCCAGTGGCCGGTGAGTCCTGGTTTTTAATATACGGCAGTAAGGGAGGACTGTTCTTTGGGGTGGGTCTAGCCAGAGGCGCTGTCAACAGCATGTCATCAGCAGAGCTCACTACATTTTTCGTTTGGTCTGTTTGGTCATCATTGACGCTATCCTTATAGTAGGCCTTTATTGCCACGTGAAGAACAGAATACAATTGTCATTCCCACTAGCCGCCCAGGCTATGCATTATGTAGATCTGTGGTCAGACCATCTCTTGAACATGTGAGAAGAACAGCTTTCACAGCAGAAATTACCAACTATATTTTAGGGTAAATATAGGCAAATTGAGCTAAATTTACAATTAGTATGAGATTTTGACCAATTTCTTAAATTCAGCTTCTAAAAAATAGACTTCTTCTTGTCTCACCCCAATCCCAATTCAAGATCAATGATTTATCTCACTGAACTGATCTTTATTGTGTTTGAAATAATCAGCTCTGGAGATAGCAGTACGATCCAAAAGAAAACTAAATTGGCTTATACATTTCTTAAACTGCTTAGATGTCTTTATTTGCCCCACTTCCTAGTTACCAGGTCAGACTTCAGTAATAATTAATTCATTTCTGATATGACATTCTGATATATGAGAGACGGCTGTTAGCAGCACAATTGTCCTCTGGTAAAGCTCACTCACATCTCCTTGTGCTGCTTCAAATGTGTCTGGGTTTTACATTCCTACATTCCCTCACGAACATCCCCATGCACCACCAAACTTCACCAAGCGCACCGTCCTTCCTCCCCTACTTTTAGAACCACCAGCCGCCACTGAACAGTGTTGATTTTGACTGCCCTATGAGGAGGTTGGATCTTTGAACTCCCGTCAAAGCTTTGTCTGTTTGTCTACTTATCTACTAGTGTTACTTGTGTGTGTGTTGTTTTGTCTATTTTTGAGTTGTAGTCTTTATGAGTTGATCATTCGCAGCCTCATTCACAGAGAGTTCCTCCACTGTGTGTGTGTGTGTGTGTGTGTGTGTGTGTGTGTGTGTGTGTGTGTGTGTGTGTGTGTGTGTGTGTATTGACACACTACCTGTGTTGCAGGCGGTGTCCTTGTATAATGAGAGCCATTGATGAACCCAGCGCTGGGTTCACCGCCATGGAGCACTTCAGCTGTGAGTCAGTCAGCCGGCCCCATGCCTCCACCTACACACAGGCACACACACACACACAAGCACACACGCAAGCATGCCAACACCCACACACACACACAGAAAACACACACAGAGCCACAGCTAATGACAGCGGAAACACACTGCCTTGCCTCCGCTAGCGGCATAATCCACCCTAATCACAGCAGCCATTCAAGCTATTTCAACATATAATACCTTTAATATACCCCCGTCCCCCCTATGATGCATCCTGTCTCTGTCTCGGTCTCTTTCTGGAAAGTTACCAGTTGGCACAGCAGGACAGACAGGGAGAAAGAGAGAAAGAAAAAGGGTGAGAGGAAGAGGACGAGCGGAGTGAGAGCGAGAGAGGAGCGAGAGAGCGAGAGAGAGCGAGGAGAGCGATAAAGAGAGATAAAAGATAAAGAGAGAAACAAAGAGAAAACGACAAGAGAGAGAGAGAGAGACAACCCCCCAGAAGTTAAGTCCTTATCTCTGAGTCACAGCAAAGTCAAAACCTTTCTTGCACTCTCCTATGTGTCTCCTGTGATCTGGTAGGTTCTCACCTGGAAGACAGGGGTCGTCTGTCCGTCCACGCTGTGCTTCAGGGTGAGCCGGGCCTCGGTGGCCCCGCCACGGGGGCCCCATTCCCCCACGTCCCCCAGCAGAGACACCCTGGCCCCCATAAGACGCACGTCCGCTGATAGGCTCCTCAGGGGCCCTGCTGGTGTAGAGGGGGCGGGGTTAATGTGATGTATTATGTAAAACTGAAACGGCATAGTTCTGTTTCAGGTTCGGTGCTTTGGTTATAAGGGGTTGTTTGAAAGGCCAGATTGTGGTTTTCTTTTCTTGTGTTTGCGTGTGTGTGTGTGTGTAGGGGGGGGGGGGGTGATGGTTGTTATTTATATGTATTATTATTTATTTATATGTATTTTCGGGATTTATGATGTTGTCCCCATAACATAACATAGTTTTGTTGTTTGTTTGTTGATGTCCGGCCCGTAAATAACAAGGGGATGGTTTTAATGTATGCGTGTGCTTGTGTGTGCTTGTGTGTGCTTGTGTGTGTGTGTGTGTGTGTGTGTGTGTGTGTGTGTGTGTGTGTGTGTGTGTGTGTGTGTGTGTGTGTGAGTGAGTGAGTGAGTGAGTGAGTGAGTGAGTGAGTGCGTGTGCGCGTGTGTGTGTGTGAGTGTGCGCGCCTGTGTTTGTGTGGTATATTTCCATGTCAAGACACTTTGCACAGTCTAATGCAGTTTGGTGTTGACTGTGTGTGGCTTTGATCAAGGGTAAACATTTATGAGGATTTTTGATCCTGGTCCGGTGGCTAAAGACTTCCTGCCATGGAAACTAGGGAAACCTTGATTGGAACCTGGCTACCAGCCACAGTCTATCTCCCACACACACACACACACACACACACACACACACACAAGGATAACATAACGCTGAGTTGAACTGTTAAAGAAGCAGCAGGCACGGTTTAGAGGACTCCACTTACCAACAAGAATTACAGGAAACAATCCCCCTGCCTTAAGCCCCTCTCACCAAATGATGTCCTATTGTGCAGATTAGTGTCGTTGGGCAAAGAAAGCCAACCAGAAACTTGACATTGTAAAGAATGTTTCTGATTGGCCGCTACACAACTAGCCCTGATAGGCTGTATTTTGGCCGGCAGGTTGAAACTATTTGGACAATTTTTAATTTATGATGTTGTCCCCATAACATAACATAGTTTTGTTTCATGTCCGGCCCGTAAATAACAAGGGGATGGTTTTAATGTATGTGTGTGCTTGTGTGTGCTTGTGTGTGTGTGTGTGTGTGTGTGTGAGTGTGAGTGTGTGTGAGTGCGCGTGTGTGAGTGCGTGTGTGTGTGAACACGAGAGCCCGCTACGACCTCCGCAAGACCATCGTCACTGCCAAGCGGGAGTATAAGGACAGAGTGGAGGATAAATTCAAGAGCCACGATGTGAGGGGTATGTGGCAGGGGCTACAGACGATAACGAACTTCAGAGGGAGAACCAGTTGTGTAGAGAACTCCTCTACCTCCCTCCTAGGAGAGCAAAATACATTTTTTGATCGGTTCGATGTGAACGGCAGCCCGCCGAAGCCAGCGCCGCCTGAGGAGACCAGCCTGCTACATCTCGGAGGCGGATGTGCGCCGCACCTTCAAGCGGCTGAAAATCCGTAAGGCGGCAGGCCCCGACGACAGTTGTCAGGAGTCTTTGCAGACATCTTCAACCTCTCCCTGTCCCAGGCTGTTGTTCCCGTGGTCTTCAAGATGTCCACCATCGTGCCTGTCCCTAAACAACCCAAGGTAACATGCCTGAATGACTATAGACCTGTAGCCCTCACCTCGATTGTCAGCAAATGCTTCGAGAGGTTGGTCAAGGACTTTATTTGCTCCGTGTTACCTACCACGCTGGACCCATGGCAATTTGCATATCGTCAAAACAGATCCACGGACGACGCAATTGCCATGGCCCTCCACACTGCCCTTTCCCACCTGGAGGGAAAGAACTGTTATGTGCGAATGCTGTTTGTGGACTACAGCTCAGCGTTCAACACGATAGTTCCTGCCAAGCTCGACACCAAGCTTAGAGGTCTAGGCGTGCCCCCATCCACGTGCAGCTGGATACTGGACCTCCTGTCGGACCGCCGCCAGGTGGTGAGGATGGGCAGCACCACCTCAGAGCCACTGACCCTCAACACGGGAGCCCCCCAGGGATGCGTGCTGAGCCCTCTCCTCTACTCCCTCTACACTCACGACTGCATGGCTATGCATAGCTCCAACGTCATCATCAAGTTTGCTGACGACACGACAGTGATGGGCCTGATCGCCGGCGAAGACGAGACAGCCTACAGGGAGGAGGTCAGATCGCTGGAGCAGTGGTGCCAGGAGAACAGCCTCGCCCTCAACGTCAGGAAGACCAAGGAGCTGATCGTGGACTTCAGGAAGCAGAGGGGAGAGCACAGCCCTATCTCCATCGACGGTGTTGCAGTAGAGAGGGTCAGCAGCTTCAAGTTCCTCGGCGTGCACATCTCCGAGGACCTCACATGGTCCACGCACACCACAGACGTGGTGAAAAGGGCCCAACAACGCCTGTATTTCCTCAGGCGTCTGAAGAAATTCAGCATGGGCCCCCGCATCCTGAGAACATTCTATAACGGCACCATCGAGAGTGTTCTTACAGGGTGTATGGGAACTGCACCGCACTCGAGCGCAGAGCGCTTCAAAGGGTGGTGCGGACGGCCTAGTATATCGTTGGAGG
>CM051005.1:16490043-16537543 GCA_027704905.1 Muraenolepis orangiensis | reverse complement strand
GAACATTTTTATACAGTGCTTGTCACGCCAGTGTGATTTAAACTGTATCCTCATCACTCACCAGCTTCCATACAACATATAATAACATATTAACATATAAAGCCAACATGTGCTATTGCGTTTGTGCATCTTGAGGAGTTAGAGGTAAGTAAAAGTGTGTTGCTCAAGGTTGTCTTGCCACAAGGAGTCAAACCAGCATCCCTATCATTGCAAAACAACATGCCATAGACCAAGAATAAAAAAGAACAGCTTACAAATCAAAAACCCTTACAGCTGAAATAGCATATTCAATCTCTTAAATGGGTTCCTTCTAATAGGAAATCAAATATATTAGATTAAATATCTTGAATGATAACTGAATCAACATTTTACACAAACATTTGAACCTGAATGCTGTTGTTCTCTGGGACTCCGAGTGTCTTCAGAAAGTTCACCGTTTGACTAAAACTACTGTTTAGTTCCACAGCCGCAGAGGACAGTGTCACCGTCGTCTTCTCAGTAAACTGTAAACAAAACAACAGCATTTTTATGAGTGTATCATGAGATGGAAAGATGAGGTTGGTTGTCAACAGCAGTTGGATAGTCTCAGCAGACACACACATACTGTATATAACAGTTATCTCTCAATGTTCCGCCGGTTAATGCTGTCTGCAGAACTTTTGCTGGTCAATAGGGGACCCGATGATAGAGACACCACTCTCTCCCCTCCCACCTGTTGAGTTCCTGCAGAGCAATTCAGAAGGTAATGGTATGAGCCATTGCCATGGTTCCCAGATTGAATCGCCATGGCAGAGGAGGAGGGAAGGCCCACCCTCTTTAGTAGGGGCACGGTGTGGTTGAGATGGACGGACACTTGGTTCTGATACTGAAAACAAAATGACATTAAATGAAGTGAAAGGCAATAATGAGGCAATAATTGACACCCATTCTGTCTTTAAAAGAAACATCTTAAAATGACAAACAAAACTGCCTGCTTCACAGCACTGTTGTATACCATGGTTTTCATCAGGGTTACTGAAGCCTGAAGTGCTTTCTTATCCATCGCCATGGAAACCCAGGTCTCAAGTACACCACGAGAGGTGTTCATGGACCCCGAGGCCTGCATCCTGTTTGGACTGCCCCACCTCTACAACCAAAACAAGACGTCACATGTGACACATACGCAATAAAGTAAATAGTGAAATAAAATGTCACTTTCAGTGTAATCATGCACGTGCATGCGCTCAAACTGTTCTGTGGCTACCAACGAAGAGCAACCTTTGTCGCGACAACACGCTCTGCACTCTACCTGCGCAACTGTGCAGTTGTGTATGTTATACACCACTGACCCCTGCAGGCCAGGGCTGGGTATGACACCCCCCGTCACCCCCAGTGTACACTGGCCTATGTGCAGCAGGGCTTCGCCGACGTATCCCTGTCGTCCGGGCCCGAGCGACACAGACAGCCTGCCGTGTCCCGGGACCTCGTGGAGGAGGAGCGCGGAGAGGTTGTGGCTCAGCCGGCCATCCACCCTCAGCTCAGGCGCAGCGGCCCTGACACTCAGTCGCAGGGAACCCCGTTCATTGTCCAGACCAGTGTTCACCGCTGCTGTCCACACGCCCTGGCTGTCCTCTGCCACTGAGCCGTTCAGATGGGCCTGGGGACGGGGGGAATTAAGGGGAGAAAAGGACTGAGTTCAATTCCGTAGATATTGAGACTTATCTAGCTTGATAGAGGACATGTGGTACTATATCAGTAGAACAGCAGGAGCACCTTCAAAAGTAGAACATCGCTCTATTGAATAAGACCAGGTGAAGTGCTGCGATCAAGCAAAAACACATCATGAATGTCATTGTTTTGTATAATATGTGTCTGTAAGTAATGTACTCTGCTGTAAATGTCTCTCAGGTGAGCCCAAAGGCAACCATTCCTTGCCCAAATTGGTGGCTGGACAATAAAGTAATATTATATTATATTATTCACAGATGAACCGTAAGGGCGTCTCAAGGCTAATCACCCAATGTAATATACCTGCAACAAGGGACATTTAGACTCCATAGCCAAAAGCCACCGCACTCTTCCCTTGGTCCCAGGGAGGGCTTTCACCTCGATGTAGCAGGACCCTGTTTTGATCAGGAGATCCGCAGTCTCCCCGGGGGCTCCGGGACCGGAAGCCTCCACCGTGGTCCGCAGGGGCAGGCCTCTGGCCCTCAGCCCGGGGAAGGAGTGGGTCAGGGCCCCCGAGAGGCGGAGGGGCTTGCAGGTCTGGCCCGCCAGCTCCAGGGAGGCGTCGCGGTGGTCCAATTGAAGAGCGCCGGACAGGGTCAGCTGACAGGGTGCCGCTGACAGGAAGCCCTGAAGATCCATCGATGTGGGCAGAACAGTTTTCTGAGGAAAGACATTTTGGAATTGTGTTTGTGGGAAGACACACACACACACACACACACACACACACACACACACGTGTGCCTGTGTTCATTACACCCATTACAATCATTCATTAAGACTGTCAGACCTGTGTTCATACTATAAGTAAGTATTCACTGTTATAATAAGCTCAAGCTCTTTACACCTTGATGGTAAATAACATTGACCAATCCACCTTCAACCATCTGACATCTTAACATTTGATTTAATCTGTGGAACAACCCTGCATTTTATCAATAGAAACTAGGCGAGGAGACACTCATCTATGATTTGTTCTGTCGTGTGGAAAATTAATGATGATGATTTGAGTGTTTTTAAATCAGTTTGAAGTTCAGGTACAAGGCGTGGACCAAATGAATCACCGGCCCACCATTAAAGGCAGGTAGTAATTACTTTAAAAACAACAACAACACCTAACAGCTATTTATTGCACAACATAACAATGCCACCTACTTGTAGAGCAGGGCAGTGGTGGCTCATATTGAAAGCATACGCAGACAGCGTCTCCGGAGACTGGGTCCGCCCCAGGTTAGACCTGAAATAGCACTCCCCCAGCTCCAGCCCTAGCTCAACACCACTAGGGGGCGCTGCGGTCGAGACGGCCACGACTAGGGCACCGTGGGTGGGCACACCCCGGGTCTGCACCGCCTCCATGGAGTGCTGAACGGAGCCCCGGAGGCTGAAGTGGGGGTGGCATTCTAGAGATAGACTCAGCCTGGCCTTCTCTTTGCCCATGGCCAGGATGTGTGTGTTCAGAGAGGTGGCACAGCTTGCGTGGAGAACGGAGCCATTTATTGAGAATTCCCGGGGTAGAATGGGAGTCTGTGGAGATGAAAATAAAATGTATGACTTTGAATGACAACACAGGGTCAACTGAAATAGGATCACAAAAGCCCATGTTCACGATATATCAGATCAGAATGTATTGGAATTTATATGAATATATAAGTCTGAATAATATGATTGAACTATTACTATACACCCACCACGTCATATACTTGGAAAAAATAATGCTTGCAAATGGGAAAGAAGAGAATCATTTCTGAGTTTTCTAAGGTTTCCTCTCATCAGGAAACATGGGAAACACATGTGTTTCCTCCATGTTTCAGATCTAACCTTCAGCAACGGACAAAGCTGATGAACATAGACCCTCCAAACAGTCCTCTGTTCGTCTGCTCCCTGCTGAAGACACCCTGAGACAAACACGGAGCACGTATCACTTCCCGGGGCCTGACTGGACCCAGCCAGCGTGCTAAAGGCTAGTCTCTCAAGTGCGGGGGCTTCTGGCAGCTCGGCCGTGCCGTGCTGGGGCTTCACCCCGGGGGGTGGGGCCCTGCGGAGTGTCCAAGCATCCCCTGCGCCAACCCTGGTGGAGGAGGTGTCGAAAAAGGAGAGCGAGGCGCTTCCGGAGACCGAGGTGCTGTTCAGGAGCCGGGCCGAGCCCTGGAGGTCAACTCTATTCGGGATGATGCCGGCCAGCGAGGCCCATTGGTGCTCCAGGCTCCACCTCAGCTCCACCTGGCGGTTCTTCTTCAGAAGCACCCGCAGGAGGCCCCGGAGGACGTCCTGCTGGTTCTCCAACACCAGGGAACCCTGGAGGCCCTCCTCCTTGACCAGCGTCTGGACGCTGAGGGAGGTCCTATCCAGGTCCCACACCTGGGTCCACGCCAACCTGCCCAGCCCCTCACAGCGGGAGGTCAGCGTCAGACCGTAGCTGACCGAGTCCCACGCCCCACCGACGTCCACCCAGATGTGACACCACCGGGTCAACCTCACCCGGCCCATTAGCTCTGTCTTGTGCATGCCCCCACCGGGGGTCCCGTAGTCACCCAGTAAATGCCAGCCGTACGCTCCGGCTGCCTCCGCCCTCAGCCCCGTACTGATGCTCGCTCTCCAGCGGCCTGCCACCAGCCCCAGCCCAAGGGTCCACCTGAGAGGCCCGGGCCGCAGCAGAAGCCTGAGGCTGGAGTTGGTGGGCAGGCCCAGGGATGTGAGCAGGAGCCTGGAAGAGTGGGTTAGGTTACCCCGTAGCTCTGCCTGACCGGCGGGGCTGATGCAACCTTTGGCTTGGCCCCCGAGGCTAAGGTAGGCTAACGCCAGGCCGTAGCAGAGCCTACCGTGTGGTCTAGAGGAGCGAAAGGCCCGTACCTCCGCCGAGCGGCTGGCCGTGCTTCCGTAGCATTGGCCTGAGAGGCGGTCCGCGGAGGAGTCTCCTGTGCAGTTCATCTGTGAAAACAAGGAACCCGCTGTTAGGAACGTTTGTTGTTTGAAGGATGAAGGCTTGGAGTGAAAGCTTGAGGAAGTACAGCACATTGGAATGGCAACATTAAGACCATGTGACACGCTTTGATCTGGTGCCAGAATATATGATGCAGAACTCACATGCTTATGGAATGCAAAGCGTTGACCATGGGTTAATATTACAAATCGGAATCTTAAAATCGAATCGATTCCAAATTTTGGATGAATGGATAATGTATAACTCCTATTAAACTTATTACAATGCTTAAAAGAGGCAAATACATATATGGCATGTACATAATGACATGGAAAGGCATAATTATATACTTGGACTTAAGCACTTCAGCTCTTGTGTGGGATTTGTGGATTTCACCTGCAGGGATGTGGGCATAACTTCCTTGAGCTGCCGTATCTGTTGCCATAGAGACACGGTCACATTCGCTGTGCTGTTGTTCATCCCCGCATTGAAATGGGCGTCGAGCATTTTCTGCTTCTCTATATGGAGAACCAGGTCTCCAAAGACTCTGCCCCCCTCTCTCTGTGACACAGGAAAGCAAAGGGAGGAAATTGGACATGGAGTCGCGGTTAGGGCGTTGGTATAGTCACGCCCAAAAGGTACTGGGTTTGATTCCCAATATTTGCAGCCTTAAGATGCCCTAACCCCCTCCCTGCTCCTTGTTGAAATGTACCTGAATTCACTGTCATTTAGACATTTAGGATAGAAAAATATCAGTTGATCACCTGTAAGCCACTACAGATAAAAGCATCAAGCAATCAAAGTACTACCAGACATTTAACAGGAATCGGGAGCAGAACCATCTTCACATCCACCCAGCAGGGCTCACCTGGTAGTGTGCGTCAGCCTGTATGGAGCTGGGCAGACCCCGGTTCGCCAGGGGCCCGCTTCGGTGCTGTAGCATGGAGTGGAGCTCCCAGCGTGGGATGTCATGGCGGCCCGTCTTGGCCCAGCTCAGCCCTGCCCTCAGGCTCTCAGCCCCGGCCAGCAACTCTGCTAGCAGGGATGCTTGAAGGCCTCCCTGGTTGGTCCAGCTCACCTTGGCAGTGTTGTTAGCAGGTACGCCTATAGGTATAGGCCAAGAGGATCGTTGGTTGTTTTTATTTTTTTATTTCAGTCAACGTTCGATTTTTGATGCTTTGAAACTACTTTTGATAATGTAATGCTTGTAGTGCCTATGTTCCATGCCAATAAAGCTCTGTTTAATTGATTTACTCGAAAGCGAGAGAGAGGGAGATAAAGAGGAAGAGGGCATGAGTGGGAGAGAGTGAGATAAAGAAGGAGAGAGAGAGAGAGAGAGAGAGAGAGAGAGAGAGAGAGAGAGAGAGGAGAGAGAGAGAGAGAGAGAGAGAGAGAGAGAGAGAGAGAGAGAGAGAGATGAGAGAGAGAGAGAGAGAGAGAGAGAGAGAGAGACCAAAGTACAGAGTTGTGTTCACCTGTAGTACTGAGAAGGTCAGATGAGTGAGAGAGGTTGGCGTAGACCACTCCTTTCCCTAAACCTTTGAATTGCCGGCTGGCGTTGACACACACAGACTGGTCCCCATACTGAGCATACAGCCGGTAACTGGTCCTGCTGCTGGGGACGTCCCCTGCTGTGTCTTCCTCATCGTCCTCATCTTCCTCATCCTCATCCTCATCCTCATCCTCGCCATCCTCATCATCCTCATCCTCCTCTTCTTCTCTGGTCCTCGTGTATCCATGTTCTTCCATGCGCTTCATCTCCACCAGGTACAGGACCTCCATCACCCGGAGTCTCAGCTGTCCTGGAAAACACACACACACATGTTTATTTTAATGCTTTATTTGTATTAATTGAATACATACAGTATATGGTCATAATAACGAATTACATTCACTTATTAGGAATATTGGAATGATACTTGGCTGCCTATTTATTACACATTAAATGAAACTAATAAATCATAACATTTCAGATTATCAGTTTTCTTTTGTTTTTGTATTAATTTACAAAGAATATAATTTGTCCCTGCTATTAACTAACTAAATTGGGTTGCTTGTTTTAAAGCCATCGCCCTCGGAGAGATTCACCGAACTGAGCGCCACTGTCTGTGAGCCCTTCCTCCCCCAGCCCCTACCTTCTGTGAGTCCCTCCGTCATCCCCAGGGCCCCGTCGAGCCCCAGGGCCGTCGGCAGAGCGCCGAGGCCGGCCAGCGAATGCCTGAGGTCCCCTGTCACGGAGAGCTGAAGCCCCTGGGTGTGGTTCACAGAGCCCCTGGCCTGAAGCAACAGGGCCTTGTGTCCCTGGGTGTAGGAGCCATGCACGGAGACACTGGGGGGTGGGGGCGGGGAGCACAGTCAGGGTTTATACGTTCAGGGTTGAGCGGGTTGAGTGGCGGACCGCCTAGCTAGCGTTTGGAACCAAGATGGCCGCTAGGTGAATAAGGCCCATTGGGCCTTATTGTTACCTAGTAACCAATGTTCCGCATTAGAAACCTCACGGTGTGGAATCAAAGGGGAGGAGCTACCCTGCATCCAACCAGAAATGTCTTCCTTCCCTGCTTTGAATAAAGCTGGTTTATGAATATATGTAAATTAATGAATGAGTGAACAAATTAATGTGTAAATTAGTGAGAATGGGTGAACGAGCCAATGAGTGAAGAATAAATGAGTGAAGAATTTAATGAGCAGGTGACGTGAAGTGAAGAATGAATGAGGGAGCGTGGAAATGAGTGAACAGAAAAAAGAGTGAATTAGCGCATGAATAAAGGAGTGAATGAACACAGTCCAGCCCAGTTCCTCTTCCTTGTTCTCCCTGGTTTGTTTTGGGTTGGGTGCTTGGCTGTCTGTGTGCCAGCACCATCTGCTTTAGTTTACTTCCCGCTTCCCCCCCATGAGTTCCCTGTGTGGCTGATTGATTGTCGCACACCTGAATCCTGTTGGGCTCATCTCTGCTGGCATTTAAGCTCTACATGCCAGAGTCTCCTTGCCGGATTGGCTCGCCTCGAAGCCAACGGCTGTTGGCTTGAGCATTTTGCTCTTGCCTGAATTAATTTAGCTGTTGCCTGATTTATTTTTGCACCTCCCTTTTTGTACTCTTTTTATGTTTGACTAGATTTAGTTTAGTTAGATTTAGTTGCTGACCCGTGTTTTTTTCCTTTTCCCTGGCATCACTATTGTCCATTAAAAGACAATTCCAGCGACATCCCTCTGGGTTTCGTGTCTGCAATTGGGTCTGGTCTCTGCTTGGAAACCCCTAACACATTCATACAAACAACAAAGACAATCCCGACAACATTGTAACACTGTAGAGAAAAACCCACGGCGTACCGGTCCGCTGACAGGCCGGCGGTCACGTTGAGGGTCAGGTCGGCGGCCGCTCCAGGGACCAGGCTCTGGGAGAAGTTGAGCCTCAGCCCCACGGCTCTGTCTCCGGCCCTCAGGGAGTGGGACAGCTGAGCCCCCAGACGGGCTCTGTCCTTCCCGTCGGCCACCACCCGTATGGAGCTCCACCCCCGGCCGGACGCCAGCGATGGGTTCACCGTGGCGTGTACCTTGGCAAACACACAGCGTGACCCACGGATAGTCTCTATAGTATATACAGGGCTGAACGTTTTTATTTTCACATAATGATGTTTACGACAAATGTGATACATGTAATAAAATAAATGGATGATGGGGGATTTTCTTTTATTAAATCCAAAAATAATCCAAATTACTTTTATTCATAAATTAATTAAATAATATGTTGATCATCGATTGATCAACCGAACCACCACATTTAGTCATGCTATATTGATGAACAAAAAAAGAAAGAAACAAACAAATAAATGAAGTAGTAACCCACCTCGACGGTTTTGGGGATTTTGGACTTAAAGGGGTGACTGAGAGAGGAAAAGAGACCAATTCTTTTGGCCGTTCCATTCACCCGCAACGAAAACTGTAAAGCAACACGACGACACAACAACAACAACTCATCACTCATGTTCCCCCATGTTCCTATTCAACAGGCTTCAGGGTCAGTGGGTCCTACTCACCTGGCTCTCCTGTCTCTCTATCCTCAGCCTGCCCCTGGCCAGGTAGTCTAAAGCTGAGCTGTCCACAGGGCTCCACTGCACGTCTCCCTCCAGCAGGGCCGAGGAGGGCAGCTGCAGCTGTAATGGGCAACAAACGCTGGCAGATTAACACCACAGCTGTAACAGGTCTCCAGCTGGTGTCAGTCTCCCTTGCTAGGACGGTTACATAAGGGATTTTGGTGTTGGTGAGTGGTACTGGGTACTGGGCTCGATCCCCATTGGCTAATCTGTAGGCATCTGAATTCATTTTTGCATCTGCTAAATTCAGTAGTAGTATCAGTAAATGTGCATGACTGTCATATTTTCTGTATATTTGGGTAACTTTCTGTTTTTTTTATTGCATGCTTTAATTCATTTGTGTATCTCTTGCTGTCCTGTGCTCCTCTGTTGTAACACCCACATTTCTTATCTTGTCAATAGAAGCAGGGCTCCACACACTCTGGTCCCCCCCGGAAGCCGGTTTACCTGCAGGAGGTGGGAGAAGTTGGCTTGGACCCTCACGCCTCTCTGCTCAGAGTCCGGAGGGTTCTGGAGAACCTGCCCATGGAAGGTCAGCTTCTCCTTGCTGCCGACCCGGAGCCTCCCTTGCACCTCCCTCTGGGTCTGTGAAGGTGTGTACAGTATGTATCAACACACAGTGTGATACACTCACACTGTGAGTGATGGATGGTTGATCGTCCTTACCTGGTTGTTGAACATCGTTAAGCATAGCTCAGAGTCAGTCGGAAGCGTGTAAGAGCCGAACGGATGCACCAAGGCAGAGCAAACCTAAAGCAAAAAAACAAAATAAATAATTAAATAAAGAACTCACTTTATCACATTTTTTTCCAGGCAAAGGTCATACAATAGTACAATTCCAGTCGCTGCAATTGTTAACTCAGGGGTTCTCAAACTGTGGGGCCCGACCCCTAGGGGGGGGCCCGGCACTGAGGCTAAATATAAAGGTGAAGGTAAAGGTGACTTGTTTCTATTTTGATTTGCCGTAGCAGTTCTGTACTAATTATTACAGCTATCAATTTGTTTTATTCTATAGGAGTGTGCAAGCAAGTGATGTGTCTGAGAGTGTCTTTATGTGGGTGTGGGGGGGGGGCTGACATTTTTTTATCTACAAAAGGGAGGGGCCCTGCAGAAGAAGTTTGGGAACCACTGTGTTATCTTGTCCAGTTTCCCTCAACTCACGAAAGGGCTCGGCGGTTTGTATCCCAGCGTGAGCGTGTGAACGACCTCGCCGTCGCTATGAAAACCCGCTCTGGACTCCAAGATGTAGAGGCCCTTGACGAGGTCCACGGTGAACGT
Organism: Muraenolepis orangiensis; assembly: GCA_027704905.1. Lineage (NCBI taxonomy): Eukaryota > Metazoa > Chordata > Actinopteri > Gadiformes > Muraenolepididae > Muraenolepis > Muraenolepis orangiensis. Next base: position 16,527,550 of record CM051005.1, on the reverse strand, counting down.
CTGCCGTAGCAGTAGACTCTGGGGAAAATTCCGGAACGGCTGCCTATGTTTGGCAGGAAAATGTTTTTGTTTCAATCAAATTCACAGCAGGCCTCCCCAACATTGTTAATTCACAGGGTTTCAAAGCTCACGGTAACCTGAGCCGCAGAACGGCGGTCTTCTGGTACATCTTCGGGTCCTTCTTAAGCTCCTCCACCGTTCCTTCTAGCTCCAGCTCTGTGGGAGAGCTCCTGGGCTCCCAGTAGACCATCTTCAGCACCACTTGGCTCTTTTTTAAGTTCTTCAATCGCGTTGTTCGACAGGTGACGGGGAGAGAAAACAACAAAAAACAATCGTCAGTGGATCGCTGGACCAAAACAAACTGAGAGACAGGATGACATGCCAGCCTATGGCCGCAGTTTAAACTTGGCTTTTTATTTTTTGGGGCATTTTTGCCTTAGTGCACAGGAGAGTGGAGATTGACAGGACAATGGGTGGAGAGAGAGGGATTGACATGTAGCAAAGGACCACAGGCTGGAATCGAACCAGGGGTCGCCACAAGGCATCTTCACCAAATGAGCTGCCCCACCTAATAAGCTGCCCCCTAAACCTGTCTTTAAAGTGTATTGCCTACATGGCTAGCACACTAGAGCAAACCCCCAACGTAATTTAAATACCAATAGCCGCTGTGGTGTCACACTATATCCACAATGACCCAGCCCCAGGCAATGACCTCCCCCAACCGAACCTTGTCCAGGGTGTTGAGGGCTGCGGAGAGGCTGAGGTTCTGCCTGCCGTAGCTGGACACCAGCTGCAGGCGTCCCGGGTGGTCCCGGGTACCCTCCAGGGAGAGCTGCCCTCTCAGGGGGAGGGTCCACAGGGAGCTGAGGGTCCAGGAGCTCTTCACCCCCTGCTTCCCCGCCACTCCCCAGCCACCCGCCTGTCCACGGAGAGGGGAGGGGGCAGAGGAGCACATCGGTAAGGCACAAAAGATGCAGTTAGTTAGTGAGTCCATTTTCATTCCACCTATTTTTTTTATTTGAACTTGGCTCATTCTATTACATTTATTGTCGTCATTTAGGTAAATATTGTGGATGTTTCTTATTTTATTTGTTAGAGTGCCGCTGTTTATTCATGCACCTGAATTTCCTTTATGGGATTAATCAGTGATAATGTTATTTTGAAATAAGTCTAACTTCCTTTTTACTTATCGGGATGTGAATATATATACGAGAATATGTATGAGTAAGCACAACTGAATAGTTAGTAGACTTTCCCTATCGTACAAGACCGTTCTCACGTGCTCACTTTGACGTAGGTGAGCGCGGGCGTGTACAGGTGTAGCCGGGCTTCTTTCTCCCATCCGCGGTCCTTGTAGAGCGCCTCCAGGGCCAGGCCACGGATGCTCAGCCACCTCCGGGCGGTGAGCTCCGCACTCAGCTGCAGGGTGTGGCTCTGGGGCCGGCTCAGCGCCTGGGCCATGAAGACGTACAACCACGGGGTGTCCATGGTAAAGGTGCCTGGGGGGGGGGGGTGGTGGTGGTCAACGGTAGAGAACGGCTTAAAACCTGCGCTATTCTACTGCCCACCTCTTCAGGAAGCACTACCCTGACTCTTCCTCTTAGCACTTTGTGCCTTGTTAGCTCTTTTGTTTGCTCGATTGTTTGCTTGTTTGCACTATCGTTTGTGTATCGTTTGCCAATTGTTAGCTCTATTTTTTGCCAACTTTTACCCTTTACTTTTGTACTTTTACCTGAGCACTGGTTCTGCTCTTGGAGGCTTGTTAGGAAGGAAATGCACTTTTGATTTCTGGTGACTAGTAGTTTTCTTTCCTACTGTTGAATGGACTATTGTAAGTCGCTTTGGACAAAAGCATCTGCTAAATGTAATTTGAAAAACAACTTTCCTCAAGAAACAAGGTTCCTCAAGAAAAAAAGTGTACTTCCACGAGTAAGTCCGGGAGAACGATTCATCCGGGAGAATCGTTCTCGACAAAACCGTTTTATTCTGTTCCACAAAACCCCTCCAATTCCAATACAATCACATCTAGTACCTTCCCATTTCTTCTGAGCAGCGTCCTTGGCGGGACTTCTCCACTGGAGGCCGGCCACCAGGGGCATGAGGTCGTTGTAGTTCACCTTCAGGTGGCTGCTGCTCTCCGAGCCTTGCTCCCTCAGGTGCGAGTGCAGCAGCTGTGTCCTGTAGTTCAGGTGCTTCTCTGGCACTTGGAGGCTGAACTGTGGGGAAAAAAACGTGAGCGTCGTTTGGGATAAAATACACACGAAGAAGAAGGACGATGATTGTTGAATAGTGGTTGAGATGATACGTAAGTGCGGAAGTCAGAAAGGCGGTCTCTAATTGTCAGAGTAAACTGGATGGATGTCTGTAGTAGTGTGTTAAAAATGTATATAACATATTATATACATTTATTAGATAAATATTTGAACCAATTTGCCAAAAGTGTTGCCAAATATAAATGTGTGTAATAGATATTATATAATTGAATGCATGATCAATTAACAACAATCTGTCTGGTTGGATATAGACTCCAATGTCTTGTCGTCATAATCAGTAACAGTGACTGAAACCAAATAGGAGTTCTGTCGATGGCTGACTGGACCCTGCTTCTGATTCTCACCTCCATGGTGTAGCTGGTGTGGTTTTGGGTGCTCTGGTTCTTGAAGGACTGGCTGAGGTGTAGCTTGCGCTTGTTGTTGATCTCGTCCCAGTGTTTGCCATAGCTGGCGTCCAGGCTAGACCGGGCGTGGCTGGGGCTCTCCTCATGTCTCACTGCGATCTGGACAAGACATTCATACAGCAAACTCCCATGAAATCACTTTCTCTTTTAATAATATCAGCGTGTAATAGTATCTCTGTGGGGCGGGATATTTTAGTGCTTTTTTAGGGTGACTCCCACCCAAACAAATACTGGGGTAAAATTTGTGCTATCCAGTGGACAAAAGTAGCAGGGAGATTAACATGGAACACATGGAAAACATTGTTGATTTGCATATACTACCCACATTGAAATGATACAAAGTCTTTTGAAAATCGACGACGTAATTTACTTAAAGTTGCTTTGGGTAAAAGGGTCTGCTAAATAGTCACCATAGTAATAGGTTCCAGTCATTTTAGCAAAGTAATACAACTCAAGACCACATTGCCAGTCGATAGATGTATTACTTGGGAATTAATAATCTTGGTGGTGAGATGTTGGATTGTGGTCACCTTGTGGTTGACCGAGGCCGTGTTGGAGCAGTAGAACTCGTGCTCTGCTCTCATGCTGTAGCTGAGGTCAGAGGTCGTCTCCCTCCTCAAGCTCTGAGACGTGTAGCACTCATGACGCAGATGGCGCGCCTCATCTGTACAGCGATTTGATTGTGAAAATGCTTACAACACATACATTTGGGGTATACTGTTCTGACCTCTGTCAGCTGTCCATGAGGATAAATTAAGCCTGCTCAATCTTGTGCTTTAAACTCAAGAAACATTTTGGAAAAGCTTTTCGGCCATGTTTGTCTGTCTGCCTGTCCGTCTGTTTGTCTCCAACAAAATAACTCAAAAAGTTATGTAAGGAATAGGACAAAAACTGTGGTTAGATAACTTATGGGCCAAGGAACAAGTCTCTACTGAGTCTTTACTCTAGTATTTGTATTTTATCTTCCAGAGTCACACTGTTCCTATTGCAGCTGTAACCGCCAAACTCCCCCTCCGTCTTATCTCCCACGACGCATTATCTCAAGACGGCACACACTCTCTCACCTCCGACGCCGTACTTGAGCCGGAGGGCGGAGCTCCACAGGGGGGCCTTCTCCTCCATCAGGCCCAGCACCCTGCTGCCCAGCACCCCAGGCAGCAGCACCTCTCCCTCCACAGAGTATTTCCTCCCACTCTCCTCCAACCTGCGCTCCAGGGCCACTAGACAACAAGACAACAAGGTCAAAGGGTCAAACTGTAACGGTCCAGGATAGAGTTGATTCTACGGGTACTGGGGGTTCATACTGGGTTCGATCCCCGATGGTGTGTGGTATGGTAAGTGGCATCCAACGTTAGCATATCAACGCAAAAGACTGACTGAAGTCTGAAGTTGAAATGTTGAAACAAGTGATCGAAAAAAAAAAAATTGCATTTCATTATGTATACTTGTGTTTTAAAAGATTAAAATTGAAACATTCTGGACACATGGTGGACTTGATTTCAGATGTAATCCAAAGTACCTAGAACAGTGAGGGTCTCTTTGAAGACATTTTTGACGTTGGCTGAAAAGCTTATCTTCCTGCCCAACCCCCGAGTGACATTGGCAGAGAGGATCATGGGAGGTCTGCCTGGGGCCAACTTGGCCTCCAGGTGGTATCGACTCCTTTGTTCAGACAGCACGGTTTTGGTATCAACCGAAGCCTGTAGAGGACAAAATTAACACAAGAATACTTCTTAGATATGTGATTTTACCAACAAAAATGTATTAAATAAATGTCTCGAGTAACTTCCATCACGTCACTCACCATGAAATAATAGTGGTGAACACCATCTACTGAAAGCTCCATTTTAGCTTTTCTGGTATTTCTCTCTTGAACAAGTTGCCCTAAAGGAGAACAACAGAAATGGGTTACTTCAATCTAACAAAACAAACTCAACAACAAACTAACTAACTGACTGACTTACTGGCTGGCTGGCTCACTGACTAACTAACACACTAACAAACAACAACTCACCAAGTAAACAAAATAAAATAGTAAAATAACAGAATTATAGTTGGTTTGCTGAAAGGTTAAAGGTGCTCTGGCGCTGACCTTGCATGAGGATGGTCTTGAGGGGGTGGACGACCTTGAGCAGTATGCGCTGGGGGTGGAGCACCAGGTCCAGAGACATGTCCCGGGGGATGGAGGACTGGGGGGTCGCCAGCAGCACGTGAAGAGAGGCCTCTCGGGGGAGCCACCAGCTCCGCTGAAATACAGTGCAGAAGAAGAAGAAGAAATGTTGAGTCACACAACTCATTAGAACTCATTATCGAATCGACTTCAATGTAATGTAATTGAATCTAATGCATTCTAATCAAATCTAATAAAAAAGCAGTATAATCGAATGTAATACAAGCAAAATGAATGTTATCTAATCCAATGTAAAATGTATCAAGTTTAGTCAAATCTAGTCAAATCCAATCTAATAAAGACTAATGTAGTCAAATCGAGTGTATTCTATTATATTCTAGTCTAGTCTGCCTAAATCTAATAAAGACATAAAAGCACATTACGATGTCTCCAGTTACAGTAATACCCCCCCCCCCCCCCCCAGCCCAGCTCACAGTACCTGAGAGACTAGTGAATAGGCAGCTTCCATCAGGTAGTAGTGGAGCCCTCTGTCCAGCTTCAGAAGCCTGATTGACAGGTGGGCGGGGCCAGGGGGAGGGAGCCACGCCACCGTCGGAGGGGAAGGGTAGGAGACGTTGGAGCACACCTGCCAGCCCACCATCTTGGACCCTGAGAGCGAGGGTCGCACATAATGTCAAGGTAAGCGACATTGGGGAATTTAACCCAGTGCCATTCGGCTGGGGGGGGGTTTCTTCTAAACCTTAATGTTTAGAAGAAGCCCATGAATGACCGAATGTTCCCATGTTAATTCATGTTTCTATGGCTCACTATTTCATTGGGTTAAGCCCCAATTGTTGGAGCGTTTGGTTTGCTCAATGTTTTTAACCCTTCAAGTAATTGAAGGCATCGTTGATTACTGCAATATTGGTAAATACATTTTTTGAGAGGTTGTGACTAAATGACTAGTGACACATGTGGGTCCTGAGGCTGGACCAGTTGGGAACCACTGGTCTAGACATCTGAAAGGTTCTGGGTTCAAACCCCAATGTAACCCCAAGCATCCTTGTAAAAGAGGCCCTAACCCCTACCTCATGCTCATGAATAAACACAAAAATGAACTTTGGATTTCTGCTCGATGTCTAAATAGTCCTGAGTAATATTCAGAAAATATATAAATATGTCTATTGCGCTACAGAATCTGAAGGCTTACAGATCTTTGGAGTGCAGCTGGTCTTCTCCTGGCGAGTCTTGGGCCCTTTCATCTCCTCTCTGTGGTCTCCGCTCACTTGAAACACTCTAGAGCTAAGACACAGCCATTCACACATACCATGGGGCGTACAACATGAAAAATATAAATAGATCTAAAATCACATATTATCCAGTATTATACATGTTTAACCATCACATTAAGCTCCATCAAAAGTATTCTTTCCCCAACTGTCACAATTAGTATATGCAATCATTTCTGAATATCAGATTCTGATTCAGATTTAGACAACTTCATTAGACCCAAGAAGGGCAATTCATTTGCAGCTTACCAGTCCTTAAACACCACTCAAACACTCACAGACACGATAATTAAGTCCTCAAGTGTATTGTCAATAGAACACATTTACCTAATCATATCTGATAGATAATATGATGCCAAAAGTGCGTCTTAAGATAACCTATGGCGGTGATGGCGGATATGTGACAAAAAAAGAAAAAGCCCCAAAAAGATGTCTGGACCGACCTGAGAGAGAGGATGTCCATGTAGTCCTCTGGCGTGTTAAGGGTGACCCGGAGGTCCTGGCCCTCTTGCAGCTGAACGCTGCCGTCCAGGCTGGTGGAGCTGCTGAGCTCCGAGGCCCACTCCACCCCCGCCTGGCCCAGGGGCCCATCCACCCCCATCCAGCCAGACAGGCCCACGAATGCACTGCAGACACAAGGCCGGACACTCAAAATCTCATAAATCTCTTTTCGTCGGATAAGATAGCACTTAATCCCAGATGGGAAATTACATGGGGCACTATGAAAAGATTATGGACATATCTTTCCATAAGCCGTGACTATTCAGACACACTATGGGGGGGAGGGTAGTAAAAGGGTGTTTGACCCCCAAGCTGAAAGGTTCTGGGTTCGAATCCCGATGTCCACAGTCTAGTTGCGGGTATCCCTGATCCCCTGAGCCTGAACATTGCTGAAAGCATCTCAAAATAATTGCTTTCCAGTAATAGCGTGTTAAACGTTTGACTGAATAGCATTTGCACGTGCTCTCGTTGTAACTGAAGGAATCTGGGAATGCATTTCCTGTGTTTGCATGGATGTCAGCTGTGCTCTTCACCTCCCCCACCTCCGACAACATGCTAGCCAAGAGAGCCTACACCCCCATACGTGTCTACAGCAGATGTGTGTGGGTGTGTGTGTGATCCTGGGATCGACCTTCCTTACACTACCAGAAAAAGGCATGCTCTTCAACGTGTGTCTTTGTTGGTTTGCAATTTTTGGTCCGTTAGTTGTGTAATTGCCCTGTCTATAGTTGTACTGTCATGTTTAATGAATGCACCTCAACTATGTCTAGTTCAACAAAGTAGTTCCTGAGTTACTTTGGCTTGATGAAGCCGGCCAGGGAGAAGTGGCCGGTGTCTCTGTAGTTCACGTTGCCCTTCAGACGTAGTGAGAGCAGGGAGGTCATGTTGATGGCCAGTCGGACGGGCATCCCCGACAGAGACGGCAGCACCAGCTCCTCCGCCATCAGCACCGCCCGGTGGCTCAGCTGGACCTCCTGGCCCTGGGAGAGAGAGAGACAGGGGTCTAGGTCAAGGAACTTCCAGAACCCTGACACCACCTGTGAAAGTACTTTTGACCCTGGGCCCAGGAACTGTAAAAGCAGTGCAATTGTCATTACCAAAATGTGAAATCATTAACATTTGATGTATTGTCCTTCAATATATGAATCAGCTTTTCTGGCTTCAAACATAACAATGACCAAATGAAACAGACAATGATTGTAGCCCCTACATATGTATATTCTTGTAAAAACCCAATAGTAATGTTTCTTGTTTACCAACAACAACGTCATTTTCACGCATGCGCAGTTTTACAGTTGGCAAAAGGTCCTTGTTATTGGCATATTTTACATTGAAAGTACGCCGTGCTCGACAGCTCGACACGATTTTCTAGTCTCTGAATACCGTACACATTGAAAGGATGGCAAAATAAGCCCACTCTTTGGCCAGATTGGAGCTTCGGTGATCTAGACACGAAGAATCTCTAAAGGCTTTTCAAATCATTGGAAACTTGTCAGTTTTTCCTTTGTGGTCACGTTTAACTGCTATTTAACCGTTATTTCATGCAAAATGCAATTTATTATGAGTTTTCGAACGGTTTTTAATCCAATATCTGATATAATTCATACCAAAACATTAAATAAAGCAAACTGTCATCAAAGGTTTCTAAACTGAACATCATCATTACCTAATAAATGCTGACCTGACAGGAAGACGTACATATCATCCATAAGTCACTTTATTGTTATTTTTTATTGTGTACAGTATCTTTATAGTAGGCCTTTAGTGTTTTAGAAAAGCACTATAACTTAAAATACTGCGGAAGGGAATGGGGAGTAAGCATTTCATTGTACTTGTTGCACATGGACAATAAACATCTTGAATCTTGAGTGTTTACCACAGACTGACCCAAAGGCTCCCAGTTCTTTCTATGAATTGCATTTATTGCCAGGCCTCTTGCTTTGGTTCTCGTTCTGGAATCCTCAGGAAACGTATGCTAGAACCCTTTTGAACCGATTTGTGCAACCAATAACACAACAACTTGCCGGCATTATGCCAAAAACAATGGTTACTTTTGACCTGACAGGTCCCATTCATTCCCATGTTAATTTCAGGTCACGCATCGCTTTTTGCCACCGGAACACATAAAAACACCACGTGACTTTGGCTGCGACGTCACGAGAAACATCGCTATTCAATGTTTACAATGACCATCCTGTGACCCACTTGGCCTCCTGGCGCAACCCACTTAAGGGTCACGACCCCCATGTTGAAAACCACTAGGTTTAGAAGGTCAGAGGTCAGCAGACCGATGACAGACATGATGGGACTGATTTGGATATAACTTGTTTAATACAGAGCCTCCATATAATAGAATAGATGAGAATAGAACAGAATAGAACTGAATCAAATTATATTTGATTAGATTACATTACATTACATAAAATGACATTAGATTAGATCAGCTACCTTGAGGAGTTTCACGGCCAGTCCGGCTACACTCAGGGACAGCTGGTTGAACTGGGCGAGGAGGTCGTCGCAGGTAAAAGCACTGATCTCATTTCCAAACACCTTCACGCCGACCCAACACCTGGGAGTGTCCTCGCTGGCTCTCCTCCTCCCAGTCAACTGGAAAAAACACAAACATCTACCACTCAGATCTCCTCTCTCCGTGGTCTATTTTGATACAGCTGATATGGATACAATGTATATGCTGTGTCTAATGGCTGGTGTTCAACTTCCAGCTGAAACATGACCTTCATGTACCACCTACCTGTTCCTACAATAGCCTGTACCTGAAGTCGCTTTGGATAAAGGCATTTTCGAAAGGACTAAATTACTGACAAATATTGAATATCGAAATATCCACATTGTCTGAATGTCATAACTTTCAAGAAAGGCATTCCAACAATTAAAATGCAAATATACTACAACAAAGTGTGTGATTCATGTTTTGATAAGCTCACCATGGCCTTGGCTCGGTCCAGATAGCCGCTGATGCTGGAGGAACAGGCTTGGTTTCCCCCGCGGTTCTCACTGTCCTTGCTCTCTCTTCTTCTCCTGCTTCCACTGTTCTTAGACTGGGAACGGCCTCCTCCGGTCCCCCCAGCGGTCCCGTCTCTCTCTGAGCCACCGGACGGATGACCGAAGAGGTTCTTGAGGAGCGGTTCCGCGTTTTCCATGCGAAGGTCCACCTGGAATGGAAGCGCAGAGAGGTTTTGATGTTTCTTAGTCAAAAATTGTATATTTAGAAAAATGATTTATTATATGTATGAATCAAGCCTTAAAAATAAATATATAGTCATTTAGCAGGTGCTTTTATCCATTATAAATGACTCATAGTAAAGTACATACAGTAGATTTCATCAAGGAGAAGGTATGGTCAAGGCATCTTGCTGAAGGATGCCTACAGGTCCTTTAGCAAACATGAGGGATTGAACCCAAAACACCCTAGCCATTACACTTTAAGGCTCCTATCAGAGACACACACACACACACACACACACACACACACACACACTCACACAGACACACACACACACACACACACACACACACACACACACACACACACACACACACACACACACACACACACACACACACACACACACACAACGCTATACTCACTTCCAGAAGGTTATGGGCTCTACCATGAAGATACACAGTCAGGTTAGCCATGGCAGAGCGTGGTAGGAACGATTTGGGGGAGAAAACCAACGACCCTTCAAGGTTTGCGATGCCCATGCCTGAGACACACACACAGGCACACACACCCACCCACCCACACGCACACATGCACACACACACCCACCCACACACACACACACACACATGCACACACACACACACAATCACACAATCACAAACAAAAATGAGAGAACAAACATTATTGCACACAACACACAAAAAATGAGAGAATAAACATTATTGCAGTGGAACCATATTACAAACCCACTATAATGAAAAGCTAAAACAGTTACCCGTGGAAACAGTGTAGTCTGAGTAGGACGAATATTTCCAGAATTCTGCTTCAAAGTCTTTGCTGATGATGTCATCGGGCAGAGCCGCCATTAGAGATTGTTTGGTAGGATCCTCGCTCTTCAGGACCGCCGTAAGGTGACTCCAGACATATGAACCCACTAAAGAAAGCAGAAATCATCTCATGGCATCCATGCGTAACATCCCATGGTCTGGGGGGGGGGAGGGTATCAGAATCAATGGAATAGAGTAGCATAGGTCCAACACATGCATCTCCTTCAAGTAGCAACAAAATATAATATAATTAAATATATAAATATTATAATTTAAATACCTTCCTTTGTCAAATAAAACCAAGACGGGAATATTTAAGTCAGAATCAGAGAGTAGATCTAACTCATGCATCAACATGTTAGGATATAGAGATATTAGATATTTAAAATGTATTGTGTTCAATCTCAAATTCTCCTAATCCTAACATGTTCCTTTCATTATAAATTAAGCATTCAAAGGAACGTGATTCTTCATCTTAAAGAAATATGTGAAATCTTTGCGTTGGACTTTCAAAATAAAAGTCCCTAAGTGTCCCCGTTCCCGCTCCCATGCCGCGTGGAACCATGGAACCGTCAGACCTTGGCTGGAGGTCTCGTTGCGGAGGGTCGTCCTCACCGCCCGCAGCGTCCGCGGATCAGGGCAGCGCATGAGCTGCTGGTACGCCGCGACCCTGACCTCCGCCTCCTCCTGGGACGATGCGTACAGCTGCAACAGCACCGAGCGCTGCAGAGGAAACCGGCCGTCAGTCAACGGTGCCGAGACAAACCCTCCTCACCTCGTCACCTCCTCCTCCTTCTTCTCCTCCTCCTCCTCCACTTCAATACCCTCCTTCACTCTTTATCCAGATCATCATGAACCAATTATCACCTTGGATGTATAGGGGACACCGACAGCTTGGACATAGGGATGAGAACGCTTTTATGGGACAATTAGCTTAAAAAGATAGATGGAGATGGATGGACGGATGGATGGATGGATGGATAGATAGATAGAGATACAAATATATGAGTATATAATATAGGAGTATGCATATACAACAGTAAATAACAAACAAAAACAAACATAAACAGTAAGAAAACATATGTCATATTGTGCACACACTGAAAAATCCATTCATCAAAAACATGCAGGGCGGACTGATCCTCAGCTTTCAGTCATTGTTGCTGCTGTTGTTGTTGTTGTTGTTGATATTGTTGTTTTTGCTATTGACCTGACACTCACGTCAGTGGTGCAGGGCATGCGTCTGAAGGCGTGGATGGCGGCGAGCTGTAGCTCCGTTGCTGCCGAGGAGCTCAGCACACAGCGGCTCAGCAGCGCTACGAGGGCCGGGGCAGAGAGGCCAGAGTTCCCCACCGCCTTCAGTACATACAGAAGCTGCAAGCGAGACATTATATAAACATGTCATTTTAAAGGTAAGAATTCAGAATTAAGAGTCAGAAGCCAATCTTGTAATATCCAATAGTAAAAGCCATTGTTGTTCCAAAATCAGCTCATTCTTATGATATCACAGGAGAATGTAGCTCAAACAATACAAACGTTATGGAGAGGAAGGAGTGGTAAGACATTACGGAACAATATTAGTGTGTATAGCAGGTGGTGACGGTAATGCGATAGTAAAGTGCTTATTTTTGTATTTTCAGAAATGTTTATTATTTTATTGTACTTAGAAAAAAATAAGAGTTATTGCATCTTATTTTTAATAATTTGTCTTTTTTTGTCCTTTGAGCACGTTTGGAAGGAAAACTGATACTATCATCATATCTTTTAACTTAAAGGAGCAGTAGGCAATATTTCTGTCAAAATGATGAAAGGCCGCATACCATTCCAGCAGCTATCTATACATCTGCACAAAAAAACGACATTCCTAGTGCTTAATCACGGTTGTCCAAATAGTTTCAACCTGCCGGCCAAAATACAGCCTATCAGGGCTAGTTGTGTAGCGGCCAATCAGAAACATTCTTTACAATGTCAAGTTTCTGGTTGGCTTTCTTTGCCCAACGACACTAATCTGCACAATAGGACATCATTTGGTGAGAGGGGCTTAAGGCAGGGGGATTGTTTCCTGTAATTCTTGTTGGTAAGTGGAGTCCTCTAAACCGTGCCTGCTGCTTCTTTAACAGTTCAACTCAGCGTTATGTTATCCTTGTGTGTGTGTGTGTGTGTGTGTGTGTGTGTGTGTGTGTGTGTGTGTGTGTGTGTGTGTGTGTGTGCAGTGACAGAGTTAGGAGATCTATTCCTGCGGGCGCCTCGACTGTACCTCCGTCATTCTTTCCGGCTCTTCCCCTGCACAACCTCGGCCCAGGCTGTCCTGGAGCGCCTGCACGAAGGCATGTACCGGAGGAAGACGAGTGCACGGGGACACGGACCTCCGACACAGAGCATGGACTACGGAGGACCCGGCCAGCAGGGCCCGGGGACGCAGCTCTGGGGCCTCCAGCAGGGCCTGACGCAGAGGGACGGAAGAAACAACACATGCAGTGGGTCTCGTTTCATAACATAAGAGTAGATAAGATCGCCCTTATTTATCCCAGACAGAAATTTAGGCCGCGACAGCAAATGTGCATGGCAGAAATAAGAATAACGGAAAGAGGTCCAAAATATAAACACAACAAATGGAAAAATATATATGTATACACAGTATGAGTAGTATAAACACAGAGAAAGAAGGGTTCACCTCTCCCAATCACCTCTCCCTGTTCATAAGCATTTCACATTTCCCAAGTGCATCTCCGTAAATACACGTATATGTCCATCTGGATTCAAAGCGGTGGACTGCAGCAGGAGAACACATATCAGTGTGACTGAGACGGAGTCGCTCTGTTCGGCCCCTTACGTTGATGGAGTTGACGATGAGAGGAGACGGATGGGGGGTGAGGGCTATGGTGGTGAGGCAGGACTGAGCCTGGTCTCCGTCCAGATCCCCTTTCTGCATCAGCTCAGTCAGCAGCAGCACACAGCTCTCGGACCCACACGCCGGCAGGGCCGACAGCAGCGGCTGCCTGTTCAACGTAAAGAGACAGGAAACTAGGTATGAATCATTATATAATATATACTGTATTCAAGTTCAACAAAGATATGTAGCAATTCTCACATTGCACTCTTTCACACATAAAAATACCTTAAATCATCATTCATCAATCATGCACATGCATGATTGATGCATTTTTTGTGTGCCAAATATAAGAGTAAAAAAAGATATACCTATGACACATATATATTTCTATATATATAGAAAGAGCGCGAGAGAGAGAGAGACAGAGAGAGAGAGAGAGATAGAGAGTATTGTATGTATTACAAGGACACTCAAACACTCACCAGTCGTCGCGACAGTTGAAGGAAGACTCCATCCAGAGCATCTTCAGTTGAGAAAGAGACAGGTCTTTCAACTGGAAGACCAGCTGCAGGAAGTGCTGGGACAGCTAACATGGATCGAGATAGGAGATTGTCAGGATAGACTCAACAGTCTACATTGTCTTGAAATGAAGGCGTGAAAATGAGTAAACTACTGTAACTTTGAATTACTTGTGAATTGATATCAATTCATTATGTATGTTTCTGTATTGTTTTTTTTATAAAATAGTAAAGCTATCAAAGAGAGATGGGCCTGAGGCGTCCACGTTGTCCTCAGTAGGCCACGTTCAAGTACACAGACTTTAATAAAGGTTGCCAGGTTGGACTCTTTGAGCTACTCCAGTGTAAACAGACTCTGTCAAGGTTGCTGGGTTTGGTTTGACTAGGCCCTTATATGCAAAGCTGAAACACTTTCAACACCTCCCAGACTGTGAAAAGCCTCAGGGGGAGGCAAGGCGCGGCGACGCACGAAGACAGGTAAACAAGTGGTTTGGCAAAACATTGAGTCATTGAGATTTTACCCCCACACAAACTGGATATGTGCATGCTTTGTTCCTCCTCCATTCAAAATACTGTGTTTGCTCTCTATTAATCCACCACTGATATCAACATTAAAGGAAAATCATACTTACTGTTAATTAGCATAGTTCATATTTAGTCGTTGCGTGGGTCTACTCCCGACTACTCACAGTGAATACATGTTTCTATGAATTAAAGAGGAAACCTTGAGCCTAGGACTCAAACACCCTAACCAGTCAACTACTCTGCCCCCTGTAATATATAATCACAATATATATATATGCCATATAATAATATTGGATCCAAAGCGCCTTATAAAACCTTACCAGGTTCAAGGATAGTTTTTATCCACAGGCAGTGCACCTACTGAACTGCTGAGTGCTGCCACTATCATACCATTGTCATTAACAATACACTATTATACTTTGCTGGATTTCTGGACTCATTACAGTTACTGCACTGTTCTGCACTGCACTGCACTGTATTCATGATGCTGCTGCACTACTGGCACTTTAACATGCTTTTTGCACAATATGACACATGCACATATCATCCATCTATCTCTTTATTGTTCTTTTTATGTTCATTTTTTATTTGATTATGTATAGTATTCTTATAGTATTGTGTTCTACAATGTCATACTGTGGGAGGAAATGGGGAGAAACCATTCCATTGTACTTGTTGCAAATGGCAAATAAAATTCTTGAATCTTTTATGTTGAAGTGCATACAGAGAAAGTGTGTCGATCATGTAACTGGAGATACTCCATTCTTTAACATCCTACCTGCTGCTGATCCCGGGTGAGACCGCACAAGAGCCCGACGCTTTCGCTAGCCTGCTGGCGTGTGGAGGCTGGGCTTCGGCGGGCTCCTCCTCCTTGGTCAAACATCAGGTCAGTCAGCAAGCCTGGTCCAAGCGACTCTGAATTAGAACCAGCAGGGGGAGAGGAAGAGGATGAGGGAGGGGTCCTTCAGTGAACAAAGTGTACGAGAAAGTGTACCAGATTGGAGGTCTGCTAAGTTGACCAGCTGTTGACCGAGTGCATAGTTGCACACTCACCTAACCCCGACGGTGTGTCCGGTTGGGCTCTGAGCAGAGAGAGAGTGGAGAGGGTCTGGGTCTTCACCAGTCCCGCCTGCCCGGTTACCATGGACACCGTTTCAGTGCAGTTGACCTCCTCCAGTGCTCTGGTCCTGTGCGTGCGTTGAGCACATTGGAGCTTGGAGTCAACTGTCTGAAAAACAAACATTTAAGAAGATGGGAGATTGTGTGCAGTAAACATGCCTTTTTTCCCCCTGTGTGGCAAGTCTTTACACTGATACAATGGTAAGAATCAGCACTTTGTAGTATTTGTATTTGGACAAAAAAAAGTGTATGAACTCACGGTATCCTCGGTCAGCGATACGGAATGGGACCAGAAGTCTGACAGTCTGTGCTCCTGACACTCTTTCAGGTTCCTTGTCTTGATCAATAAAGATCCTCTCTGCTCATACCTGCTGTGACAGGTACCATAGATATCCGTCTGGAAAGACGGAAATAACATTACAACACACAGGTACACAGGCGTACTGTGAAAGTAACTAGGAAAATAGCTTGGAAAAAGTCCTTCTTTTTTTTTTTATACAATTATACAAATGGCATACATTCACTCTCACCTCTTTTTCTATGTCCTGTTTGGAGGCTGTGTGTGAGGTCTGAAGCATGCTCAGTAGAGCTCTCTTGATGTTCAGGGCCCACACCTGCTCGCCCTCCTGTGGACACAGTGCCGTGACCTTTCCCCCTCGGAGAGAGAACTTGAGGCGTGTTCTCTCCAAAGACTCCCTGGGGTAGAAAGGAAAACACACCGCCATCAGTCCCTTCGGAGATGTAGGACTTACAGACGGACAAGCTGTGTTTGTTATGCTTAACTAAATAATTTGGCACCGTACTTTTGCTCGTTTCCTCGCTCTATAACTAAAGGGGTTATAATTATTATATATATGTAATAAATATATATATATAGATGATATCTCTTGTTGGATTGCAACATCACCTCAGGCTCTTGAATCGTGGTACAGAGTGCTCCTTCTGGGGGGAAATCCTCTTTATTTGTGAATTCCTAATCTAAACAAATAAGATAAAATGATGATTACTCCTTATTAATCGCAGGAGGGAAAATGCCAGTGTCACAACAGCAAATCAAACATGATTTTATAGATACAAACAAAAGCTAATAAAAAAACACAACAATAAAATAATATGGAATATCTGCAATACATGTACAAAATCCATGTATGGAATAGAAGAACCAGCGCTTAATTCAATCACAACAGCATGACCTCTTCCTTAGCCGTACAGATATCATATCTAACACATATCTAAGCTTTGTGTGTTATATCCTCACTGACCTGCAGCGTTAAATGGCAGTTGGAGATCGTTTCTATGTCCACCACACAGTCCAGCGCCAGACCATTTCTTCCAGAGTTCGCTCCGTGGAGGGTGGTGGATATGCCGGTGCTGTATCTATACGTATACCTCACTCCTCTACGGTAAGACAGGTCTGGGGAAGAGGACCCTGTGGACATGATGGGCGGACAAATCACTCACTCACTCAAAGACGTCCAGAAATATTTCCACCATTACATTTTAATGAGCTAAAATGGGAAACAAACAGAGGTTATTATGATTTAACATGCAGTATACATGATGCAGTACACGATGGTGGTTGATTCTCACCAGGACAACTGGCGTCACAGGGAGAATTCTCCATCTGACGGCCCTCTCCTAATCCACAAGAAAACACACAACGGTCACACATCTCCAACGTCTAAACATGAACATGTTCAACCTTTTCCCTCCATCTGAAAGTAGGGGTGCCATTGCTCACTTATGTCCAGCTTCTTAAAAAAAGTGTTAAGTGACACCACAATAAAGTATGGATAATAACAGATTCACAACTAATTGATGCATCATTCCTAATTGAGACAACAAAATCAAAAACTTACCTTGCAGAAGGAGAAAAACAAGTATGAGATAAAGGCAATGGAGTAATGACAGGGACTTAGTAGCCATAGCAGCACTGAGTAACTGCAGCCCTGTCTGCCCCAAGACTCCACATGTAAGGCAAATGAAAACCAAGCACTGTTCACAGCCAATGAATGGCCATGCTTGTGTGTAGGCCTTCAACGGTGACCCAGACTGCTCAGAGCATCCAATCAGGAAATACCTTCCCCGTCAGAGATACAAACACACACACACCCAGCCAATCGGTTCACACAACATTGGGCCCCTATTGGGTTGGGGGGTCTGGGGGAGGCGTCTTCTTGTGCTTTGATAACTTGAACACTGTCGGGGTCATTCAAGATTCAAGATTCACGATTCAAGATAACTTTATTTATCCCGAGGGAAATGAAGGTGCAACAGTTGAAACAGGGGGAATAAATGCACACACAAATATACTATTACCTAAAAGCTAAAAACGAAATAACAACAAACTAACTAAACAGAACTAGTATAAACAAAATATAACTAAATTAACTCTAAATGAAATCTAAATGTATTGATAGATGAATTGCACAATTTACAGAATTGTTACAGTAATACGTAGGTATATACAATACACAACAATGTGCACAAAGAAGTCATAAATGACAAAAAATAAATAAAGTAGTATAGTTTACAAGCGCTACAATATAAATAAATAAGGAAAGAACAGGAGAAAGAGAGAAAAAAGGAAAGAAAAAATAAAAACAATGATGATGTGCCATTACAAAAATGAATTCACACAAATATACTTTATACATGTTTTAATACTTGACAAACACATACATGTTTCACAAGCAATTACAAGCATTATCAATTAATGAATGCCATGAAGCAACAGACTTGGCCCGAAAACAGGGAGAGACACTTGAGAGAGAACAAAGAAAGCCGTTGAGGGAAGTAAACACTTGAAAAGAGAGACATCTAGTGCCTGCATGTTTGTTGACTATCTAGATTTTGTCCAGAGGGAGGGGGGTGGTTGTCTGTGACATGGTAGATAAAAAAAACTGTCCAAACATTCCGCTAAAAACACAACAGTTGTCAAAGAGTTAAAACTGACTGCCACTAATTTTACCCCCAGGATGCAAATAAGGCTTACTGTTACAATACAATAACATCCTTTTTCTCATCATTATCCACGCTAGCGACCACCATCTTTCCACGGTGCAACGACTCCTGTGTGGCCCACGCCCTTGCTTCACGTCAGTCCTAACCTCGGTCCCAGGCCGTTCTTGTCTCACGACGGAACGCCTGGAACGGGATGCTCCAAATTTGCGTTAGTGGCGAGCTAGAGAGGGCGGGACTTTCAGTTACATGCGTTTAACGACGAGAAAGGGACTGTCGATAGTATATGTCGATAGTATATGTTTAATGTTTCGGATATATCAAAATTCCATATCTATCCTCAGTGTCGTTGTTTTATTCCTGTCATGTTCTTCTTCTTATTATTATTATCGATCCGCGCCAGGACTGTTGGCGTACACAACCCTGAGGGCGTAAGAGGCCGGACATTACGTTGTGGTAGACCGGGATAACGCTACAATTCAGGATCCTCTCTCAGCCTACGTCAGCATGTAACGTCAGTTTGCGTGGTGCCTACCCGAAGCAGTGTGTTCTGGGGGGGCGTATGTTTCACCGGCTTTTCAGATAGTCAGAAACAATGAACAGTCAGACGATGTAACGCACGCATGCTGCTCTCGTAACTTTAGGACGTTTTAGCAAAGATATTGTTTTTCCTTTTGTTTGTCGCTACTCGAGTTCGTGTTGATCAGGGACTACTTGGTGGATTTCTACACTTTATGGCGACGAAGGATCAGCCGTTAACACGTTTTGTTCGTCGAGTTTGGTAAAAAAAAAAAACGAGGTCGAGAGATCCGACTAGCCCCTCCTCGCGGCTCAAACAAGGCTTCATTTTATTTGTTCACGAGGCTCACAATTTGTCGCCAAAGACGCAAAGCAATGGCTGCGTATTCTGATTATTTTGCTGCCGAGTGCCTGGTGTCGATATCCAGCGGCCCCGTCCTGCATAGACCCACCCCGGTCGCCCCGGTCATCCAGCCTGCTCCGACGGGCCTGCTACCCCGCGAGCCAGAAGGGTCGAACGAGGACAGAGAGGTGCGCGAGACGCTGAGGCTCGAGGCGACCAACATGATGACCGTGGCCGGTATCCTCACCGACCTACACGGAAAGTTCCGACCCATGTCGGCCTACTCGGAGAGCAGCAACTCCTCGTGCGGGGAGAGCGGCTACACCACGTTGTCCGACTCGACCACCCCTAACATGACCCCCTCGGCCACCCCGGTGCCCGGGCAGCAGCACTGGGGAGGAGGGGCGCCCCGGTCCCCGGTCAAGAGGCACCAATGCACTTTCGACGGATGCGACAGAGTTTATGGCAAATCGTCCCACTTGAAAGCACACATCCGAACCCATACAGGTAACGTAACTCGGTGGTGGTGGTGGTTGGCGTCTGTGTGCGTAGACATCGTGTCGCCTATAAGCAAAGTGCGTGTGTCTGGGGGTATTATGCTAGTAACTATGATTTTTTTTTTTTTAACCTACATTTTCTTTGTTTTGGGGGATTAGTTATGGGAGCCGGGGTGGGTGGGTGCCTTGCCCTGTTTACCCGCGTACAATCAGTGCAAAACAAAGGGGGGTAGAAAAACCTCCAACAGAGGGCTCCTGACAAAGCCATAAAGTAACAAAAGAATGGGGCTGGACGTGTACAACAGTGACGAACGTCTTCCTCCGAGGCAGATTTGCATGTGAAGTGGCAGTAAGATGAAACCTAACATTTGGGGCCGCGTTAGAGCAGGTCCAGACGACCAGCTTTATTCTGTTGCTCCTAATCCTTCACGAGCACACAATTTACGTTATAGCCCACCTCGTGTGGTGGTGGGAACAATCGGGCCGTACTATGCTTGTTTTGTCAAACCGTCATAATAATTACGTAAAACCCGCCCGCCCCCGCCCCCTGTTTGTAAGTTGTATCAGATGTTGAACTGTGCTTACTACGCAAACAGTATGTTTGGTAGAAGCGTAAAAAAAATGGGCATTAGGAACAGGAAGCTGCGGTGCGATAGTCTCGGGGCTGAGTGGTTATTATACTGGGGTCGGTAATAAAAACGGCCGGGAACGCCCACGGAGCGAGCGCACGCGAGCAGTGGGAGTGTGTAGGAAAAACACACCACGGTCTGGTGGCGTGGTCTGGTCGGCCTGTGCGACGTGGAACAGGCCCTGCTCCAGAGTTCACCCAGCATCCGAACTCGCTCTAGTTTCAACTTAAGACTACTCCCCAAGGGATATTTGAATAGGGTTCACCATTACCACATTTTTACCCCAAGCTCAAGTTCACTAGTGTGCTCGAACAACATGGTGTCGACATACGTATTATATATATATATTTATTTTATATTTATGCTTACTAAACTAGTGTTTTAGCGTATGGTCGACATTTCTACTTCATAACCAGGCTGGGGTGTTACATATTTTTTTTTTACGAGTTACTATGCTAATGAGGTGTGTGTAATAGTGGTTTCATAATCGTGGTGTGTGTGTGTCTCTCTGTGCTGCAGGGGAGAGGCCGTTCCCGTGCACCTGGCCTGACTGTGAGAAGAAGTTTGCCCGCTCCGACGAGCTGGCCCGCCACACCCGCACGCACACGGGCGAGAAGCGCTTCCTGTGCCCGCTCTGCGACAAGCGTTTCATGCGCAGCGACCACCTGATCAAGCACGCCCGCCGCCACCCCGACTTCATGCCCTCCATGCTTGGGCGGAACAAGGGTGCCGTCACCCCGACCCCCGCCGCCTCCTCCCCTGCTCAAGGGCAGGGCAGTGCTTCCAGCCACACTCCCATGTAGGCCAGTAACTCGTGCCGTGGGGGGGGGGGGGTCACAGCAGCAGCAGCAGCACAAATGGGGGGGGTTCAAGTAAGTTAAACCAGCTACAATCAGATCCACTGGTCTAGGACCTAGCATGTACACGTGCACACGAGAGTAGCACTGTTGTCTCGTCCTCGCGGATGACTTTTAAGTGACCACTACATGCCTACTCGACACAACCTCATTTCTCTCAGAACTATAAACGAAACAAAAAGAAAAACACTCACAAATTGCAGGGATTCCGAACCTTTTTTTTTCTGTATAAAGCTGCACATCGTATACACATCAGCCAAATGATTTCTGTCCTGTTATTTTATCTTATTAGGAAATCGTTCCCCCCTACCCCTGTACTCCTGTAGTGCCCTCTGCTTTTGATTAGTAAACATTTTGTGACGTTAGATAGTGAGGCAAAGATCAAATAGAAGCTTACTAGCTGTCATTTTTCTTTTTTTCTTTGCATTGCTAATTCCATAGCCTAGGTTTTTCTTTCTTTTTTTAAGTGGCACATTCCATGTTTGTTTTAACTGTAGCCGTTTCTTTGAGTTGAGTTATGAACTGCCGCCGTCATGTCTTTTACAATTTTTTAAATTTCTTTAAAAAAGAAAGTCTGGAATCGAAGATCTAAAAGGTTACCCAGAAGCGGATCTCTCTTTAGAACAGCAGTTTGCACGGCTAGATCAACTTGTCATCCACAAAACGTTGACTCATTAAAACACATGTTGGTGTTCTGCCTAACACTGATGCAAATTAAATTGAAAGCTTTTTAATGTAGATACGCGGTAATGCTACTAGCAGCGAGTAACACATGTGATTAATTGTAGTCCTTACATTAGGGGTTGAAGTATACACTTGATAGGGTGGCACTGCTTCTAAGTGTGTGTGTGTGTGTGTATATATGTGTCTTAATTCGTGTTTCTGTAAGCAAAAGAACTGGGCATGCAAAAATAATAACACAAATATTTTTAAGGAGGAAAAATAACGAACCAGGCACAAGTTGTCCTTGATTTGTGTTTTATGGCCAGCCCCCCAGGGTGGACAGACTGAAAGTTAGAGCCAGCGTTTAGGCTCATTGTCCACCGACACATCATGGATGTGAAGGCATGCGGCAGAATGCATTTCCCCACGCAGGCCGGTGTCCTTGCCTCTTTATCGCCAGATTGATCAGTCACACATGCAACATGAAGTAAAGTACATTGTTTGTTTTGTAAATTACCCACACGATTTGTTGGGATTTCGGATTAAAAGTTTTGGATATCCAGATGTGAAATTCTAACACGGCCCCTCTATTAAGAATAGAAAACACTGCATTTGGCAACTCCCCAAATCTTCCGAAAGATTATAATCCACGTTTATTGAAAGGGAGGGGGAAATGCCACTGAAGAGGGAAAAAAAGTTGCAATAATTAAAACCGTAAATCGAGCAAACCTCGGAGTAAATTAACAGTACGAAAATAAAAACACATGCTGTGTCTTGTCTAGTTCTGGCTACAGAGACATTTGAGTTTTCCCATCGTCTCCACTGTGCAGCCGGCGGACCCGTTCTTTCTTTGTCTCAGCGGAAAAACAAACACTTCAGGAATTTTGGAAAAGCCTTAAACTTCGTCATAGCTACTATACGTACCATGTTTACAGCTACGGGTCATGTTACAGGTATCTGACCCCCGTTTACGGAGGTTCATTTCCAAACACTCATATGCAATATCGCACTTTGCTTTCTCACAGGTGTTTTTAAAAACAAAACAAAAAAATAATTTTTCGGCTCACCCGTACGATTGCTTGCGTTATTGCGCTGTTTCTACGCGCATAACACTGTGGCGTTCTTTTGATTTAGTGTATAGCTCATTAGTCGACGGCTTATAAAACTGCCTTTGTAAAGTGCTTTAGAAGGTGTGGCAAAAAAAAAAATGTAGGTGGGTATTTTGGATTTGACTTTGGGGGTTTGTTTCGTTGTTTGCTTATATTTAGTTATTGGTGGTAGTTTGTGTGTGACTAGACTTTGCTTTTCCTACATTATTTTAGTGTTCTTGGAACACTTGGTTGTTTTATTTTTTTTACAGTTACATTTAATGTCAGATTTCCTGATGTCTTCCTCTTTTTACATCCAAAATCCAACCAATGGCTTCATTTATTCATTTTTGCTGAACGGTCTTTGCTATTAATTTAACTGGATATGTACTCATTGTAATGAAATGCAATGCGAGGGAATGTTTTTCTACACCTTTTTGTTATTTTTGCTTTCCAAATGCTAAAACTGTTGTATTGTTTGTGTGGTCGCTGCTGGCAGTAACCGCACAAACACATGGGCTCTATAGACACGGTCAGAACACAAACACAAGATATATATATAAATACCTATTTCCTATTCCTTTCCAAAGGAAACTTTCCGAGTATATATTCTTTTTTAAATTATTTTGCAGTTTAAGTTGTTTCTCCTCACGGATACACTTCTGGATCTAAAGGCCATCGTAGATCAACAATAAGGGTTTACTTCCTTCACATTGTGGATGCCTTGTTCTGCACCATGTGACATTATCCATAGAAAAAAATTCCCTCCAGACTCACATATTTTTACTTTGAAGCTTTTGAGAGTCTCTTATTTTTCTCCATCTCAGCTGCTTTGAGACCCAATGTTTTGTAGCGTATGCTTTCTGTACCAAGCGGTCTATTTCAAATGGTTTTTTTCTGGGTCATACACATCTATAAGCTCTCACTTCTGTCTATTTTCTGGTGTATCTGGACATAAACTCATCCAACCTCTTTCTTCATGGCTGCTGTGGGTTCTCCAGTGTACGGTACCCAATTGCACATTCATCTACTGGGCAGATTTGTTGTAAGACCGAGTGGATTATTGAGCTGTAGCAGGCTTTTCTCAACATACACGAGGTGTCATCAGGTGGCTTTGTGTTTTTTTTTTGTTTTTTTTTAAACCCCGCTCGATTGTTTGAAGGAAGATTGGAGTGATATTCTCAAGTTCACTGTTGAATCAAGGCTAAAAAGGGCTCCATCGAAGTACTTTCTTAATCGATAACTTCTTGTATCAATAATGCATCAATTGATAATGTTAAAATGTCATCTTCGATTGGCCTTTTTTTTTTTTTTTTTTTCGCCAACCCGTTTTCTCTACCCACAATTTCAGATATGCACATTGTACAGAATGTTTTTATTTTATTTTATCAAAGCCTAATATTTACATTAAAATCAAAATTCATTATTTTAATTATATTATCAAAGCTTTAGTTATATTCAGTATGAGGAACTGTGGAACTTAATACTTGCTGCAACATGCTGTTTCGATATTTATATACTCAGGTGTCTTAAATTTCGAGCATTGGAACGTCAATGTTCCGGTGTCACACCGACTTACAAGCATGTCTACTTTTTTCTTTTGTTTGTGCTGATTAATTTATTACATCTTCATTTGTGTGGTTAAATTAATTATTCTTTTCATTACTCATTATTTTTGTGATATGGAACACGACTAATTTTTTAATGGTTCCTTTTGTTTGCTTGGAATTAAACTACCAGTGCTTTTTCTTTTCTTTTTTTTTTAAATAAATACAATTCTTGAGTTTACTTACTTTGGTCTTTTATTTATTTTGTACACACTTCATTTGATGTTTATGTACAAGGAAAATCCTGATAAGACGCATCAGATGGGCAACACAAATAACCCTGGACAACAAGGCCAACAAGGGAATTGGTGCAGTTTTTTTACGTGCATGTATAATTACACAGGCTGAGAGAGTTTTGGAATCGTTAACAGCTCAAAGTTCCTCCCTGTTGCCGCTAGGAGACAGCATGGGCCCCTCCCTTTGTGCTGGGGGCCCCTCCCTCTGAGCAGGGGACATCACCGCTGGCTCCTCCTCGGTCAGCTGCCCGGGGGGCCCCTGGGGGCCGTCCTGCGCTGCACGCGCTCCCTGTCTGTGGCCACTGCCTCGTTGTCCCAAATGTAGTGTAGTGGGTGGGGAAGAGCAGCAGGGGCCCCGTCGAGGTCCCTGGGCTCAAAATGGCGCAGGTAGTCCTCTCGAGGAGGAGTTCACAGACATTGTGGAGAAAAAAAACATGTTTATTAAAGGGCCCCTGTTTTATGTTACCACCAGGTGTGATTGGAGCCATTGCAACACACGTGGGAGTGTCTGTAGATGTGAAGGGGATAGATCAGCCTACCAGTTGGTACAGTCCTCTGGGCAGGCTGATCTATCTGTGCTCCACCTGGGTGGACACTCCCCCATGTGATGTCACTAGTGTGTAGAACATTGACTTTGCTCCTAATGGCTAATAAATATCACACCTGGTGGTGAAATAGGGACCTTTTTTATTATTTTTAAGACTATATTATTTGCCGTGGAAGACATGTTTTAGTATACCAATTCTGTGAGCTTTGCTCTCACGGGGGCCCCTTGCAAGTATATGCGAGAAATGTTGGCAGAAAAAGAGTTTGTGGATTTATTTGGGGTGCTTTTTGAACATGATGGGCAGGAACTCGTCGATAGGAAGCATCTTGCCATGGGGCTTGGAGTCCAGCAGCTTGTGGGTCCCCTGCAGGGACAGGGCGTAGCCCAGGGTCCAGTAGGAGTAGTCGGGGTGAACCAGATCGCTGACCCCCATCACCCAGACCTCCGGCTCTTTCACTTGGAGCCGCTTGCGGCCCAAGTAGCTACACGTTGAAAGGAAAGGAAGCACATTTGAATTAGGTTGTTGAATCATTTGTTTAACACTATAAAACAACACTGCTCCACAATGATAGTGTTTGAGTTATAATAGCATGTTTTCAAGTTGTAAAACGTTACGCTGATATAACTTATGTTACATATATTCAACAGAATCTTACTGACCTGACTCTTAGGTTACTTTATTGAGACCCTGTCAATACACTCTTTTGTGATTTACAGTGATACATACATCACATACAAATACTGTGTAATGTATGTTGTGCAACCCATGTCAAGCCTGTCAAGGCCTGCTATCTTCACGTTGTCCATAATGTCCTTTAACCTGCTGCAGATTCTGGGCTCAAACCTTACGTCATCCTCCAGCACCAGCACCTCCTGCAGTTCCTACATCGCCACCTAGGGGGCGACAAAAACACAGGATACACGCATTAGTGTGCTTCAATGTGCTCAATCCGGCCGTTCAATACTCAAATCTCCACAGTAGATTAAGTAAGACTTACTAGTGACTAACTAGTGACTAGTTACTAACTAGTAACATATACTAAGCAATAAAGTTAAAAGGTTTCCACCTGTTTCCAGATGTTGTAGTGACTGCGGACTCTGGTCAGCACACAGTCTGAATAGGGGTCTTTGTAACCTGACAACTTGTCTATGCCTATGGCCTGGATCTGAGAAGAGTTCAAGACTCTGTAGACTCACATCAGCAGTGAGACCTTGGCGGCGATAAGTCATGTGACCGCAGAAAGATGAATTGTATGCGTTATGTCTGATACACTGTTATCAGTTCAAGCATATTTGAAGTGACGCAAACTTTAGATCAGAGTGGACTGTTGTGTCGTACTTGCAGTCAACTGCCTCCGTCACAGTGATGTGGACGCCAAGGACACTCGGCATCCTCTGGTGTTGGTCGTAACGCCGCTTCAGGTTGATCAGAAACACCTTAGGAGTTTGATCAGATGGACACTTCGAGCCGTGGGAGAATCAGTTTTTGATTTGACCCAAATCCAATTTGTATGGATTGACATTTCAGATTCAGATTTGATTTATTTGTCACATTTTACAAGAATTACCAAATTTACAGAAATACAAAAAGAATACACAAATGTGCATATTTACTTTTCCAAGATAGGTAACAATGTAGACTGTAGAAGTTTAAATAACTTATGATAAGGTGGAACACAAAACTCTGACTGTTGTTTGTGCCTATGCACCAAACAACAGTTCGGAATATCCCGCCTTCTTGCACACCCTGGATGGAGTCCTGCATGGGGCTCCTGAAGGGGACTCTATAGTCCTCCTGGGAGACTTCAACGCACACGTGGGTAACGATGGGGAAACTTGGAGGGGCGTGTTGGGGATGAACGGCCTACCTGATCTGAACCGGAGTGGGGTTTTGTTATTGGATTTCTGTGCTAGTCATGGATTGGCCATAACAAACACCATGTTCAAACATAAGGATGCTCATAAGTGTACATGGTACCAGAGCACCTTAGGCCGAAGGTCAATGATCGATTTTGTTATCGTATCATCTGGCCTGAGGCCGCATGTTTTGGACACTCGGGTGAAGAGAGGGGCAGAGCTGTCAACCGATCACCATCTGGTGGTGAGTTGGGTAAGATGGCGGGGGAAGCCTCTGGACAGACCTGGTAAGCCCAAACGTGTAGTGCGGGTGAACTGGGAACGTCTGGTGGATGCCCCTGTCCGGGAGACCTTCAACTCACACCTCCGGCGGAATTTTTCGGGCATCTCTGTGGAGGCTGGGGGCATTGAGCCAGAGTGGTCATTGTTCAAAGCTTCTAATGCCGAAGCTGCGGTTGAGAGTTGTGGCCTCAAGGTCATTGGTGCCTCAAGGGGCGGCAACCCTCGGACTTCGTGGTGGACACAGGTGGTCAGGGAAGCCGTCCGGCTGAAGAAGGAGGCCTTCCGGGCTATGTTAGCCTGTGAGACTCCGGACTCAGTTGCGAGGTATCGACAGGCCAAGAGGACGGCAGCCTCGGCTGTAGTGGAGGCAAAGCAGCGGGTGTGGGAGGAATTCGGAGAAGCCATGGAGAAGGACTTTCAGTCGGCACCAAAGCGTTTCTGGCAAACAATCCGGCGCCTCAGGAGGGGGAAGCGTGGGTCCATCCAAGCTGTGTACAGTAAGGGTGGGACATTGCTGACCTCAACTGAGGAGGTGATCGGGCGGTGGAAAGAACACTTTGAGGAACTTCTTAACCCAACTACACCCTCAATGGTAGAGACAGAGCTGGAGGATGAAGGACGGCAAACATCAATCTCCCTGGAGGAAGTCACTGCGGTAGTCAAACATCTCCGCAGTGGCAAAGCCCCAGGGGTTGATGAGATCCGTCCAGAAATGCTAAAGGCTCTGGGTGTTGAGGGGCTGTCATGGATGACACGTCTTTTCAACATTGCGTGGAAGTCTGGGACAGTGCCTGAGGAGTGGCAAACGGGGGTGGTGGTACCCCTGTTCAAAAAGGGTGACCAGAGGGTGTGTGCCAATTACAGGGGTATCACATTACTCAGCCTCCCTGGGAAAGTCTACTCCAAGGTGCTGGAAAGGCGGGTTCGGCCGATAGTCGAACCTCAGATTGAAGAGGAACAATGCGGATTCCGCCCTGGTCGTGGAACAACGGACCAGCTTTTCACTCTTGCAAGGATCCTGGAGGGGGCTTGGGAGTATGCCCATCCGGTCTACATGTGTTTTGTAGATTTGGAGAAGGCATATGATCGGGTCCCTCGGGAAATACTGTGGGGGGTGCTGCGGGAGTATGGGGTGCGGGGATCACTGTTGAGGGCCATCCAATCTCTCTACTCCCAAAGCAAGAGCTGTGTCCGGATTCTCGGTACAAAGTCAGGCTTGTTCTCAGTGGGTGTTGGCCTCCGCCAGGGCTGCGCTTTGTCACCCATCCTGATTGTGATTTTCATGGACAGGATTTCAAGGCGTAGTCATGGAGGGGAGGGGTTTCAGTATGGTGGGCTCAGGATTGAATCGCTGCTGTTTGCAGATGATGTGGTCCTGTTTGCGTCATCAGTATGTGACCTTCAGCACTCACTGGATCGGTTTGCAGCAGAATGTGAAGCGGCTGGGATGAGGATCAGCACCTCCAAATCTGAGGCCATGGTTCTTAGCAGGAAACCGGGTCCCATCCCAAGTGAAGGAGTTCAAGTATCTCGGGGTCTTGTTCTCGAGTGAGGGGAGGATGGAGCGTGAGATTGACAGGAGAATAGGTGCAGCGGGAGCGGTATTGGGTGCACTTTGGCGCACCGTTGTAACCAAAAGAGAGCTGAGCCAGAAGGCAAAGCTCTCGATCTACCGATCAGTCTTCGTTCCTACCCTCACCTATGGCCATGAGCAATGGGTAATGACCGAAAGGACGAGATCGCGAATACAAGCGGCCGAAATGAGTTTCCTCAGGAGGGTGGCTGGTATCTCCCTGAGGGATAGGGTGAGAAGCTCAGTCACTCGTGAGAGACTCGGAGTAGAGCCGCTGCTCCTTCGCGTAGAAAGGAGCCAGTTGAGGTGGTTCGGGCATCTAGCTTCCTGGTCGCCTCCCGAGGGAGGTTTTCCAGGCACATCCAACTGGGAAGAGACCACGGGGCAGACCGAGGTACAGGTGGGGTGATTACATCTCCACACTGGCCTGGGAACGCCTCGGGATCCCCCAGTCAGAGCTAGTCGATGTTGCCAGGGAGAGGGAAGTTTGGAGTCCCCTGCTGGAGCTGCTACCTCCGCGACCCGAAGCGGGAGAAGATGGATGGATGGAAGGTGGAACATTTTCATTATTTTTATTCTAAATGTGGGCTGTCTTGTACCTGTCTGTGGTGGGAATACTGAGAAGGCTCCGTGGGGAAATCAACTGAAAAAGACAAATCAACTGTCATTGACTTAACACAGTACATCCAATTATATCTGTATTAGGGACTGCTTCCAGTTTCAGCAGTTACTTGATCATTATGGGGAATTGTCTTGTGTGAAATGGGAGGTTTCCACACACTGTAAAGGGGAAGATGCAAGAGAGAGGGGAAGCGGTTTGATTTGACGCGGGAGTGGGGATTGTGGCGTTGCTGTGAGAATGAGCTCAGCCACAGGGAGCCTCAGAGCCCAAAGTAGACACAGGCTCAGCAAAGAGAATGAAAGAGGAAGAGGGAGAGAGTAAAAAACAAGAAACAAAAGCAAACGAGAACAGAAGAAAAGAGAGCCATGCATATTCACGGCATATTTAGCGTGTGTGTTCCTACTCAGCGCTTAGGTCAGGGTGTGGGTGAAGCTCTGCTCTTCTTTCTCTACTGTTTGATGCTGTTCAAGAGGCAGGGGCAAATACCCATAATGCTCCTTGTTGCACTTGTCATTTGTACCCCTGCAGACCACAGATGGGAGGGGATTCGCAATTCACAACAAATACACTTAAAATGTAGTTATTGCATTAACGCGAATTTCTAAAGTGTTAGAAAAATATATTAAGTATTACTATTTAAGTCTGTCAAATAACAGTCTCTTTCTACTGCAACAATAGTCACATATTTGTCTCATTTATTTCTTATTTGTCAGTCACTTCAACCTCATATGGATCGGGTGTAACCTTACAGTCAGATGCAGATATAATACAACGCTATAACACCGCGAAGAAAACCATAAGCATAACCAAGACTTCACAAGTGGTAAAGCAGGTGGAAGGCCACCGCTCGGCGGGCGCTGCGCCTCAGGTCCAGCAGGAAGGTGGAGTGCACCCAACGACGGGGATGTACTCTGGCGTGCGTTTGTAATAGCCCTGTATGTAATGTTTCAGAAGACACTGTTAGGCTGATTTATTTATGACCAATAACGGTTACTATTCAAGTGTAAGTATTTTCTGATCTATTATTAAGTTATCATTATTAAGCAATTGTTATTATCAATAGTATTGATGTTAGCATTGGTATTGGTGTTGGTTTTAATGTCAAATATTTCCATTATCATTATTTTGTCATTATTTTCCATGTTTACTAACATATTTTTCATTATTACTAACCCTAGTCTATTATTAATATATATTGTAATATATTGTATAATTGTTATGCTATTCTAGTTATAACGAATAGTAGTATTAGTATTTTATTAGTTAGCTTAAAGATAAGATACTTCACACTTTGTACTATTTTATTAATTATTAATCATTAATAAGAAATTCATTCATCAAGTTATTGATAACTATGTGTTTGCATTTGTGTGCGTATCGTTATCGTTAGTTGGTTTTGAAATCGTCAGTGCATAGCGTTGCATAGGTCTGAGGTGTGAGGTCATACCTGCGGGGTCCTGCCATACCAGAAGATGGAATACAGAACTCTTGACTCCAGCATGGGGGCCACGAGGGTCACATTCCCCCACAGAAGGTCCATCAGCACGTGGCGATTGGTCAGCACACACACATACTTAACCCTTAGAAACAGTAACATGTTTCACATTCTCACACAAAGACCCCCCCCCCCAGTCACTCCAAGCCTTCTGAGATGCAGAGAAACACTCCATTTACTGTGTGCTATTAGCAATTTGTATATCTTTACTTTTCTATGTGTGATATACTTGTGTAAACCCCAATTTTCTTTATAAAGGTTTCTTGGTTAGATACATTTTTTTTCCTTTGTTTGAACGACTTCAAAAGCAGTACTATAGTATGTGTTACAGACCCAACATCCTCTCACATTCACTAACACCTCACACTAACATAACACGCCTCCTTCTCTTTGAAAGGTGTTTCTACACAAATGTAGTCGCCCAGTTTTCAGACAAATACCATTTCAATGCTTCCTCAAACGCATTGAAATCAAACCCTGGGAATCAAACCCAGTACATTTCAGCTGGGTAGAGTCCACCTTTACCGCCACACTTAAGATGTGAAGATTGCCCCCTCGCTACGGGGCCCTTGTGGCCAATCTACGTGGTCACGGCTCTTCTCCGTCGTGGCCCCAATTTGGTGGAACAAACTCCCCACGGATGTCAGGACTGCAGAGTCACTCCCCATCTTCCGCCGCAGGCTGAAAACCCATCTCTTCAGGACAAACTACCTGGATCCTTCTTCGTCGCTAAGTCGATTATCTAAGTAGATTAGATATTATAGATAGGTAGATATTGTTCAAGATATTGTTATATATTGTTTGTCAACTTATTGTACTTTTCCCTTACTGTACTTTTACCTGAACTTATTGTACTTCTACCTGAGCACTGGTTCAGTTCTCTGGTGACGAGTTGTTCTCTGACCTTCCTTTGTTGAAACACTTATTGTAAGTCGCTTTGGATAAAAGCGTCTGCTAAATGAATGTAATGTAATGTAAAATATGAGCGTGCTCCATTCACCTTGGTTGAAACACGGGTCTCCCCTCGACAGAGTAGGACAGGCTCTGCTCTTAGCCACTCCTGGAGCATGGCCGTGGTGTTGTCCACATTGTGGTCGGATGCTGCCCTGGAAATATTGATGATTTTGAAAATTGATTGATCAGCAAAAGCAAAATACTGTTAATATATAAACCAACATTAAGAAACTCAAAATACTACAAAGAGAGAAACACTTAAAATTGTACGTGTCACACATTTAGCAGCATACCTACCTACTGGCATACAATATACAGATCCATATAATATTCATCTTCCTCCCTTCTCATGCTATGCCTATGTCTGCTCAGAGGAACCATGTTTACATTTCTCACATATATGGAATGCGGGTAGGGTATAAATTCAGGCCAGTGCTTGGAAATCATCAAATGTATTGTATTTTGAATTAGCCTATCCATTAGTCTATTAGAATATATCGTTATATATTAGGCTATCACCATACCTTATAGGATGAACAGTACTTTACCAAATCGAAATTCGCTCCTTCGGATAGTCAGATGCGTCTCAGCATAATCAAGATGCATAATAACCAATAAGCCGATAGAGTCTTTATTGCTCCAGTCCTGTGCCACCAAGTCACAAAATAGACGAGAGGGAGAACTGGGCTGTGTGTGGCATCTTGACTCCAGTGAAGTGGACAGTGCACATGTGAAGTGGACAGTGCACATGTGAAGTGGACAGTGCACATGTGAAGTGGACAGTGCACATGTGAAGTGGACAGTGCACATGTGATGTGGACAGTGCACATGTGATGTGGACAGTGCACATGTGATGTGGACAGTGCACATGTGAAGTGGACGGTAGAAATACTGGAAGTACTATCATAGCGCCATCTGTCGCGCCAAACGTGTCCTAAATGTACAAAGGCAGCAGTCTGACCTCCGAGTTTAATTTCGTTCATTTTTACGATATTCCGTTTTAAGTAAGCGCTCTGTCTCGATTTAGTTACTTTAATGTAATACAATAATTTTGTGGTTCAATATATTTCTACACATACTGCAACTCTTGGTGGTTTGATAATGCACACAGAATGAATACCGAGGATTAAACCTTCTTAAAGACAGTTCGCCTGGGGTCTATTTACGTCGTCAAATATTTCCACCCGGACAACTTATGATGTCGCACATCAGCAAACCAATACAAATGGCTAGAAGCGTAACTTCTGTACACATGGCCACTTCTGTACACATGGCCCGGGTCCAAAGGTTAACGTAATACCCGCCACATAATTCGTTTTACATGGCAACATATGAATAAAGTCACCGAGATGGCGGAACCAACAGACACGCCATGCGTGGGTGATGTTGAGGACCTTTTCCCTCATAACTGGACCTTTCACCACCCGATGGTAAATGCGACAGCAAATGATGACATCCAAGATATCAGCAAGTGTCTTTAAAAACAACAACAACCTCTGAATGAATATGTCAAGTAGTGTAATGTTCTGAGAGTGTCCCTCCCTGTTAGTATCTGCAGATGCAGAATATGGACGTAGAGGACGGTGCTCAGGTTCACGCAGCGTTCCTGGTTTTCGTAGATCTCACCGAGGGTGAGTTTCACTGGCCTACTCCTTAACGACTGTCCTGAATGAATGAATGAATGAATGAATGAAGACCGTCCCTCCTAAACAGCCACTCTTGTGTCCGTTCATCCCGCCATTCTAGTGCGTCAGTGGAAGGACGTGTCAAGCCATAAGTGTCCCGAGCTACAGGTGGTGTTACTGGAGGGACGGGAGACGGAGGGGGCCCCCATGCAGAGCGTCCTGCCCCTCCCCGTGCACCGGTCTCTGAACCACAAAAGGTGACGTCGACCCTCTTCATGGGTGCCTCAAGCACACCTTCATTTAATCTCAGCACCCCTAACAAAAATTTTAAAATACAATTATTTAGGGAATCATTTTTATTTATTTAAATTCTATTTTGTTTCCCCAAAATACATCAGAAGTTACCATTTCAGGGCTTCTTTAAAAAAAAGAAATATCTATTGCTGCTCTCATTTTCACCCTTATCCATCTTGTATTTCCTCAGTGTGCGCATAGTTTTGGACCGGGGCTTTCCCATGTTACTGTGTGCTGTGGCGTCCGACTCCACCCTGGTTTACCAGCGGATGACCGACGGCCTGGTCAC
Source organism: Muraenolepis orangiensis (assembly GCA_027704905.1). Lineage (NCBI taxonomy): Eukaryota > Metazoa > Chordata > Actinopteri > Gadiformes > Muraenolepididae > Muraenolepis > Muraenolepis orangiensis. Next base: position 16,493,026 of record CM051005.1, on the reverse strand, counting down.
GCCGGACCCTCCCGCTCGCCAAAACCAGGACCCCGGTCGCCGGCAGCACCGCAAAAGACGCCAGCCACCATCAGACCATCAGTCAGCCACAAAGTAAAAGAACTATCACGGTCAGTCTTGTTTTGGAACCATGGTGATGATCTACGGTACTGACGGCGTCGTGACTGGTGGCCTTGGATACGTTTGTGAAGAGAAGAGGAGACATTACTTACTGACCAACCTCAACGGTTGACTGGAAGTCATGCAAGAGACTGTAAACTGTGGCGTTTGGAGTAAGTGGCCGATTGTGACAAAGAACGGAGCGCATATACACACTGAAGCACTCCATGTGCACATTAAGACTTGGTGTAGTCCATTCCACATTTCCCTTGTTTTCTCCTTTTCCCCCTTTTGGTTTGTTGGATGCACTTGTGCTAACATTTGTTTAAAGGTTCATAGATCTGCTTGTAGCTCATGGGCTGTAGGTCTTCATTTGAAGGCTGTTCTGTCATTATTTTTAAACAAGCCACTTAGGCGACATTGGTTGCCGTGCTGCAATTTAAATTCCTATTCCAACAGAATCCCAATGTCAATGTCCTTAGAAACACTTGGGTTTTTTATTTTTACAAAAAAAACTAAAAGAAAACAAGAGACATACTTACATACAATAACATTCACTGTGAAATGTTTCTGGTGAGATAAATACAGAAATTGTACAAAGAAAATGCAACTTATGTGTAAATTTTGCGCTTCACACTGAAACGGATACTGGAAAAGGGGTATAACCCGCCACCTGGTTTTAGTTTCTATGCAAAGGTCATCATTTTCTGGTGGTAATAGTGAGGCGAGAACTTGACTACATTAGACCACACTAAGTACAAAGGAACCCTGAGCCTTATTTAAAACGAATACCCTCTCAACATAAATAGACACAGACAGGAGAACACAAATGTACATTAATGGCGGACGTACTGTAGAAAAGGGGTTAATACTGGCAAAAAACAAAACAAAGTATGGAATGCAAGAAGCGCACTACCTGTCTATTAATAATAATAATAATAATTATTATTATTATTCAACATGGTTGCGTTAAGCGATTATGTTGTCTTTACAGCCAGCGCCGACGGAGGCTGTGGCTTTGCTGGGCCGACACTGGGAATACGTTCACACGTCGTCCATTTATCTCCAGCGGATTGGTTCACGGAAACCTAGGCGACGTCGCCCCACTCGCACCTCGAGTCGGCTCACGATAATGGTGTGGTGGATGGGGGGGGTGAATGCGATCACAGGTTTCCGTGTGTTATTCCACACAATGACATTGTTTTTTAATGAAACGGTAACGGCGTCCTTGTGCGCTTCTGGGGGGGAGGAAACGGCAAGATGTTTCTAAAACTTGAGTCTTGATCGCCATGATGAGGGTGTCCACTCGTGATCCGAGAACACCACTTTGTGAGGGCGGTAGGAGGGGAACAGGAAAGCGGATATAGAGGAGCCGACGACGACCCACCACCCCCCTCAAAACAAGGGCTTGCGGGTAGAAGAGAAACGGTGAAAAGGTGCTTGAGTTGAAGCCAATCAGCAATCTGTGTTCTTGCTGGGGCTCGTCGACAGTAGGTGTCGGGGCCCGGTTCAACCCCCTCCACCCCCCCCCCCCCCCCCCCCCCATGTCACTGGCGGGACTAGCCGCGCCTCTAGACACCAGAGGGACCCACCATGATGCTATGTCAGGTCTTCTGCTTCGGAGCAATAGTCTCGCCCCTGTTCAGGGGGAAAAAACAAAAAACAGAAAAGGCAGCAATTAGCGCAGCCTGCTTTGCATGCCGATTTAGAATGGGTAAGGGGGAATGGAAGTGCTTTATTAAATTTGTATTTTTTTTACCTTTTCAATCTTCTCGTCCAACATTTTGAAAAACTCCTGCTGGCTCTCCGAGGAGTGGATGCTACTACGGGGAATTGAGAACAGCGAGTCAGTCAAAGGGATTACAAACGATAAATCATGACCAACTTTGCACTGCCCAGTTGTGTCGGAGGCACTTACAGTATCTTTCCATTGGATCCATTATCCTCCACGTGTTGGCCTTTACCCAGCAGGGCACTTTTCTCCTGTGCACATCCAGAAACGTGCATAAAACATACACGCACACTTAACACCATTTCCAAAATGCAATGAAACAACAAAAACAAATTCAAAAGACCAGCTGAGACCACAACACACCGTGCAGTCCTCCTGGCCATCCTCTCGCTCCTGCTCTCCGCTTGTGTACTTCTCTTGCTCGGCCCCTTTCATCCTGTACTCATCTAGGAGAGAGAGAGGGGAGAACGGGTGAGGGAGGTGAAAAAAGGGGAGAGAGTGTTTAGAACGGGAGGGAGAGGAGAGGAGAAAAGGGTGAGGGGAGATGAGACATGGTGGTGGCAGCCCCCCTTAACATTTGACAAGTGTATCGGTGGGCTAGCAGAGGACACATGCACTCATCAGTGCTGATCATCTGCAGAATCCGGGTCGGTTAGGGCCGCTGCCCCCGGTACTTGGCAATGTAATGATGTGCTTGAATTCTCACGCTTCAAAAAGTAGATCCTCTTTCAACAACGGTTAGCAAGCTTGACCACCATTTATTTATTTTGATCTTCCTTCTCTCTCTCTCTCTCTCTCTCTCTCTACCTTCCTTTCTGTCTCATTCTTTGTCTCTTTTATTAAAGGCTTCTGAATCAGAACGCCTTTATTAACAACGAAATTGTCTGGCAATCCTCATGACAGTCTTACAAAATAAATTATCTTCTTGAGAAGAGGAGAGAATAATAGAGCAATATTGCAGATAAATATAATTACTAACTTGTATCTCGGCGCCAACTCACCCATGCATAATAAATAAATCAGATTATATTGATGTAATTTGTGTTTAGCATCCACAGCAGTTTTAATATAACAAAGTAGATCTGCTAGCAATGATTTTGCACAGACCAACCATAAATGTTAGTAGACCTATTCTGTAAATATTCTATACAT
>CM051005.1:16440043-16485043 GCA_027704905.1 Muraenolepis orangiensis | reverse complement strand
GTTAACTATCAATATTAACCCTTTGATCTCACATTCAATGCCAATTCTGGCAATAGTTCCCGCCCAATCGACTCCTAGGTCCCAACCCAGTTTATTAGCCTTGTTTATCATGAGATGGCCATTTTTATTTAATGCAGCCAAGCTGAATTTCGAGATGGCATAGTGAGAAACATTTTTGAACAGAGCCACATTTGTGGTGATTGGAATTAGCGAGAGAAATAAATCCATAAACCAAATGTCCCTAGAAATACCCCTGACCCACTAGCCATGCCTTTAGGTTTCAATGTTGCTCCGGTTTAGTCCCTTTCAAAAATGACATTGACTTGTATGCAATGGACTTTTAAATATGATACTGTGACAAGTTTACAAAATGCTCAATTATAAGAGTTCTATTAAATAATGTGACCAAATCCTGTGTTATTTCATTTGAGTCAGCAATATTTAAATATGTATGCATGCAGTTACTGTATAAAAATGATATGGCACATTACCCAGACATTTCTGAGCTATAAAAACAAGACCATTTTGGCCCACGGCATTGGTGGAACAACCCAATCAACAGACAAACAGGCCATCTCTAATGTCACTCGTGAACAAACAGCCAGCCAGGAGAATCTTTGTAAGGGAGCTGCAGGTCACACACACACTGGCTCCGGATGTCCTGTTCTTCTCTTTACATAAAGGAGAGCAGATCTTGAGGGCGACCAACGGGACTGGCTTTAAACAAGTCCCCAGGATACAGCTAAAATGGAGAGCTCGGTGTATTTTCGGTGGTTTATTTTCGGTTGGCCCAGGGTATGGATGGACGATGCTCGGCTCATACCACCAGGTCAAAGTCATCCCTCTGAAAAATAAAACAAGAGTTACCGTTTACTTGGATGCACTTAGATACCACTTTTTCACCGATACCGGTCAGATGCGGATCGCAAGCTACCACATCGCCGGTGGATGACGTGAGAAAGGACGTTTTAAGTACTTCCAAACAGCAGACATAGAATGTGAAGTGATTAGCAATTGAATGGAGTTTGTGTGTTACACTTTACAACGATGATATTAGATACTTTATTATTTTATATGAAGCTGTTTTTTTTATGCTTTCTGTAATAGACTGATTTTGTATTTAACGATTTATTAAAATCTGATACCGATCCAGATCAAGGCCAGTATATGGTCGGATTGGTGCATCCCTACCTAACCCAAGAGTGAAACTAACTACACACTTATATCAGTACATCAAATAGAGCATAAAACAAACTGTACCTCCTCGTTGTAATTCATAACATGCTGCTTGATCTTAGATGAGTCCACCCACGTCACAAAGTCTTCCATGTTCCTGAAAAAGCACAATATGGCAATTAGTTTGGGATCACGATGAACCATTTGGTCAAATATAATGCATTTAAATTATTATTGTTTTTTTTTTAAATCACACCAACCTCGTGATGAGGAACGCTGGATCTGTGATGATCTCTGGTCCAACGCGTACATCTAAACGGGGTTGTTAAGGACACTAAAACATTTCATTTTCCACCCTTTAGACGGCCAATAACGTAAATCAGTATTCTCTAAATACAGCCACATGTTCACGAGCAAAGGATACGTCCCTGCTCGATGAAGGTGATGGCCGTCTTCAGGTTCTGGGCCATGCGTAGGTTCACCATGATGCTGGGCAGTCTTCTCCTGTGGAGGAGAGTGGAAGAACATGAACATGCCATTCCATTTCCCCAGACAATGAATGCTACACCAGAGTATCGTTTCGGCAACAGTTATCTTGCACATGCATGTGTTCAGTCTGTGTTAAATCAAATGGGTCATGTATTACCTGCAGAATGCAGACGCTGTCACTTTCTCCGTGAGGGCCAGACTCTGTTTGGTAGGAACCAAACCTATGCAGTACCTGGGGGGGAAAAAAAAAAAGGATTTAAAAGATGATCACGTTTGTTCACATGGTTAAATGTATTCATATACATCATGTATGGCACAAGCGCAGTCTCATTACGTAATCCAAAAGAGAGCTGAGCCAGAAGGCAAAGCTCTCAATCTACCGATCTTCGTTCCTACCCTCACCTATGGTCATGAACAATGGGTTAGTGATCGAAAGGACGAGATCGTGAATACAAGCGGCCAAAATGAGATTCCTCAGGAGGGTGGCTGGTATCTCCCTTAGCAGTAGGGTGAGAAGCTCGGTCACTCGTGAGAGACTCGGAGTAGAGCCGCTGCTCCTTCGCGTAGAAAGGAGCCAGTTGAGGTGGTTCGGGCATCTAGTAAGGATGCTTCCTGGTCGCCTCCCGAGGGAGGTTTTCAGGGCACATTCAACTGGGAAGAGACCACGGGGCAGGGATCCCCCAGTCAGAGCTAGTCCATGTTGCCAGGGAGAGGGGAGTTTGGAGTCCCCTGCTGAAGCTGCTACCTCCGCAACCCGATTACGGATAAGCGGGAGAAGATGGATGGAATTTGAGTTTCATCTTCCTATACTAAATCTAGTTAATCTATAACGCTGGATGGATTTACGACACAATCACTGGACTGGATCCCAGTGGTTGCGTTTCGTCTTGAGCCGAGACCACCGGTGCAGGGTGGTACGTTATGGTGTCACTTACAGTTTCTCCAGGAGCTGGGATGTGCATTGAGCTCGAAAGCCATCCTTGTCATCAAGGTCGCGGATCTTCTGGGCCAAATCTCTGACGTTACGGCTGAGCTTGTTATACCTGACACGTGATGGAAGGGGGGGGGGGGGTGGTTAGTTGATCACTAATGTAGACGCCATTGATTAAATGTACGCTGAAAGCGTGTCGAAAATGACTGTTGATAGGTTGGCATGTGCCGCATTAAGACAGTAATGTACAAGTGTAAATGTATATCACAGAACAGAACGATAAGGTAAATAAGCGTATTAAGTGATACATGCAGCCATATGAACACGGGTAGTTGCTTACTTCGTGTAATCCTCCCTCTTCTCAATGTGATACTTCCGAAGTACTTTGACCTCGTGCAAGTTATTGTCCACTTCCCAGTTGATAAAGTCGACCTTCTTCAAAAGCTTCTGCTCGTGATATTTCAACTTCCGAACCATTTTTGAACCGTTGAGTTCACAACAGACTCGTGTATTTGTAATACCGTCGTACTCCGGCGATGGGAAGGAAACACATGCGATCTTCTTCCTCGACACGGACCGTGTGTCCACTAGCAGGTCATTATCGGTTATAGCGCCCCCTGCCGCATAGCCGTAATGGTAACTTTTTAGTTGTAACCCCTGCGTTTTAATGTAATGCATCCCAAGTCCACCTGGTGTCGCCAAATCTACGTTTTCTACCAGGATCATTTGGAGTATTGTAAAATAGTTCCTAAGACGTGTAAGCCCCATGCGGTACATTTCTTTCTTGCCGCTGGTCACCAGGAGAAACGGACGTAACCAAATCAAAGAAAGATACAGCTATGACCAAACTATAACCACACGGTTGCATTCACGTCACCTCAACTCAGATCCAATAGTAGGTAAGATGATTGGTTTTGATTTATTATTAAATGCCTATGATTGTTTTTGGCGACAAAGGTCAGTCTTGTTCTTTGCAAGTCTTACTTTATCGGTCTTAGGTGGTGTAACCTATGGCTTGGCTATAGTTAGTAGGTATACTTTTTTTCTGTCTAAATCCGTTAAGTGCAAGTATCCGTCTCACGAACATGCAGCAAGTTGTATTTACATATATTTGCGTATATAATGTATATGAGACGGATCTGTAACGGACATGTATATGTTTACCTTCTATAAAACCAATATAATAAATAAAGGCACGCGCACGAACGCGCGCACACACACACACAAAGGTAAGCTTAGTTGGCTGCTATTTTAAAGCATACGTCATGCCTGCAGAACCTTGCAAGAGAAAGTTACGGTAACTGTGTTGCAGCAGTGAATACATATCAGTGACATGTCAGGGGTATCCTCCCCCCCCCCCCAGCATCTAATTGCTCACCTGAAGGCACAGGGCAACGCCTCCTATCATAATACACAGCTATTTCGATGTTGTTGTTTTTTTTCTGTGGTATTTTCACATGACATGACGTGACGTGTCCCTATATAAACAGGTTAGTGCTGATTTGGTCCCATGAGAGTACTAGTAGTACTAGCAGTCGTTCACGACAGGTGTGGTAGCATACCGCGACAAGCATATCAGTGGCGGTCCCCAGTGAGGGTAATAGTACTCAACATGTCTAACGTAGACCTGGAAGCGGAGCAAAGCAGCTCCGTGGAAGAAGACTGCGATCATGAAAGCACATACAACAGCAAGGTATGGCCCTAAGTTAACTGTGTATCAAACTTGTAGTGTTTGTTGCATGTAACATCCCTATGCCCCAGTAGGTTAATTACGAAGCGATTACAAACAAAATGTCAAATGTCTGTCAGTCGGTACTAAAATAGGAATATGTCAAGTACTGTCAGTGTTTGGACACTGTTAAATCAACATTTGTTCATGTGGACTTTATTGAATTAGGGTACACAAAGTACATTTACATTTCATGGGATTCAGACATGACCGCACGCCCATGTAATACAACACAGGCTCAGCTTTAAATATTTCTGCATTGTGTATTCTCCTTTGGCCTTACCTGTCTTTCTGGCTATTTGTGCATGGTGGTAATATGTGGAATGAAAGACAAAAGTCCCGCTTCTAACTCGACTTGAGTAAGTAAATGAGTATGTGCTCATCTACTTACATGTAAGTACTGTATTTAGTGGCATAATAATTCTAATAATAATAATGCATGATGTATGCAATTACAGCAAACAATTAGAACTGCAGCAGAGCTCATGCAGAACGACATTAGATTAGATTAAAATGAGATGTAAATTCAGATGGGACAGCAGAGCCTCTTGTTTATATGAGCACTTCCCTGTAGCTGATCAGACTGTGTGTGTGTGTGTGTGTGTGTGTGTGTGTGTGTGTGTGTGTGTGTGTGTGTGTGTGTGTGTGTGTGTGTGTGTGTGTGTGTGTGTGTGTGTGTGTGTGTGTGTGTGTGTGTTCACCGCATTGTGTGTGTGATCACAATATGATAACTAACTAACACAATGTAATGTTGTGCTGCTGTGGTTTTGCTACTTCAGAAGACAGTGTGTGAGAGAGAGAGAGAATGTAGGGAGACCTAATGCAGAGAGATTTTCACAGCCCTCCACACACACACACACACACACACACACACACACACACACACACACACACACACACACACACACACACACACACACACACACACACACACACACACACACACACTGGGGTGGCCATACATACAGAGGAGGATTGTGCTGTCCTGCCCAGGGTGTGCATAAGGGTTCCTGTGTGTGTGTGCCGCACCACACCTCTCCTGTCACTTCCAGGTCTGGCTGCCCTACTCACTGCAGCACGGGGGTTTAAATGTGCTGTGTTGCTGCTTTTATGAGATGGCCGCCAAGACTTTGACCCTCCAGTCAGTCAACACGGGAAAAGATTTTTGTGGTGCAAATGACATATGGCCTATTTGTTGTAACAGTTTAACCTGTGTGTGTGGGTGTGGGTGGCCATCCTCCTGCTCATTGTGTTCTCCTTTGGAAAACACAATATGTATGTAGGTGTGTGTGTGTGTGGCCTTCTCTGTCACGGTGCCCAGGTTTCCCCCCGCCTCCCTGTTGTCTTTTCGGGTGGGGCGGGGAGTAGCTATCGATAAGACCAGCAGGTGATATGAACGATAGATGTCACTGAGCGTGTGCAAATAGTCGGGTTGAGACAGCTGTGTGTGTGTGTGTGTGTGTGTGTGTGTGTGTGTGTGTGTGTGTGTGTGTGTGTGTGTGTGTGTGTGTGTGTGTGTGTGTGTGTGTGTGTGTGTGTGTGTGTGTGTGTGTGTGGTGTGTGTGTGTGTGTGTGTGTGTGTGTGTGTGTGTGTGTGTGTGTGTGTGTGACCATTGGGCGACCATTGGGCGACCATTGGGCGACCATTGGGCTGGTCTGCCCAACTGATTCTAGGAATGTCCTTCAGAATCCTGGGCCAAAACCTTCAAGTTTTACTACTCTTTAACTACCGAGCAGACCATCCCTGTCGGCCCCCACTCTCACTGCTTGTTCTGGATTTTTCTCCCATCAATTCTGAACATTGCTGTCACTCTCATCCGTTCTTCTATGGTACTTCATGGAAGACGACAAGAGGAATTTCTTGTTGTGGAGAGGGAAGACAAAGCTATGTCTAGAAAGTCCTGTCTGTCCTGTGTAGTGTAGTGTAATGTAGAGCTGACCTCAGCTGGGAGTCGGCATAGGGCCTTGAAAGAAGTTTACATTTTTAGCATTCACTTTTGTAAGCCTTGTCTGCACCACATAGTTAGCATAGCCTGAATACTGTACATATTATGTGAACAACTCAGAATTGATGACCGTAATCATACTCTGTCTGTCCTCCACCACCACTACACACGAACACGTAGCCTGAGCGTAGCAGGTGGGTTTTTGCTGTTTAAAAAAAAAAAATTAAGAGACTGGGAAGCAACCTACTTTTGTTCGCTATTCACACAACATAAGATAGATTTTGTGTCCATGAATCTCTCTTTCGCTCTCGCTCTCTCTCGTTCTTTAGAGAAATGTATAATATAATATCTCTTCAAATCCATAGGACAACCTATTCCCCCCTGACTGCAAGGAGCCCTTGTCTTCCTCTTCCACCACCACCACCACCACCACCACCACCACCACCACCATGTCGGCTGCGGCTCAGTCGCCCAGACTAAAGTACATGTCCCTGGGTGTGCTGGTGCTGCAGACCACCTCCCTGGTGCTCACCATGCGCTACTCCCGCACCCTGAAGGAGGAGGGCCCGCGCTACTTGGCCTCCTCTGCCGTGGTGTGCGCCGAGGTGCTCAAGATCCTCATCTGCTGCCTGCTGGTCCTCAAAGACCTCAGTGAGTAGTGCTATGCAGAGGCTTTGGTATTAGGAGTGGAAGATGCTCACTCATTCACTCACTCAATCACTCACTCACTCACTCACTCAGGTCATTCGCATGTTTCCATCAGTTTGTACTTTTGCATGCACGCTAATAAACCAATCTCAATGACTCCTGTTGAAATAGTTTTACATTTGATTAAGTGATTCGATTTATTCCAGGAGCATAATGTGTTCACCACCCTAAATCTGAATCTGAATGCCTTTATTGTCGTTGTACAACAAAATTGTTTAGCAATCCTCAAGACACTAAACTATTTTGTTGGATGTCACACCATCGTAGCCGTCTCCTGAATCGATGTGCGTCTGTTAGTATGGAGTTTGAAAATGTCTCATCACATAGCCCAAAGTGCTGTTTACCTTTCGGGCAGAATCTGCACAACAAAGTGATTTTGAAAGATAGAATTGTTTGACCGCTATTGTCCTTTAAAAAAATCTAAATATACAAGATATGTATTGGCCGTTTGTAACAAGTACATAGGAACGCTTACTCCCCATTCCCATAAGTCTGACAGATTCACGACGATCCACGTTGACCGTTGTGGTGTGTGTGTGTGTGTGTGCATGTAAACCTCCTTTTAATCTGCTCACGCCCCGACCGCTAGACTTCAGCATGCGAGGCTTCAACCAGCTGTTGAAGGATGAGATAGTCAGCCGGCCGCTAGAGACGCTGAAGCTGGCCGTCCCAGCAGGAATGTACACGCTGCAGAATAACCTTCTCTACGTCGCCCTGTCCAACCTGGACGCAGCCACCTACCAGGTGTGTGTGTTGTGTGTGTTGTTTCGTGCATGGCATGCCATAGGTAATACCCACCCGTGTAAATAGCATAATTTGCATGGCTTTGAAATGCTTGTTAAAAAGGCCAAGTCCAGAACAAGTAGTAGATGAAGGATATGTCCGTTTTAAACAAACGTACGTGCTAGGGCTGGGCCATATGGCCAAAATATATGATATAGGTCCTTTAAATATCTCTACAGAACTAAATGCCACTATATATCACATTTTCTGGTAATTGAATGTATATAATGGATGCAAGTGTATATAGTCCAGATAAAATAAGCACATGGCAAAACCTAATTTTGAACGACGTGTGTGTGTGTGTCAGGTCACCTACCAGCTGAAGATCATTACCACAGCCCTGTTCTCCGTGGCCCTGCTGGGCAGGAGACTGGGCATCTACCAGTGGATCTCCCTGGTCATCCTGATGGCGGGTGTCGTGCTAGTGCAGGTACCACCCACCGGCCGACAGCAGCCATCTTGGTTCTTAAATTGCTCCCTGGTGTCCCCCACCCAGCTAGCATTTGGAACCAAGATGGCCACTAGATGAATATGGGCTTACGTTTGGAGGATTATTAAGGATAATGAGAGATGGTAATTAATACATATTCATTCATACTTTAATACATGATGTTGAAATACTGTATTCCTGTCGTCATTAGTATGTATTGAAACATCAGTTTCCCCCCCCCCCCCCCCCCCCCCCGGTGGTTTCAATGACATTGCCATTCTAATTTCAGTATTTGATAGTATATGAAGTTAAACAAAAATGAACCAAAAAGTGTAAAATGATAATTGGCTAACTAACCTATGGTCATTTCTATTCATGTTATTAGTATGCTATTATTGTCCCCCAAAACCAACACGGTTTTCGATGTTGAAAAAAAACCAAGTTTCGAAAGCTTTAGATTAGCATGCTATGCTAATGTGGCTCCACAGTGGCCAGCCGGCACCCCGGCCGTCCCCAGCGATCAGGAGCTGTCGGGGGGCTCGGAGTTGGTGGGCGTGATCGCCGTGCTCATCGCCTGCATGTCCAGTGGCTTCGCCGGCGTCTACTTCGAGAAAATACTGAAGCAGACCAAACAGAGTGTGTGGTTGCGTAACATACAGCTAGGTGAGTTAGTGTGCGTGTGCATGTGTGTGTGTGTGTGTGTGCATGAGTGTGTGTTTTGTCACGCCCACCCATGTGTAAATAGTGGCATTTGTATGCCATTGATTGTCTGGTTAAAAGGCCATTACATTACATTACGGTGTGGACTGTTGAACAAGTAGTAGATGAAGGATATGCCCGTTTATTCCGATTCATTTAATATTTCTAATGCAATATTACAATAATTAATAATTAATAATTAATTAATATCACAATATTAAGATAGGACTTTCTGTTTTTCTGTATTTTCTAATTTTTTGTGTGTGTGGGGTGTGTGTGTTTTGACACAGTGAATTCATTGGCAAGCCCACTTTCAGGGGTAAGGCTTATTTAGGTGTATTTTGTGTACAAGCACACAACTAACATTACAGTAAGTTTCTTTCTTTCTTTCCTAACTACAGGTCTGTTTAGCTTTGTCTTGGGCCTCTTCGGAATGTTGGTGTACGACGGTGAGAAACTGAGGGATCATGGGATGTTCCAAGGCTACAACAGCATCACCTGCACAGTGGTGGTCTTGCAGGTAAGTTTCAGGGCACCCTCTGGACGGCTGTCTGTGGCTTGTCTGTGTGTGTGTGTGTGTGTGTTTGGTGTGTAATTGCATACGAGTAAGAGGGGCGTGACGTGTTTATCTTGTGTGTCTTCACGCTGTGACACTGTGAGGACTGTGCTGCTTTTGTGTTTGCAGGCTGTGGGCGGGTTAGTGGTCGCCACTGTTATTAAGTACGCAGACAACATCCTGAAGGGATTCGCCACGTCGCTGTCAATCATCTTGTCGACGCTCCTCTCCTATTTCTTACTGAACGACTTCGTCCCTACAAGGTGAACGCTCACACGTCACAACGGCTAAATCCAAGACTTCTTCCCCTAGGACCTACCTGAAGCTGCTTCTACTTTTTCAGTATTCATTTCTAACTCCTAGCCCATAACTGGTAAACACAGATAATGAAACAAGAGTGTTGTCATTCAAATCCTCTCTGTCTTTGTCTCTCTCTCTCTCTCTCTCTCTTAGCGTCTTCTTCTTCGGTACATTGCTGGTCATCAGTGCCACTTTCCTCTACAGCTACGAGCGCCAGCCCCCCCTCGTGGCCCTCAAAGTCTAGCCGAGGATTTGGTTTCTAGTACCATCGCTACCTCCTTCAATCAGGGGCATTTTTTAGCCCTCTCATCCAGAGTGGAAACCGTGGAAACGAGAGCAGAGCTGACGGAGGGGGAGGTTTCAGCTGTGCTTACTTGCCCTCGATGGAGACGGTTGTTGACTGAAAGTCCAGAGCCTCCAAGAACTTGGTCAATCAATGGCATCCAAAGGTGATGTAATGAAGAGTCTTGGAGAAACTGAAATGGGTGTTTGGGTTCCAGTGGGTTACACACACACACACACACACACACACACACTGCAACAGGATCTTGCCGTGTTGTTGACTGTGTTAATATGACATTGTTAAGTCAATGCCTAAAACAATGTCAAATCAAATCTATGACGTGTCCATGAAAACTATTGCACAATTCTAAATGTTTCTCGGTTTATATTAAAAAAAAAATTGTTTAGGGAAATTAGGGTTTTCTTTTTCTTTTTCTCTTTTTTTTTTACTAGTAAGGGTGGTGATGTACTTCCTGCCAAAAGTGAAAGAAGTAACGAATGGCTCTCCATCTGTGGAAGAGCACTCCATCTAGTGGTCGACTGAGGAACAGACACGGTCGCTCTGTGTGATGAAAAGGGATGCAAATGCTTTGACCTTAACTGGTTCATGCGAGTGTGTGTGTGTTGGGGGGGGGTTCAGGGCGATGGATAAAAGAATAAATTGAGTTGTCGATTGTGTTCTAATAAGAGGTGATGGATGTGCGGCTGGCTGCTTTCTTCTCACTTCAAAGTGAATTAATAAATGTCAGCACCAGAAGTGCATCAGCTCCCCTCCTTACACGCACAAACACTTCCTTTAGTATTGTTGTCATGTCCAAATGCTAGTGAGCTGGGAATAGCCGTGCGCCCGCCTCGATAGCAACAGATGGAAGTGGAAGGGGCTAGTGTGATGGGGACATCAGGCAAATTAATTCTACTCATGCACAGACATGTTTAACATCCGATCCGGGTCTGGAATTAAGTCCTTTCCGCTTTAATGTCAACCGGTAGAGCATGGCACGGAAATGTATATTATATATACGGTACGGTATGTGTCACGATATATTAAGATGCTTTGGGTAAAGGTGTCCAGATAAAATTGTGTCTGGCATGTATTTTATATTCACCAAGGTCCCCATTTCCAGTCTGTGAGTGAGTGTACAGCGGGGTAGAAGGTAACGGGCAAGAGGATAACTAAGCACAGATGGCAAGGTGAGGTGCTCACCTGGAGAGCAGAGCAGATGGAGGCTGAGTCACGTGGCACATGTTGTGGAATAAGATGGAGGGATGGCTGGATTTACCTGGGTTTTGGGTCAGATGGGGCGAATGAGGTTAATTTCATTTTGACTACTGTATTGCTGCTAAATGGAACAAATGAAGTTTGGTTGAGTCACACTCATTAGACTGGGGCTGCACACCTGTAGGTAATCAAGGCCTACAGGTTAAACCAGCCACCACCACATACTGTACACACACACACACACACACACTCAGGAGGAGCAGAAGCATGTCGTTTGTGCTCGGATTGATAACAACTATGAACAATAAACTTTGTTGTTGTTTGCTCCTCCTCCCGTGTGTCCTTGTTGTCGGGAGGTGCACTCTAAAGAGTCCACTTTACCGCACAACGCAAATGTAGTGATGACGAGAAGTAGTAAAGCAATTGGCCAAGGCATCTTTGCTTTAAAATCTAGTCCCAACCCCACCAATATAGCAGTACTCAAAGTAAAGTGAGTACATTCAAATGGTCCCACCCTGGCGCATTTGCAGCAGAAAGATCCCATTACAGTCATGAGGCAAGTTCGGCGGCAACAGTCCAAAGCACGCACTTTGAGTGGTGAATAACATGGAAATTATCACATAAATAACTTAATCATTTATTCAACGTGGTAGCAGCTAACGGCAGCGCAGCCTTCCACATCCTGTGGCTCATATACGATGACCCCTCCCCCTCCCCCCTGGTGACTGGATTCAGTAAACTTACTTAAACTTCATAAACGGGTAGCAATAACTCTTAAAAAGCATTTAATTTATGTGCACATTACTTCCGGTTTGTAATTATTATTATGATAAAGTCTTTCAGGCGACAATCGCTGGTTCTGAGATGCCAAGCAGCTGCTGCAATTTGTTAGATTTATCTGGGGATTTTCAACTTATAGCAGACGACTGATATCCTTAAACTTTAGCTATGCTTGAAGTTCTGAATGTGTCCGTGAAATGTGGTACTCAATGTAATATAGCCTTTAAAATAACTTAACCGTTTGCTTATAAAGGACACATCAAAGTTCAAGTAATGAACTTACTGCGCAATGAATGACCACCTGCATGCTGGAGTGAGAGAATTGGGCGGCATCTTCATCACTGACTGTGCTGCATGAGAAAAGCATGTTTTTTTTATGCTGATATGACAACTATTTTCTTCTGACTTTCCAGGCTGCGATTTATGAGTAATTGATTGAAACTAATGGTGATTTATTTCTGGGGGGGGGGGGGCTGTGGAAGTGGTGGTTCTTAAATGTCCAGAATTGGCCCGGATCAGGTTCATCCCCACTGATGGATGTCCAAGTCACTGCAAATTCGCTTCCGTCCAAAAACACCATAGGTATCAAGTTGTAAAAAGGAAAAAAAGGAAAAGGGAGAAGAAATGCTATTTCCACGCTGCTACAACACTGTTTATCTCCTGTTCATCCATCTCACTCATGCAATTAAATAATATAGGATGCAGTTCCCTTTGTGGCACGCACACGCGCGCGCACACACACACACACACACACACACACACACACACACACACACACACACACACACACACACACACACACACACACACACACACACACACACACACACACACACACACACACACACACACACACACACACACACACACACACACACACACACTGGAGCTCTTAGGAAAGCTCCTTATTTTCTGTCCCAGTCCGTCCGGGAGAATATTCCGGAACCCGACTAGAAGCCAAACGGGGCTTAATACGATGAAGAAGGTTTGGCTCGACGCACAACTGCTGCTACTCTTGGCATTCCTGATTGTGCCAAGGTGAAGTATTTCCCTGCTCTTTGTGTAACGATGCTCCGATAGAAAAATTAAAACAAAACGAAAAAGGGGAGAAAGGTAAGCCACTGGCGTTTTGGAGCCACACCATCGGCCCTTCCCATCTCTGTCTCTCCCTTCAGTGCGCTTTTATTTTGGTGGGATGACGACGAGCGGAGGCCCTCGCCGTGGTCTCCACATAAGCACTTGGGCGTCGTTGGCGTTGGGCCGACCGAGCGCATTGGGCGGGATAGGCTCCTGGTAGTTGAGGATGTGGGGCTGCTCGTGGTGGGCACGCCCCACCAGGGAGGCCCGGGTGCCCAGGGGCCGGTCGGGGTCCACCGCGATGTCCACCCGCATGCGCCAGCGGACCGTCTGCAATACGATCCTCTCCTGCGGCAGGTGGGGCAGCAGAGAGCAGAACATGTAATGCACCGGTAAAGTGTTCCCTTTACGCACTAAGTGAATGGATCCTCCGAGAACCTTCTCTATAGCCTACGCGGGCGTGTGCTGAGCTAACTCCGGGGGTCCGATTCTGTTTCACATACAGAAAAACGGTATCTATTCATTGTCCATTAGACAGTGTGACCATCGAGACAGAGAGAGACACAGACACAGAGACATTTCAGAGGATGTTAACACAGAAAACCAAACATAAAGACGCGCCCACGTGTCCACGAAAAGCGTGCACGTAAAAACAAAACAAAAGACTTTAAAACAAGTTTTTGTTCCCCCCCTGGCGGAGCGAGCTGAACCCTACCTTGGTTACGGCGTTCATGGCCACCAGCCAGGTGATGAAGCTCTGGTCGCGGGTGATGTGCGTCAGCATGGCCGTGTTGCTGTTGCTGATGGGCACGGCCCAGGTGACGCTGGGGTAGAAGTTGTCGTTCATGCACACGGTGAGGCGTGACGCCTTGGAGGTGGGGCCCGTCAGCGTCACCGTCTCGGTGGTGTTGCCGTACCACGGGTAGCTGCCGCCGTCCGAGTCGCTGATGGCCTTCACCCGGCCCTCGCGCAGCTCCGGCAGCTCCCAGCTGGACCTGGGGACAGAGAGTTTAATTAACACAGGTGTAACTCATAATGGGCACACACACACACACACACACACACACACACACACACACACACACCGAAGCAAAACTTCCACCTAAACTTTCAGATGATACCTTACCTCATCCACCCACCCACCCGCCCAACACACACACACACACACACACCCTTCCAACACATACTCTCTCTCTCTCTCTCTCTCTCTCTCTCTCTCTCTCTCTCTCTCTCTCTCTCTCTCTCTCTCTCTCTCTCTCTCTCTCTCTCTCTCTCTCTCTCTCTCTCTCTCTCTCTCTCTCTCTCTCTCACACACACACACACTGTCTCTATCTCTCTATTACACACACACATTATCTCTCTATTTCTATGTTACACACACACTCACTCTCTTTTTCACACATGCACACACACACACCCCTCCTTCCCACAAACACATTGCTCTCTCTCTCTCTCTCTCTCACACACACACACACACACACACACACACACACACACACACACACACACACACACACACACACACACACACACACACACACACACACACACACACACACACACACACACACACACAAACAAACACACACTCTCTCTCTCACTCTCTGTCACACACACTTATCCTTCCCACATACACATCTCTCTCTCACACACTCTCTCTCTCTTACTCTCTCTCTCTATCACACACACACACACACACACACACACACACACACACACACACACACACACACACACACACACACACACACACACACACACACACACACACACACACACACACACACACACACACACACTCACATGCCAATGTCCCCGTATGTGTTGTAGAACTCCATCTGGGTGCACGCCTGGATCCAGCCCACCACCCAGGTCTCGTTGCGCGGGACGGGGGGCATGACGATGCCCGCCGACGCCCGGAAGTACGGCGTCTTGTAGCGGAGCACTATGGGCGAGTTCTCCTCGATGACAGTGGGACACTGGTCGACGGAGGCGGAGACCTCGTACACCACGATGTTCTCCCGGCGGATGCGCGGCTTGCACGCGATGCTCTGGAGGCATCCCATGGTGCTGGCGAGCAGCACCGCACTAAGCGGAACCAGGTAAGAGAGGAGCACTGGACCGCGAGCAAGTCCGCACATCGGTTCGCCTCCGAGTCCGCCCTGCCAGCCTCGGAGAACAGCAGGTCAATCTCCCGAGCGGCTCGTCATGTTGGACTGATGCTGGGTCGCGTTAAATTCGAATACATTTCGTCCTGGAAATAAACGATGCTGGTGGTGGTGGTGTTGTTTTGGTATAAAAGTAGGCTATATACAGGGTGGTATATAGATAGTATTGTTTTGTATGTTTTGCAATTCAATGTAAGTATAGCGATGCGGCTTGGAGAGCGGGGGGAAGGTAGCACCCAGCAGCTTCCCAGCAGCCTCCTTCCCCCTTTCGGTGAGCCGAGTGCCGCACTGCCCTTGGTGCTTGTCCCCAGAAACTGCGATCCGGCCTCCCCCGGGCTGCTCCGCAGAGTGTCTGACGACGACCCCTTTGGCTCCCTCGCCTCGAATCCCTTCGTCGTCCGGCCGCCGTCGCGCGTCGGTGCCCCTCGATCCTCGTGCTGTGCTGCGGGCTCCGCGTTGTCATGTCAGGAGGCGACGGGGGCAGCAGGTGCGTCAGCGGAGGGCAGAAGATGCCTTTTGTTTTGGCTCGGTGATGGATAGCCTACATTTTTGCCCCGATGCCCTCAAAAAGAGGAACCGCCGCGAGGCGACCACGCGAGGCTCGCGCGCTTCATCCCGGTGTGGATGCTGGTGTTGTAAAGCAGCGGCGGCTCAACGATCTGGGGCGAATAAGGTGGACTCGCCGGGGCTCACGGGTGCGTTTGCTTTTTTAACGTGCTCCGTTACCATAGGCTCACGCGTCCATTCTTGAAATCCGAGGTATAGGCATGAATGGTGGCTTCGTGAATGGGTTGCAACGACGCGCGTGCGGAAAACGTCAAAACCTATATTTTTTGTATCCAGCCACGAGGAGTGGTGCTCGGTTAACGTCCCAAACGGCTCATTCACCGGGGAAACATCGTTTCGCGTTGAATGACCAGAACCGTTGAGCATCCTTCGAGCCCCTTTAAGCCGAGCTGTTCAGTTCGGACTTGGTGCTGATGCTGTAGAAACAGGCGGCGAGGGAGGGGCGTCACCCGACCTCTGCATCGTAAAAAAAAAAAAGGAAAGAAATATATAAATATATGCAAATGGGAGTGTTTTACTTGCGCGAGGCACGCCCACCCACGACTCTAATTGGCTGCTTCCGTCAATTACGGAAGTTGTGTCGCTTCGCTGACGACGTCCCACTGACACGCATTCACCGGTCATTCAATCTGAGCTCAGGAGCCCTTTGTCGGTGTCTCTCGTTGATTTGTTTCGGGCTCTGCTGTCGGCCGACCGGTGTATGGTGCTCCGCTCTTTATACACTCTATCCCAGAAGCTGCCGAACATTTTGTACAGGGTCGCGTTGACAATGAAGCCCCAGGTTGTATTCGTGTTGGGCGGCCCCGGCGCCGGGAAAGGCACCCAGTGTTCCCGAATCGTGGAGGTAGGACATTTATGACGAGCTAAATGTGAACCCGGGTCGATGGAGACACTTCACTTCGATTACCGGTAGACGTAGACGCTCCAGTTCGAGTGCTAAATTGGTTCATTGAAGGATCAAATGCCGCACTTCCGGTTGTCCTCTGTTAGCCGGCTAGTTAGCCGAGTCATTATTGCTGGTCCTGGTTTGTGCACATATCATGAATTGCATTGCGATGTTGTTCACCTTATCCTCAAAACGAAAACGAAAGTAGAAACATAATCTCATAGAGGCACAGCCTCAATAAAAACAACTCTACATGCCGATCGGTATGAGATGTTGTTCTTTTAGGACACTTCTTGACAGCAAAGTATTTAATGTAATGGAGCTTAAGCATGAGAAAACACAGGCAGCGATTTAACAAGCATCCTCAGAGAGTCTCTCGTTGTACATGGTACAACGCTCTTCCTAACCCACTTATAGGGAAACGTTCACATCGTGGGCAGTAACGCCAAAGGAAAGAAAAGGGGATGGGATTTGCAATACAAATACTGAGTCTGTAGCAGTAGCAGTACATTGTTAAGTCATACCGAGTATGAGAGACTACATACTCAATCTGTAAAATCAAGAAGGGGAGGGTCTGTGAGGTGACAATACACTTTATATAAAAGTTTATTTCATGACTTGTATAGTATAGAAGCTTATGTTTTTATGTGGATTTTGATTCATATTTCCACAACAACAAGTGTACTTTTAAAGGTTGGAAAAAAAATACACTCATGAAGGCAGATAGTCTATTGACCATCGACTTGTGTAGATAATGCATGAGATATTCAGTTGTGACAGATAATGTACCGTGCACCAGCAGCTTCATAAACAAAGGTCAAGCCAATATTCCACGTCCTACTGAGCTGCGTCAGCGCTCTGCAAACATATGTGTGTATGTGGCCTGGAGTCGGATGTGAACTGTGTGTACACTAAACGGCCACGTCCTGCTCTTGAGTGTATGGTTATTGGCCCTTTTATGTTGCTTCGTGCTACGTCCCTTTAATGATAACAGATTTTTTTGACTGATGTACAATGAGCTGTCACTGTAATTACCTCCATGGGAAAACTGCTTAACCATGAAACACAGGTTACACATGGAGAGTATGGGTGCTTTGACTACCGAATCCAATCTGCTAAACATAAAGGTTCAAGGTGAACACAATGTAGCCAACTG
The DNA here is from genome assembly GCA_027704905.1 of Muraenolepis orangiensis. Classification (NCBI taxonomy): domain Eukaryota; kingdom Metazoa; phylum Chordata; class Actinopteri; order Gadiformes; family Muraenolepididae; genus Muraenolepis; species Muraenolepis orangiensis. The sequence continues at coordinate 16,467,161 of CM051005.1, read as the reverse complement.
AATCATATTCATATGCCTTTTTTATATTCACAATGTGCCTTTGCAGTAGCCTGTTGGTTTGATGGATGCTGATGAATATATCACAATCAATAATCCGTACCCGCATTTTCATTTCGGACCATTAGAGCTTTAATGTTCAGGGAAGGAATTTCAGGCTGGAAGCCCTGGTGGTGGGTGAGTAATGAAAAAGACATTCAAACAACAACAACATACAATCGATGGGGAACCATCTAAATGGGTCTAATGTTATTCTAAGTGTGGCCAGAAATGCAACTGAATAAACCTGAATGGCCGTTTATAGCCCACAGAGATCTCATTCATTCTTTGAAAAGCATGAAAAAAAAAGTCTGTGGCTACATGTATACGCCTCCAGTGTGGATGAAGCCAAAACCTTGACATGGAAATCACGTCTTTACCTTTTTAAAACATTTTTTTAAGGTGTTCTCTTTAAACAAAGCTTTCATTCATTTTTTTTCACTTTCTCTCTCAGCACTACAGCTACACCCATCTATCCGCGGGGGACCTGCTGAGGGGCGAGCGGGCGAGGGAGGGCTCTGAGTTTGGTCAGCTTATCGACGGCTACATCAAGGAGGGCCAGATCGTCCCTGTGGAGATCACCATCAAGCTGCTGAGGAAGGTATGTCATACCTCCCTTTTTAATGAAAGGAGGAGAAAAAAAAAAGATTGGTTCATCAGATCGGTATCTACTTGGTGTAGAAGGTGTAGGTGTAGGAAACCCCCAAATTATGTCAGTCTCCTCCTACTGAACTTGAGGAGGGGGGGGGGGGGTACAGACCTCAAACTGTACAGTTGACATACTATTGACTAGGCCTACTGTAGTCACTGTAGCATTAGCTTCAGGTTAATTCTTATTTTCCGAATATGACCATTATGTTCATGTGAAGCATTCAGTTTGACTCTATAAGAAAAGGCATATCCAGAATTGAGTTACTTAGTTAAAGTTTAGTGATGAAAGAACAAAGCTACCAGTCGTTATTTCCAACAAAATCACACTTATTTGTTTCCTGTTCATTTTCTGGTCAAATTCTGCAATTCTCCATGGACTCCTTTACAGGATTTAAATGTTTAAAGATAAAGATTAACATATTTTAATCTGATTTCGTTCATCGAAATTCCAATGCTACCACTTTCTTTCTTTATTTTTTTCACTTATTTGTTGCACCTTGCTTGCTTTTTTTTCACCAGGCCATGGAGGATACCATGAAGGCAGATGAGGCGAAGTTCCGGTTCCTTATCGACGGATTCCCCCGCAACGAGGACAACATGCAGGGCTGGGCCAGAGTCATGGACCAGAAGGCAGATGTCAAGTTTGTGCTCTTCTTCGACTGTAGCAACGAGGTACGGACAACGAGAGTTACTGTGCAGAATGACCCATGTTATACTGGTCATTTGGCAATAAAGCCTTTTATGATTATGTACTTAATATGGCTATGCTGCCATATGTTATGTGTAAATGGTCGGTCTCGTCCACAGGTCTGTATTGACAGATGTCTGGAGAGAGGCAAGAGCAGCGGACGCACCGACGACAACCGAGAGAGCCTGCAGAAAAGGTACCGATTTACCGACGATGCTCGTAAAGCACCTTGCATACTGGGCGTGTCACACGGACATTAAGAACTATTTGTTATTTCTTGCCACTTTTGGGTTTGCTGCAACGTATCATCTCTTTGAAACCAACACTGCTAAGAATCTTCGAATAGCGCCACCCGTACTTATCCAATAACAGGAAAAAATATAAATTTCTCCTTAAACATATTCTATATACACACACAAATCGAATAATATATATTGATTTTGCACTTAGATGCTTTTATCCAAAGCGAGTAGCCTGTCCGAGCTGTTATGTTGGTATCATCTAGGTTGGTATGCACCCTTTCAACAACAAAAACATTTCCTATCCGATGCAATTGTGTAGTGCAGTTGTAGGGATGAGAATCACCAGAGGCCCCACAAAACAATGTTCTCTCGTAGTCCGATAGTCCCGGTGCAATATTATTGAAGACAAAAAACAAAGTTGTTGTTCAAGATTCTATTCAACTCCCTTCAATAATTTTCAGTGCAGCAAAATGGGCTTGGCAAGCACACATATTAACCAACCAAAAAACCTCAGCACCATCTAGTGGACTGAAAAAGTAATTGATTCTAAAATCAAATCAAAAGATAGATGCTGCTTGGGATGCATGTATTGATACAATGTTGCCATGTAACCCCCCCCCCCCCCCCCAACAGACACACCCCTACGGGTTTTGTATGCCAAAACGACCACTGTTGATGTATTGATGTATGTATGATGTATTAGCATATCATATATAAAATCATATTAATAGCCGTTAGCCTTTTAGTAGCTTATGAAAATCAGTCTCTGCCGAGCAAGGGACATTAAAATACATTTGTAATCCTAAAAGTAAATTGTTACTTACCTTTTGTTGGACAATTAGTTTATTCCACATTTACATTATACTAGTTTCTGCTATATTTACATTGCATTTGTTTCTGCTATATTTACATTGCATTTGTTTCTTATATATTTACATTACATTTCTTTTTTATTTTCTTTGTAAATGTATTGTGCAAATGAACCTTTCTCAAAGTGTCCTCATGACGAGTCATGCTTTTAAAAAATGCCGGGGACAGGTTCCCAGTGTGAATGACACCACCAAGACTTGTCTTTGTCGTCCGGGCACGTGCCCCCTGAGCAGTCACTAGTTTCCTTGCTGAGCCCCATGGCCCTCCTCCTCCTTGCAGGATCCAGACCTACCTGCAGTCCACGCGGCCAATCATCGACCAGTACGAGAAGCAGGGCAAGGTGCACACTGTGGACGCCTCCCGCAACGTGGATGAGGTGAGTGGAGAGCCGTGGCGCTAGGTTGTTGCACACAACAACTTGCAAGAGGGAGTCCAATAGGGAACGCACACCCTATTAACACTCAGGATTAAGGGTACCCTATCGGACTAAGGATGGACTTTAAGGTGCTATGTGTAACAAGGACAACCAGTGTTTAAAATGGGTACTGCAGTCAAAATTCACAACGTTGGAGAAAGCGGTCTTTAAGGTGGGGTAGAATCTTTTTACGATCTAGCTTGATCCAGTGTTATCCACACTTAGACCAAAACCTAAACGGACGTTTCCGCCCAGCGTGGACATTTCAAAGGAGAACATACTTGCTGTAGCATCGTTGTCGGAGAAGTTTCAACTTAATCTCTGATGACCTATCATTGTAATTTTATGATTTTTAGTACATACATATTTTTAACATTAACATACATACTTTTAACTTAATATTTTTACGATATAATACACCAAATATATGTACACAAGTATGCAATCAATTGATTGAGGGGGGGGGGGTATGACTTGTATGAACAGTCAAATGTCCTCTCAGTATTGTGTGTATCTAATGAACAGTAAAATGTCCTCTCAGTATTGTGTGTATCTAATGAACAGTCAAATGTCCTCTCAGTATTGTGTGTATCTAATGAACAGTCAAATGTCCTCTCAGTATTGTGTGTATCTAATGAACAGTCAAATGTCCTCAGTATTGTGTGTATCTAATGAACAGTCAAATGTCCTCTCAGTATTGTGTGTATCTAATGAACAGTCAAATGTCCTCTCAGTATTGTGTGTATCTAATGAACAGTAAAATGTCCTCTCAGTAATGTGTATCTAATGAACAGTAAAATGTCCTCTCAGTATTGTGTGTATCTAATGAACAGTAAAATGTCCTCTCAGTAATGCGTGTATCTAATGAACAGTAAAATGTCCTCTCAGTATTGTGTATCTTGTGAACAGTAAAGTGTCCTCTCAGTAATGTCTCTCTTTACCCTGTGTTTACACCCTCCAGGTGTTTGTTGACGTGAAGGTGATCTTGGACAAGGAGGGTTGAACGTGGCCAACATCTGTGCTCTTCACCGAACCTTTTTATTTGTATTTTTATCCAACGCAGTTACACTTTGTCCATTTGAATCACTTGTTTTTTTATTCTCCTCTCCATGTCTCGTGAGGAGGCCGTTTTGGTCTTTTGGTGTGTGTTTGCGTGCGTGTGTGTGTGTGTGTGCGTGTGTGTGCGCGTGCGTGTGTATCTCCATTTGCATAGGAAAAACGAGTTAGCTCAGTGAGGACCTTCTTATCCTCCAGAAAGGGTCTCTGGTAAGTGTGGTGGCGTAGGTCTTACGACGCTTCCATGTCCAAGTCGTGTAGACTGGTGTGGCGTGGGGGGCAGGAGGTGCTAAACGTCATGGCGTCCACAGACCAAACGGATCCCGTTACTCATGATCGCCACACGCCTCCTTCTTAATTATATTTATCTCTCCTTAAGTGGCCAATGGCGATCGCCAGTTGTTCCAATAAGCATGAAAAACAACGGTGGTTTTATGAAACATGAACATTAATTTGGGAACAGTAGGAATGTGCATTACGGACTCACAGAAGTATACCATGAGACTGAACGATAGTGCTCTTTTTGTGCCATGGCTAGTAAGGTCACCTTTTCTGCTTCTTCCAGTATAACTTAAAATGTATATTAACCATAGGGGGGGGGTAGTTTTGTTTCCACATATGAATTCAAATAAAACAATGAAACACAAATCAATGGCTTGTGATTTAATCTTTTTCATATTTTCGTATTTTTCATATTTTTGTAGATATCCTCACACTTATGAATGATCAGGAATGACACATTCCTTTAACAGCAACATTCTGCAACCAGACGACCGCCACACACACGTTAATACAGAAACGCACATTGCCACATTCCACGTGTGTACATTCAATATTGGTCATTATCACAGAAAAGAAAGCCATGTACATCTCTCATGATTATGTCAAATTATGTCAGTTTCCTCCTACTGAACTTGAGGAGGGGGGGGGGGGGGGGGTACAGACCTCAAACTGTACAGTTGACATACTATTGACTAGGCCTACTGTAGTCACTGTAGCATTAGCTTCAGGTTAATTCTTATTTTTTCCGAATATGACCATTATGTTCATGTGAAGCATTCAGTTTGACTCTATAAGAAAAGGCATATCCAGAATTGAGTTACTTAGTTAAAGTTTAGTGATGAAAGAACAAAGCTACCAGTCGTTATTTCCAACAAAATCGCACTTATTTTTTTCCTGTTCATTTTCTGGTCAAATTCTGCAATTCTCCATGGACTCCTTTACAGCAGTGGTCCCCAAACTAAGGCCCGCGGGCCGGATACGGCCCGCCTCCACATTTGTCCCGGCCCCCTGAACAATACCAGAGACGCATTATGATTTTTTTTTTTTCTTTTTTTTAATTTTTTTATGTTCATCAGTTCACACTGATGAACATACATAGGTAAGATCACTTTTCTGAGTATAAACAAATTTAATCATAATAAAATCTACTGGGATAAAATCCATCTCCACAACCATACTGGTAGTGAAATGTATTGTGCTGTGTAGGTGCTGTATCACTTAGTTCGGTTTCTCAGCCTGCTTGCTTTGTGGTTTTCACAGGGAAGTTGACCTTTTCACCAGGCCATGGAGGATACCATGAAGGCAGATGAGGCGAAGTTCCGGTTCCTTATCGACGGTTTCCCCCGCAACGAGTCAGGCAGATGTCAAGTTTGTGCTCTTCTTCGACTGTAGCAACGAGGTACGGACAACGAGAGTTACTGTGCAGAATGACCCATGTTATACTGGTCATTTGGCAATAAAGCCTTTTATGATTATGTACTTAATATGGCTATGCTGCCATATGTTATGTGTAAATGATCGCTCTCGTCCACAGGTCTGTATTGACAGATGTCTGGAGAGAGGCAAGAGCAGCGGACGCACCGACGACAACCGAGAGAGCCTGCAGAAAAGGTACCGATTTACCGACGATGCTCGTAAAGCACCTTGCATACTGGGCGTGTCACACGGACATTAAGAACTATTTGTTATTTCTTGCCACTTTTGGGTTTGCTGCAACGTATCATCTCTTTGAAACCAACACTGCTAAGAATCTTCGAATAGCGCCACCCGTACTTCCAATAACAGGAAAAAATATAAATTTATATATAAACATATTCTATATACTCACACAAATCGAATAATATATATTGATTTTGCACTTAGATGCTTTTATCCAAAGCGAGTAGCCTGTCCGAGCTGTTATGTTTTAGGCACCCTTTCAACAACAAAAACATTTCCTATCCGATGCAATTGTGTAGTGCAGTTGTAGGGATGAGAATCACCAGAGGCCCCACAAAACAATGTTATCTCGTAGTCCGATAGTCCCGGTGCAATATTATTGAAGACAAAAAACAAAGTTGTTTTTTTTGTTCAAGATTCTATTCAACTCCCTTCAATAATTTTTCAGTTGCAGCAAAATGGGCTTGGCAAGCACACATATTAACCAACCAAAAAACCTCAGCATCATCTAGTGGACTGAAAAAGTAATTGATTCTAAAATCAAATCAAAAGATAGATGCTGCTTGGGATGCATGTATTGATACAATGTTGCCATGTAACCCCCCCCCCCCCCAACAGACACACCCCTACGGGTTTTGTATGCCAAAACGACCACTGTTGATGTATTGATGATGTATTAGCATATCATATATAAAATCATATTAATAGCCGTTAGCCTTTTAGTAGCTTATGAAAATCAGTCTCTGCCGAGCAAGGGACATTAAAATACATTTGTAATCCTAAAAGTAAATTGTTACTTACCTTTTGTTGGACAATTAGTTTATTCCACATTTACATTATACTAGTTTCTGCTATATTTACATTGCATTTATTTTTTCTATATTTACATTACATTTATTTTTTTATTTTCTTTGTAAATGTATTGTGCAAATTAACCTTTCTCAAAGTGTCCTCATGACGAGTCATGCTTTTAAAAAATGCCGGGGACAGGTTCCCAGTGTGAATGACACCACCAAGACTTGTCTTTGTTGTCCGGGCACGTGCCCCCTGAGCAGTCACTAGTTTCCTTGCTGAGCCCCATGGCCCTCCTCCTCCTTGCAGGATCCAGACCTACCTGCAGTCCACGCGGCCAATCATCGACCAGCACGAGAAGCAGGGCAAGGTGCAAACTGTGGACGCCTCCCGCAACGTGGATGAGGTGAGTGGAGAGCCGTGGCGCTAGGTTGTTGCACACAACAACTTGCAAGAGGGAGTCCAATAGCACACCCTATTAACACTCAGGATTAAGGGTACCCTATCGGAATAAGGATGGACTTTAAGGTGCTATGTGTAACAAGGACAACCAGTGTTTAAAATGGGTACTGCAGTCAAAATTCACAACGTTGGAGAAAGCGGTCTTTAAGGTGGGGTAGAATCTTTTTACGATCTAGCTTACATACATACTTTTAACTTAATATTTTTACGATATAATACACCAAATATATGTACACAAGTATGCAATCAATTGATTGAGGGGGGGTATGACTTGTGCCGAGCAAGGCCGTGTAAAGGACATTCAAATTAAATTGTAATCGTAAAAGTAAATTGTAAAAGTTTTTTTTTTGCTTACCTTTTGTTGGACAATTAGTTTATGCCACATTTACATTATACTAGTTTCTGCTATATTTACATTGCATTTGTAGTCACTAGCAGTCACTAGTTTCATTGCTGAGCCCCATGGCCCTCCTCCTCCTTGCAGGATCCAGACCTACCTGCAGTCCACGCGGCCAATCATCGACCAGCACGAGAAGCAGGGCAAGGTGCACACTGTGGACGCCTCCCGCAACGTGGATGATGTCCAAATATATGTACACAAGTATGCAATCAAATGATTGAGGGGGGGGGTATGACTTGTATGAACAGTCAAATGTCCTCTCAGTATTGTGTGTATCTAATGAACAGTAAAATGTCCTCTCAGTAATGTGTGTATCTAATGAACAGTCAAATGTCCTCTCAGTATTGTGTGTATCTAATCAACAGTAAAATGTCCTCTCAGTAATGTGTATCTAATGAACAGTAAAATGTCCTCTCAGTAATGTGTGTATCTAATGAACAGTAAAATGTCCTCTCAGTATTGTGTATCTTGTGAACAGTAAAGTGTCCTCTCAGTAATGTCTCTCTTTACCCTGTGTTTACACCCTCCAGGTGTTTGTTGACGTGAAGGTGATCTTGGACAAGGAGGGTTGAACGTGGCCAACATCTGTGCTCTTCACCAAACCTTTTTATTTGTATTTTTATCCAACGCAGTTACACTTTGTCCATTTGAATCACTTGTTTTTTTTATTCTCCTCTCCATGTCTCCTGAGGAGGTTTTGGTGTGTGCGTGTGTGTGTGCGTGTGTGTGTGTGTGTGCGAGCGTGTGCGCGTGCGTGTGTGTGCGCGTGCGTGTGTGTATCACCATTTGCATAGGAAAAACGAGTTAGCTCAGTGAGGACCTTCTTATCCTCCAGAAAGGGTCTCTGGTAAGTGTGGTGGCGTAGGTCTTACGACGCTTCCATGTCCAAGTCGTGTAGACTGGTGTGGCGTGGGGGGCAGGAGGTGCTAAACGTCATGGCGTCCACAGACCAAACGGATCCCGTGACTCACGATCGCCACACGCCTCCTTCTTAATTATATTTATCTCTCCTTAAGTGGCCAATGGCGATCGCCAGTTGTTCCAATAGGCATGAAAAACAACGGTGGTTTTATGAAACATGAACATTAATTTGGGAACAGTAGGAATGTGCGTTACGGACTCACAGAAGTATACCATGAGACTGAACGATAGTGCTCTTTTTGTGCCATGGCTAGTAAGGTCACCTTTTCTGCTTCTTTCAGTATAACTTAAAATCGATATTAACCATAGAGGGGGTAGTTTTGTTTCCACATATGAATTCAAATAAAACAATGAAACACAAATCAATGGCTTGTGATTTAATATTTTTCATATTTTCCCTCACTATCGAAGATGGACCAGAGGTTATGCTATTGCAAGATGACTGGAAGTTATGTACGTAATTGGACAACACTTGGTGGTTATATTAATGGGCCAAGGAACAGTTGATTCGATGTTGCCGCAGATCCGGATCCAGGGGACTTTCTGGTGTGCCTGAGGAATGCGCTCTGAGGGCCCTCTACTTAAGTGTTATTGATTTCATAGAATCAGATATTGGAACAAGAAATCTGTTCATATCAACTAACATGCTACAAGTAGATGCGTTTTTCGAACGTTTAATATAATTCCCAAACGTAAAATGAACATATCTATATTTAGAAACTAAAATCGATTGAGTTTCTGCGTCATGCATGCAACCGAGCCAGCAGGGGGCGACCTAACACCACTATCGCGTAACGAGCGCACTTACTATGCTGGAGGTTCAGTCCAAGGAGCGTTTGAACTCGGAGTGGAGGAATGTTTCACCCCTGCTGCGGCCGAGCGAGTCACATGTTGCCCCCCTCGAGCCAAGAGTGTCTTCTCTTAGCGCGCACACGCATTTGTGTATAGTATAATTAGTATGTAATAGTTTAGCGGCTTCTAAAGCAACTTCCATTTTTTTTTGTACTTTAGGAGTAGGCTAGTAGTCCAACATGTCAGCATCCTTGTATGGTCTAAATGGATTACATTTTGTATAGTCATTTATTTTATCGTTACTGACTATTGCTTTATAGTGGTAGTGGTTTGTAAAATAAAAAAAGTTTTTTTTTTCATAATGCCTTTTTATTTTATATATATATATATATATAGAACTATATATAAACATTTATATAAACTCTGTTGAAAAACAAATACATTGTATACTGCTTACATTCCTGAGGATGTTTTAGCTTTGCACTCTGGTGTATTTACAGCTTTTTACACTATTTAAAATAAGCATACAAAAAAGAAAAAGGTGCTTGACAAGCGAATACACGTGACCAAAACAACGGCTCCACTCGTAAGGCACTGCACATGGGGACATGAACACAAGAGGACCTCTTAGAAACGTACCACAACTTACTTTCTGCTTACGAAAATAAGAATACCTATCGCAGTAAGACATTTACCGTTTGCAAATAAGAAAAAAACATTTATAAAGTCCGCCAGCAGGTGGCTTCTGCAAATATAGATAGACATATATTATCTTTTCCCAAAAAAATAAGCCAGCCAAGAAGCAACGTCTTTCAGCATTTCACCGGGACATGTCCACTCTCTCTCTCTCTATATATATATATATAAAGGGTAGATATCCTCACACTTATGAATGATCAGGAATGACACATTCCTTTAACAGCAACATTCTGCAACCAGACGACCGCCACACACACGTTAATACAGAAACGCACATTGCCACATTCCACGTGTGTACATTCAATATTGGTCATTATCACAGAAAAGAAAGCCATGTACATCTCTCATGATGGCCAATGTAACACGGCCACACATGGAGTTCATTATTTTTTAACAAAACACATAGGATATGCGTTTTTCTTTCTCCATAACATCTCCTTGTTCACATTGAAGAGACAATACAACACAGTTGTAGATGAATAAGACCACAGTTTTGTTCAAACTTTTCCCGAGGGGAGGGGTTGGGTTGATTGGTGAGGGTTAGGGTGGTGATGGTGTTGGGGGTGGGATCAGGAGACGGTCTGGGCGGCCAGGCTGACCCCCAGGGCCGCGGGGGTCCGGCGGTACGGAGCCTTGGTGTTAGTGACGGCCCCGTGTTTCTGCCTCAGGTGGAGCCTCAGCTGACTCTTGTGTCTGAAGTGGAGGTCGCATTTCTCGCACTGTGGAGAATAAAGGGACCGTGTGTCAATTAAAAGACTCAACGACCAGCAGTATACATGCATAAATAGAATACCGAAAACGCATCCCATGGACATTCAGTCCTTTGTTCTGCTCAGTGCCACAAGGCCTTGGCCCTCTTCACTTCTCCCTCTACACAACATCTCATGGTTCCGTTTTCCACCCCCATGATGTTTCCTACCACTGCTATGGAGATGACATCCAACTGATCTTGTCGTTTCAAACAGCTGCCAACACTATTGTAAGTCGCTTTGGATAAAAGCGTCTGCTAAATGACTAATGTAATGTTTCCCCTGTCTGACACACAAGTGGAGGCTGACCAACATCTCAAGAGTGGATGTTGATGCACCACCTAAAGCTCAATTCAAGTTGGTCGTCATTTGATCGTTCTCGGCAAACATCGCATTGGTGACGCGCTCCTGCAGATTCCTCCCCGACAAGGATGGATGGACGATTTACCCCTTCCTCACTGACAAGGCAGCGCAGGTGCTCATCCAGGCTCTTGTCATCTACCGCCTGGACTACTGCAGCTACATCCTCGCTGGTGCCCCGGCGACTGCCGTCAGACCATTGGCACTTGTGCAGAAAGCTGCTGCTCGTCTGGTGTTCGACCGCCCCAAGTTCTCCCACACCTCTACCCTTCTCTGTTCTCTACACTGGGCTCCCTGGAGCTGCTCGCATCCAGTTCAAGACCCTGGTGCTAACACCGAGCTACGAGTCGATCGATCAGACAAAAATAAACCAAAGGAACACTTATTTTCAACGCAGAGGCTGGGTTGAGCCAGGGTCTCAGAGCGGATATCCCTTTAGGATTAGCCCTGGTTACCACAGAGTGTGTATCTATTGATAGCCAGTTGATTTACAGGGGGGGGAGAAGAAGGGATTTGCACGAAGGGTTTGGCCAGCTGACACACACAATTACTAGGAGAGAGAGAGAGAGAGAGAGTCAGAGGCAGAGACTGTGAGAGTTAGAGAGAGAGGCTGAGTAAGTGAGTGTGTGAGTGAGAGAGAGAGAGAGGGAGACTTACGTGGTAGGGCTTTTCGCCCGTGTGGATGCGCATGTGGCTCTTGAGTGTCTGGAGGTGTCGGAAGTGTGTGCCGCAGATTTCGCAGGGGTACGGTTTCTCCCCGGTGTGGATGAGCACGTGAGCACGGAGATGGGCCACCTGGGAAGGAAGGAAGGAAAGTAAATAGATATGTTAATTACCAATAAAAACGTTTCCTGATGAAAATGTATCCATCTAAATCGTATCGCAGATGCTAGCTGTAGACAATTGTATTAGGCTGGTTAATGGAATTGCAGCAGGCGAGGAAGGAAATAAACAAAATGTCTGATAGAATTGATTAAAATACTTTGACCAATGCCACCAGTAGACCGCATGAAAGTATAATTGAGTTTAACTTCATAATATAAGTGAAGGAGACAGGAAGAAGCGAAGCGAATAACCAAAAGTAGGCTTTAAAACCTTTTTTCCCCTCGGGAAAAGAAAATAGATTTCATCAGGGTTTCTCCATTAGGTCAGTGTGTTGTTGAACAGAATCACGTCTTTGTACTTACTTGTACGAACCGGGAGCCACAGGTCTCGCATTTGTAGGGCTTCTCCCCTGAGTGGATGCGTGTGTGTGTCTTCAGGTTGGCCGGCCGGTTGAACTGAGCGCCGCAAATGTTGCAGTGGTACGGCTTTGCGCCTGAGGAAAGGAACAGGAAATGTTAAAAAATGATTTTCTATGTACAGCTTTATTTGACTATAATACTCTATAGAACTACTTAACAAGAGGGCGTTCTGTAGAGTGTATACCTCTGCCACGGTAATAAGATGGATCCATGGATCCGGATCTAACTATCAACTATCCACCAAGTTGACAGATTATGTAAATAACTTTAGTTATTTACATAATTATTACATAGTTATTTTGCAGATAGACAGACAAAGATATATATACAAACATAAATCTATATATTAGAGAGGCATGACCATCATCAAACAGGCACAGATGCGCTAGTCCTTACCGGTGTGGACCGTCTTGTGGCTGGCCAGGTTGCCCTTGTAGCGGAAGGCAGCCTGGCAGCAGTCACATCGGTAGGGCTTGTCGCTGTGGTCCTGCAGCATGTGGCTCTTCAGGGCGTGTGCCTCGGTGAACTTGGAGTCACACTCGTTGCAGAAGAACGCGTTGCCTTCTAGAAGAAAAATAAAGTGTCAGTGAATCCCAGGCTTCCTCGACAGTGGAAAATAATAGCATTTTATTCAATGTCATTCAACAGGGCAGGCGAGGCGATGCATTGTCAGAGGGACTCACCCGAGCTGGAGTGGTAGTTCTCAGAGAGGACCTTGTTGGGGTCCTCGCTGCTGTAGGAGCCGGGGGAGTAGGGCTCCATGTCCGCTCGCTGGGGGCTGTCGTAGCCACACGACGAGCAGCGCAGGTGGCTGGAGGAAGAAAACACCACACCACATTACATTACATACCCCAAAACCGTATGTATGAACTTGATGGAAAGCAGAGACGAGGGGGGCGGTTAGTTTACCTGATGTCCCGGGTGCAGCAGTCAGAGTGGCGAGCCACGGGTGACACGGGCGGGAACCCCTGGTCCTCGGTCCCCGTCTCTCCCACGGGGGGATCCTCGCCGTTTGTGTCCGAGTTCCCGCTCTTGTAGAGGCTGGATGTGCCGAAGAACGCGCCGCCGCTACCGCTACCGCTACCATCCGGGCCCCGGTCCTCGTCTCCTCTCCCGGCCGCCCGGTTCATGACGATGAAGCGGTACTTCTTCCAGTTGTGCGCCTTGGCGGCGGCGTCGTCGTCCCCGCCGCCACCAAGGCGGCTGGCCGACGGCCTCTTGAGGCTGAGGGCGGCATTCCTGCTGCTGCTGGACTCGGTGGGGGAGTTGGGGTGACCGTCCGACCGCAGCGGGCTCTGGGGGCTGCAGATCACAGAGCCCTTGCCGAAGGACTGCACCGCCGGGTACCGCGCTGACACCGGCTCCTCCTTGGTCTCCACGTGGTGGACGGAGCTGATGGGCGCGGCCGTGGCAACGGGAAAGTGGCTGCCGAGGAGGAGGCGTGCGTCCGCCTGCTGCTGCTGCTGCTGCTGCTGCCTGCCTGTTGCTGCGACAGCGGTGGCCGGGGCTGGGTGGGCGTAGACGTGGTAGGAGCCTGACGTGTTGATGCCGCTGACCACGCTTGGGACATACTGCAGCGGGGACACGGTGTGGCTGGAGCGGAGGTTGGTCTCCGTCTCGCCGAGGGGCCTCAGCGCCGAGGCCGCCTCCTCCCCCTTCAACAGGTAGACTGAGCCGCCGCGCTCGCCTTCAAACCGCGTCTTCAGAGAGCTCCTCAGTTTCCTGGAGAAACGGGACAAATTAATAAAGGATACTTATGAATACGGAGTATTTTACAATGTGGTCGTGGCTACGAGGGTGCTTCCGACCGGCCTTACCTGGACTCTATGAACCTCTGGCAGGTGTCCACTACATGCTCCATCTGGAGGTAGAGGGCCGTGCCCATGGTGGCCTCCACCAGGTCCTCATTGAGGTTGAGGCTGGACGTGTACATGAAGTCCAGTAGGATGGAGAAGCCCGTGGGGTCCACTTTGTGGTCCAAACTGACCATACTGAGGTCAGCCTTCTCCATGAAAATCGAGTAGAAGAGCCCACTATGAGCAAAAGAGTTAGAGGTGGTTAGCTAGGCGATATTAGGACTACCTAGCCACATAGCATGGCTTCCCAGAAGCTGCCATTTTACTTCCTCAATTGACAAGACTCACAATAAAGCGAGTTCTAAAGGCAATTTCAGTGGGGGCATTGCATTGCATCCTCATGGAAAACGATGCCACAACTGATATAAAAACAAGAACCATGGATGGGGGATGTGATTGAGCACACCTGCACGCTACCAGGATGGTCTTGTGAGCGCTGAAGCGCTGGCCGTCCACCTGGACCATGACGTCGGTCAGGATGTTCCGGCTGCGGAGGCGGTTGAGGTTGAGCAGGACGTCGCCCGCGTGGCGTGTGAACTGTATGCAGCCATCAGCTGTGGTGGCCATGCCGTCACAATCTGGACAAGAACAGTGGAAACGTAAGTGAAACCACATCCTCGAACACGCATATGCCTTACTAAGCACAAAAAAGCCACACAAGCTTCAGAAAAACATGGGAAAATATTTCCTTGTGAATATACAATTATCAATCCAATCCAACAGTTTTTGTCTGATGTTTTTTTTTTTTTACACCGTACATAACGTGTTATGAATGCATGTGATCGCTAGATGGCAGTGCTATGAAGGTGAAGAGCAGAGTATTTCTCAGACAAACACATTTTTTCTTTATTTGGCCGAAAGTCTAAAATAAGAATACGTCACTAATACAAATATGTTGTTATCAGAGAGTCAAGTTTTAACATAAGCTGTAACGTTTGTTAGCCGTTTTCCAAAGAGACCACAACACCCCCAACTCAAATGACTGCATGACCATTTTTACTAAAAAAAAGTGAAAACTCGACGTGTTGTTTTGAACTTGAAACTTTGTGTCCGCACCTTCTTACAATAATAATACCGCTAATGACTATAGATCAATTAGTCACTATCGAGCGACTAAATGATCGAGCGAATCTGCAGGGCTGGTGTAGCCCAACGACTGTTGTTATTTTTTTGAGTGGTTTACGAATGTGTTTCGCGTTTAGCACATTCCGTCCTGGGTGCAGACCGAGCAGCGTGCCAATATTACGAGTAGGTTTCCTGTTCCGCGATATAAGTAGAGCACACCTTATTTACCCTTTAGCATTTACTGACACACGAGAGTGGCTGGTTAAGTTATTTATATCGTGAAATGTTAAACTATGAGCCAGATTTACGTTAGATCTGGTTTCTAAGGGGTCCAAGCGAGCTTTATTTATTTTTGATTTTTTTACGTGTGGCTGGCCTCGACTAATACATTGGAAGTGGAGCACGAGGCTACTGTAACAAGCATCTAAAATGTGCATTAGTCTCGCTCTCCAAAGCGGTGTGAAAAACGCATTCATAGTGGATTCATAAATCGACAATTAAATCAATATTGGCGATAGAGCATGCATGCAAATTGAAGTAGGCAATGTATATTAACATGCCCCAATAACATGTTGCGCGGTAGAGCAAGACATAAGGAACGCCGTTTTGTACATAGATCCCCTCCATATGGCTATTGAAGAGCCTACAACTGTTACCGTGCAAACAGAAGACATATGTATTAAACGTCACTAACACGCCCTCATTCAAAAGTCATCTTTAGTTATCATGGGGTTAGCGATCAAAAAATGTACACGTTAGTTTAGAAGTTAAATTCTACCATCTCAAAATTATAATGCATAAACACATTGAATATTGAACATTTAAACTGTGCATAATCTAGCCCCAGAGCTACAAGCGCAGCCCAATGCGCCTCCGCAAGTGCATAAGTCTTCTGACATAATACTGAGAAAAATAGAAAAAATCACCTTGTACAAGGTTCCTCGAAACTTTGTGCATCACCAGTTCTGAGAATCCAGTTCTAAGAAACCCGACGGTTTAATTCTCGGAATTTCACCAGAAGACCGTACCATTTTCAGAGAGGTGGGGAGTCGCTTTTGTTGTCCGTTACATTTCATTCGCGAATCAATCATAATTATTATTATTATTGCGTAGGAACGTAATATGCGTTTCTGTTTATATCGTATTGTATGTCTTAATGTGAATAATGAAGATACAACACTGTATGTTCGCAGTCATAAGCAGTAGTATATACCCCCTTTGATGGAATGACCCAAATGCAAGGTCATCTGATCCAAAAGTAGAGCTTACGAGTGTACTCTAGGAGTACATGTATCGCCTTCTTCTGCTATGACTAAATATGTGTTAAAACAAGTCGACCTTATTGATGTTTTTCCGCTGGGTCTCTCTTTGGCTTGATTTTAGTTCATTTTTCTTCTCAGGTTTATGCGATTGGATTAGCGGTGTTTTCCCCCCCGGATATATGTTGTTATTTGATATATATTTGATTGTACATTATACGATGTTTTCGTAGCGTATAGTTGCCATGAGATGCTTGGTGTTTCGTCGCGTTTTCCGTGGATACCTTTTTGCTTTGGCACACGGGATCTTAATGAGCACGTAATCATATCACATTTCTGTTTGCTTTTTTCTTCCACTAAAACAATTGACATCAGTTGTTTGTGTTGAACCCTATCAAGACTAGGCCTATGTTTTAAACTGAAAAACTATTTTCGAGATGGTTGGCTGCTATTTATGTCCTCAAAGGATCAAAAGGCAGACTATTGTTATGCACACTGTCCACCAATTAGCACAGCACTTGTGCAGTGCAACTGAATAGTTTGGGGTTTGGGGAGATTATTTAATTACAAACAGCTTTGCTTTAAGAATTGCAGCCTATTACAGATTACGAGTAGCCCTGGCCATTTGAAGTCCTTCAACAGTGGCTTGACAACAAAGTTGACATGGTTTGGCATCTATGTCATAATACTAATTTATAGCTGTCAACCAACAGATGAGCATTCCTGGCAACCTATAAAAACCAAAGCAACCGTCATGGAGAACATAAGTCAAAGTCTTTGGTTCAGGCCTTTCGCAAACGAAAACATCTGCTTCACCGGTCCAGTTTGACAGGTTTAAATAACAGCAGTGCAGGTGACCATGGCAACTATAATGTCTATTTCTAGTTCCCTGTGCTTTTCCTCTTCACCTCTCTCCCCCCCCCCCCCCCCCCCCCTCAACCACACACACATGGGATTTTGTTCATCTCCTAAGTAACTCCACAGAACAAGACGTGCTTAATGATTCAACGGTATAAAATAAGGACAAATGTGACTGATTAACAGCGCTGTTGGAGACGGAGCGAGTGGGCCTGGTGTTGATGCGGGCCATGATGTTTTCTTATCTCTCGCTGTTATTTTCCACTGAGAGAGAGAGACAGAGTGAGCCATTTTGTTACTGAGGTTGATTGTTGTTGTCTCTTTTTATCTTTCTCTTTTTTTTTCCCCCATCTTGAACCTGACACATCGGAGCGAGCCTATTGGCCAACCCCTCCTCACTAACTCAGTAAAGGATGATTGTCCCAGACAAGCTTACTGATTAGCCCAGAGATCAACATTTTAAAGACACACAACATACACACACAAAGAATTCTTATCACAAACTATTGACTTTGTCAATAATAAATGTCAATGTCAAAATGTATTATCATTGATATTGTGGCTGCTGAGAATCTCCATAACTGCTGACCATGCTGACAAAATACCATAGCCTACTGTGTGCCAAAAAAATACAATTTTCCATAAGTCAATAATCTCTAATTTCCATATTAAATGTAAACATCTCAAAATCTCCAACTATCAGCCGTTCAATATGAGACTTAGACTACCTATGTTGTTTGATTTGTGATCTGGGTTTCTGTGTAATATTCCCCTCCCCCTCTCACGAAGGGGCCTGACCTCTAGGTCCAGACTCATACAAATATCAACGGGCCTTTCCCAAAACATGACCCAGGCACATGGTTGCCTGACAGGGTTCAAAGGTCATGCAAGTCAAATACAGCCTCAGAAAAACACGAGCCCCGGTCCCTTGCAGATAACAGGAAGAGAGAAAAGTGTTTGTGGTCGGTAAACTATACTTGACGGTTGAAGAGATGAACCAGGCAATTCATAAAGATATGATTGATTCAGTTTATTTGTATCGCTTCGAAGGGAGATTCTTAAGAATTCTTTCATTAAAAAGGGTGTTTTTTTATTTTTATTTTTAGAAGGCCTACGAATGAACAAATTTAGACCTGCCTAAAGACATTATAATGAAAGATATCAAACAAAGTAGGACCCCCGGTTAAATTAGACAGATGTCCCATTGTTCGTGGGAAGGGCTAGCTCAAAATACACTCGGTGGACACAAAGAAGAATCAATTGATGGACTAAAACATGTGATATCTGCTCACAGATGTTAGTGCCCACCACGCAAAACAAAACATTGGGACAAACTTGTGACTCTGCCAAACCAACCCTCAAAATTGCGGTGGGAAATAGCTGACTGTCCCACGGAGCAAGAACTAAGGCCCCTTCGATTTTAACTACTTTGAAGTGAAAATAACCGCAAACATGGGAACAGTCTTATACGCTGACGCAAACGTTGAGACTATGATAAATAGCCCCTGTCAGTTCACCTAAAAGTAATAATGGCAACTCGACTCTTTGAACTGTTTAACCTGTTTCGTGGCAGAGCGCAACACCAGCATGCTAAACGGGTTGTTGGTATTTTTGAAGCTCCCTACTCAAACATGTGATTTGAAGAGTAAAAACACTAACACGCACGCTAACATGGTTGGCCTACTTCTCAAATATATAGAATATGATGATCGAATAATGAATGAATGACATATCTTATAATTTCTTCGAGGAGGACTTTAGCCTGGGTCTTGACTAGGACGGGGGTCAACGACAGGCTCCATGGGGGGGGGGGGGGGGTAAAAATAGCCCACAGCAATGCTCCAACCTAGTGTTAATATGTTACACATGGAAAACTACCAGAGGGCCCCCTGACACCTCGGTGATTTCTCTGTTGCTGTTTTGTCCGTACTACAGCTTAGGGAAACTACCAGTGCCCTAAGGAGGACTGCGTGAGGTAGGGAGGAGGAGGATGAGGAGGAGGAGGAGGAGGAGGAGGAGGAGGAGGAGGAGGAGGAGGAGGAGGAGGAGGAGGAGGAGGAGGAGGAGGCTGCGACGGAACCAACGAGAGTGTTGTCTCTGTATGCTAATATAAAAGTAGGCTTTCTTGGTGTGTCAGTGTTGCGAGACACTCGCTAGGTTGTGAATCCACAGGGTGATGAAGCAGGGAAGATCGTCAATGACAAACAAGTGTTTGCAGTCTTGTGTGTGTGTGCGCGTGTGTGTATGCGTGTGTGCCTGTGTGTGTGTGTGTGTGTGTGTGTGTGTGTGTGTGTGTGTGTGTGTGTGTGTGTGTGTGTGTGTGTGTGTGTGTGTGTGTGTGTGTGTGTGTGTGTGTGTGTTAGAGAGAACATAAGCCTACAGTTCGATAAAGAATGGATGTTTTATAGCTACTTGTGAAAAGTAAAACAATATTCTACAGGAACCTTTCATTTGAATTGTAGTTTTACTTTTACTTTGAAACAAACCCCTGTTTGTTCTGTCTTCTCTGCGTGAGCTGAAACTCCAGTATCATTTCCCTGGCAACGAATAAAGAGCGCCAGCAAGCGAAAGAGCGAGCGTCACTGACATATAAATAGGGGCTCCGGAAGATGATGGACGAGGGAAGGTTACCCAAGGTAACGCAATATAGACATACGTCCTTTGAGAACGATGCGTATGTGACAACTATTGGACCATAATGTGAATAATTCAACAATAACGCGCGGCACAGTGTACGTTACAACTGAAAAAAATAGACATGCCTTTAACATGTTGGCGCTCTCATTTCTAGTCGTGGTTAAACAATCCCTTGCATTTCTCACGTGTGTGTGTGTGACATGTGCAAGTGTAATACGATCGAGTTCCGCTGGGATCACATCAGCTGATCCCTGACTTGCGTCACCCTGCAATGCTCTGGCCTTAAGCGATGAATGAAGCAAGACCTCATACTGTTTGTTTTCATTTTCAGTGCAAGTGTGTGTGTGTGCGCGCGTGTGTGTGTATATGTGTGCGCGCTCGAGTATATGCGCTTGTGTGTGCGTGTGTGTGTGTGTGTGTGTGTGTGCGCGCGCGCGCATGCACGTGTGTGTCTGATTTAGAGCCGTCATACAATATGAATGAGGTAATGGCACAAAGGGCAAAGTGTTGAGCAATCATAAACACATTGCGTAGTCCATCATTTAAAGAGATAAGAGTCGTTGGATGATCACACACAGTCCAAAAGTCCATCCATGAGCCCAAATCCCCTAATAAGCGGAATAAATCAAATGCGTTTATTCAACTAATAATCCTCATCATTATCATCATCAAATGCATTTAGCTTAGTATAGAGGCGAAGCAGACCGCTGAGCTGCTGCGAGGTCTACTTGTCAATGTGTCCAGCGACGGGTCTCTCTGTTGTGTGATTTAGTTTTACAATGGGTGATTTGATACATTAACCCCTTTAGCATTGTTGTGTCTTTGTCAAAAGCGAATGGTCCAGTGGAATTTCAGTTTTATAACCCAACCCGGGCCGGGGCCCATTCAAAACCGGTCAAGGTTTTGGAAGGAATTAAGAGAGAACACAGATTTGCTGTTTTTTTATACACAGGAAAACATCCACACAGAGGGGGAGGGGGGGTTCCCACAAACAACACGAATGACTTCACGGGCGAGACGATGCATTCATGCATTGACTCCCGGTTGTCGTCTCCCGGCAGCTGAAAATGTCACTGGGTGAAGAAGAAGAAAGAAAAAAAAAACATTCCAGGTCATCACTTGTGTTCAGCGCGGAGAAGCACCAGGAGCTGGGGGGTAACCGGACCTGGATGTAAACAAGCGTCTCTCTAGCGCCTGCGAGGTGGTGGGGACGTGTGAAGAGAAGAGAGGCGGTGCCTCACACGAGACATGGACTCAACCTATTTGGACAGCGGCCATGTAACGAGAGGAGGGAGGGGGAGGGGGAGGGGGGGAGGGAGGGAGGAGAGAGAGAGAGAGAGAGAGAGAGAGAGAGAGAGAGAGAGAGAGAGAGAGAGAGAGAGAGAGAGAGAGAGAGAGAGAGAGAGAGAGAGAGAGAGAGAGAGAGAGAGAGAGAGAGAGAGAGAGAGAGAGAGGATGGTTGCGCCGGTCTTGGGCAGTGTGTTTGACAACCGTAGCCAAGACGGTGGCGGCGGTGGAGGGAGGAAGGGGGGGGGGGGATCAGTTAGCGGGCGAGGTGCTGTTGCGTGACCGGCAGACAGACGGGAGGAAACCTAATAAGAGGCGTCGAAGGTGTGGAAAGAGCCAGTGACAGCATCGATACAGCGCTACCGTTAGCGCGTGCACGTTAGCGCGCCATCAGCCTTTTCACCAATCGCCGATTCAAGGCGATTGGTGAAGCCATATGTGATATGATAGTGTATGATAGTGTAATGTAATATGAATGACAATGTTATGAAAGTGGCAGCACTCCTAGCAGTTCAGTAGGCGCACTGCCTGGGGATAAAAACTATCCTTGAACCTGGTAGTACTTGTACGCATGCTGTCAGTGACTTGGGGGGAAGATTTTCTGGAATCTTTGGAAACCATGACAACTGAATGCATTCTTTTTTTTTCTTTTACTTCTGCATTTTCACTTCCCCCGTATAGCGTTGAGGGTGCATTTGGCTTGAGTTGTCATGGTTTCCCCAAAGATTGTAGACTTAGTTCCACAGCTGACCAATATGGTCGCTAGGTTAAATAAGGTATATGGGCTTTACCCTTTAAGCTATAGTCCCATGCACCTTTTTACTTCACAAACACACACACTCACACTCACACTCTCACACTCACACTCACACTCACACACACACACACATTTGACATTTGCCCCTCGGAGCTCATGGTACTTTCATGCACGTATGATGTGCAGTGATGTATGTGCCGCGAGGATGACAATATTTCATTTCTAAACAGCTGTTTCTCTGAACATCAACCCTCACTGACCTTTTCCTCCAGAGCCAGAGGTTTGGGTTCACATATGGTCTTAGGTGGTGGTGGTGGTGGGGGGGGGGGGGTGTACGCACAAGTGAAAGGAAAGATCACATTCCTTCTGCCAACACAAACACTCTGGACGGGAATTCATAATCTGTAGCCTTACCTCTGTTATAGTGTTTTAGACACAGATCCTCTGGAGAGGAGACAACACAAGCTGCTATGAATGTCAACAGGTTTGCTTTGTTTGAATTATTTGCCAAACTCTGCGTATTTCGGGCTAAGAAGAAGAGCACAATCCATCCATCCACTTTTTTGGTTGGAGTTGTTCAAATCTTATGGGCCTTAAGAGTGAACTAAAAAAGACAATACAAACCACAAACCACCAGGTGTATCACATACGAGCACATAAACAGAAGCACTAGTTATTATCAGGTTATTGCGATGGCGATGTTGCATTTTTCCCAAAACTGACAGTGTAGTGTGCTCAGGGGAGCCGTATCCTTAAAAGCGGCCGGCTCCACTCTGCACAGCTCCTCTCACTACGACAAAAAACCTAATTATTTTTTTATCACCGCTGTAAAGTCTGTGGCTTGGCATTAAAACAAATAATATGCGTGACTATTTTATTGAATAAGCGGGTAAGAAGAAGCTAATAGCACCAAAGTGGAAAGACAATGTTTATTTTATAATAAAACAGAACGGCTGCCTCCGCCACCTAGTTAATATCACTGTTTTGTCTTCCTTTCTCTTCCCCCCTCCCCCCCCCCCGTCGGTGGGTTGATGGATGAGGAGGGTGTGGGGTGATGGGGATGGGGGGAGGGGGGAGCGCTCAGGGCAAAGTTGCGCACACAGCGCGCACTTCTGTTGAGATGACCGCCGTTTCCTAGGGAATGCGCACTTACTCGCAATAGCGGAGACGGCGTGTTGTGCAACAACTTCGAAAAGAACAACAACAACCCACAATCTTTTCGTTTCCTTTTAATTACCAACCGTCAGAGCACTGGCTGATTGAGCTTCGGCGCTCAATGACCGCAGCCTTCCACAGGAAATGCTATTCGTCATGAGTTGGAAAAAAAACAAACATTTTTTTGAACAGTTCCCTTAATAGACTTACATTTCCTTTTGAGTTATTATTAAGCTAAACTGTACTATTCACCAAAAAAATTATCCTCTTTCTTGGCGCACAATGGAAGACGTCAAACGTGTTTAATGTTGAATTTAGGGCTGCATGCAGGCGTCTGTTTCGGCCGCTGGATGCGACGCAAACGCGTCTGAGAGCGAAGCGTGAAGACTTCTCGAGCGAACCTGAAGAAAACACGACAAACAGGAAATCACACACCAACGGCTACATCCTGAACAGCTGGGAGGTAATGGTATATACACGTATCTTTCGGTATGTGTTTCGATTCGCCCATTCACCACCCTTCATACCTGATTTCGTCACACGCAAGAGGGTCTATAGAGAGCATCTGTAGAGCAAGCCATTGAAATCCCCCCCCCAAACAGCAGCCACATCTTTCTGTGGAAAAAGGATGAATCACTCTTAACCACAGACACACTCACGCGTAAACACAACCGGCGGGGTGCTGCACACACACACAAACACACACGCAGGCACACACGCAGGCACACACACGCACGCACGCCTGCACGCACGCACGCACACACACACAAACGCACACACACGCAGGCACGCACGCACACAGACACACGCACACACACACACACACACATACACACACACACATACACGCACACACGCAGGCACACGCACACACACACACACCTGTACACCATAAATGGCTGTACATACACACATTGATCGTAACCCTCAGCATGGTGTGTGTCGAGGGGAAAGAGAGGAGAGAGGGAGAGAGACAAAGATAGGGAGGGAGAGAGAGAGGGAGACAGACACGAGACAGACAGACAGGAAGCGAGAGATACAGGGAGAGAGAAAGAGACTGAGAGAGAGTGAGACAGAGAACGAGTCATAATGGCTCCCTGCTGTTCACCTGTGTTTCTCCTGATGACTCTCTTCTGTCTCAATGTCCAGACAGGCACACATGCACACACACACACACACACACACACACACACACACACACACACACACACACACACACACACACACACACACACACACACACACACCACACACACACACACACACACACACACACACACACACACACACACAGGCAGCTAAATAGTCAGGTGGGCTGACAGGTGGAACAGGAAGGAAGCAAGGAAAGAAGAAAGGAGGCAACAAATGTTGAAAGGAGTCTGTGTGTGTGTGTGTGTGTGTGTGTGTGTGTGTGTGTGTGTGTGTG
Source organism: Muraenolepis orangiensis (assembly GCA_027704905.1). NCBI lineage: Eukaryota > Metazoa > Chordata > Actinopteri > Gadiformes > Muraenolepididae > Muraenolepis > Muraenolepis orangiensis. The sequence goes on along the minus strand of CM051005.1, from coordinate 16,442,543 downwards.
TGTGTGTGTGTGTGTGTATGTGTGTATGTGCCTGTGGTCTGTGCACATATTTGAATGTGTGTGTGTGTGTGTGTGTGTGTGTGTGTGTGTGTGTGTGTGTGTGTGTGTGTGTGTGTGTGTGTGTGTGTGTGTGTGTGTGTGTGCTGTGGTGTCGTGTGTGTGTGTGCTGTGTGTGTCTGCTACGTGGGTCATGAGTGCGTGTGTACGTGTACGTGTGACACGCGTGCACGCGTGTGTGTGAACATGCCATGTGTGTGTGGGTGTGTGTGTGTGTGTGTGTGTGAACATGCGTGTGTGTGTGTGTGTGTGTGTGTGTGTGTGTGTGTGTGTGTGTGTGTGTGTGTGTGTGTGAACATGCGTGTGTGTGTGTGTGTGTGTGTGTGTGTGTGTGAACATGCGTGTGTGTGTGTGTGTGATTGTGTCACGTTGTGTCAGATGAGCAGGTCGATGCGAGGGAAACGTAGCACAGGGGTTAAATTGGTGGAACAGGGAAACATGGGGTGATTATAACAGGGAAACAGGCCGTGGAGAGAGATGGCCTCGCCGCTGCTGGGCTGCCCTTCAATTACAGCTTGTCCTTAGCGCTGGGGCTCTGCCTGCTGTTAATCAGATGAGTCAAGAACACAGTGTACAGGGCAGGGGGACGGACGGACGGACGCATGAATGGAGCCCCTGCTCCTGGGGCCTCTAATGGCAGCGCCACAGTCCATTACAGTTTGTTTATTGCTATATATTCCACCCCGCTCTCATCAGCTGTTGTTGGTAGACACACCAGGTCCGAGGCATGGGGGGGGGTGGATGCACGTTGTCGCGTTACCTTGGGAAATGATTGACCTGAGCATGCATTTATTGCGGTGTAATGCACACTCTCTCTAATCCCCTCCCCCCCCCCTCCCCCCCCCGCCCCTCTTTGTTCCACTTACTGGGACGTAAGGAGGAGGAGGAGGAGGAGGAGGAGGAGGAGGAGGAGGAGGAGGAGGAGGAGGAGGAGGTGGGTGTGACGTCAACCACCAGCTATAGCTAACGGTTTGTTTGGTGCTAGAACAGTGTTGTTGTTGTGGTTGTGGACAGTGTGCCTGACATTGTATGATCTTGTCTAGAACCGTGTATATATATATACTATATATATACTACATACATACAGTATATATATTTACAATCATATGTCTGCACTCTGCAGGGATTCAATGCGGTGTTGAATAGAGTTTGAAAGGTTTTTTACACATTTCATACGCATTCCGCAGACGAGTTCCATCTAAACAGACTGAGGCACATTGATTGATAATCATTAGAAGAAGGATTATTATAACAATGCCGAGATACAAAGCTCGTCCTTCGAATAAAAAGTTAAGCAGAGCATAACAGAAGAATACAGAGAGAGAAAGATTAGCTTCACATGACTGCAGTGCAGAGCCAGAGGTCCCCTGCTGAGACAGAACCAGAGAGCCGTTCCAAGGCTCTGGTTCTGGTCAAATGAAACATTACATTTCAATACTTTCCAAGACGTTCAGAGAATTTTCCGAAGCGAGTGAAACGTAAAGCCCTTTTTTTTTTACCTTGTTTTATTTTTTCTCTCTTTTTCGTCGCATCTTTTAATTGAAATATCCCTTGATCCATTATCCATCCTATCCATTTTCCCTGTCAGCAGTCATTTGGGGAATTTAATTAAATTTGTTCATCGAAATTCTTCCACTGGGAAATTGTAAAAGGCAATCAAGAGCTGGATATTATAAAAAGAGCAGAAAATAACCCAAAAAAGAAATTAAATACAAAAGTTATTAAAAAAATATGTTTAACAGTAGACTGTTCTCAGCCTCACTAAACTGTCAATGTTAAATGACTACATGCAAATGTACGGTCAGGGATGGTAATGGCAAGAAGCATCCTGAAATACTACAGGATGTGCTTGATAGTTTGGACAAAAATACATTTGTTGTACAACATAGCGATATGGGTAAGTTCGATTAAGGAATCAGTATACTTCTATGTTGGCCTTTTGGCAGTTGCTGATCCTTTTATTAAATATTTTCTTTAACATTTGAATCAGATCATAATTCTTTGCATTTGGTGGCCAACGCCCTTTTTTTCACAACCATCAATGGTTGCCCACATCAAAGCATGTGTCCCCCACATGGGTATAGGACTGGGTAGATTGGATTAAAGTTGGAGGAATTGATTTATGAAGAAGGGCACCTCCTCAACAGGGTTTTCATAACTCCTGCCTCCTGCCTTCCCCAGACAATGGGCGGAGGATCGTGAACTTGCTTTCCGCTTCGAGTGCAGACGCGCCCAGCCCCCGGGCGTGTGCGGGCGTGTGTAAGCCGCACCGCAAATCCAATTGATTTAGATTTTCTGAATACCAGAGGATGCGGTATTTTGCCCTAGAGGTGTTGGCAGGCCGTAGTCATTAATATAATAATGTGACATAACTGTTAGGGATGGGGGGTGGGGGTGGGGGTGTGGGGGGGAGAACGGCAGGTGGTTTATTACACTGCAGTGT
>CM051005.1:16330043-16437543 GCA_027704905.1 Muraenolepis orangiensis | reverse complement strand
ACCCATATGAGTCACATGGGCTTACATGACCTCGCAAGGAAGGAAAAAAAGGGAAAAAAAGAAAGTGTTCCCCAGCCCAGCAAGCGTGTCTATTTCCATTTGTCAGAATGAATTCCCACCCTTACTACCAAACCAACATGCTAAAACATGCAGGCTAGGCCATCCACTTGTTCCAAATGATACTAATTGTTCCAATATAATCCTGCATAACAGATGTAATCGTTTTAGCTCATTCCGCTCCCGCGGGGGTTAATAAGGTCACCCACGTAGGGCGGCCTGTGGCCACCTTCTTTCTATCTGCCGCAGATTAAGCCATCAGGCCGATCTGATCCAGTAGCCACGGCTTACCGTGGCTACTGTATGGAATCCCTACGGAGACGGCATGGCTTGTAATTGATTCAATAAACAGCCTAAAAAAATGTTACAAACATGGCAGATAATTGAATGCGTAAGTAGAATAGCTATAAGAATGAATACAAAGGTTGCAGTGTATAACATAGACACACGTAATATGGTCGTTAAGAGGTTTTGAGAGATGGTCAGTTGACGATGTGCACTCATATAGTCCTGAACATGTCTTACGGATCTTAAAGCAATCCATTTTGAGTCAATAATACTAGACCTATTGGTTATTTGTTTGTATGTTTATTGTGTTTGTTTGATCCCGTCCTCTGAGCCAATCTCCATTTTACATTTTGTAAAAGCAGTTGGACCACTAGATGAGCAGTTGGACCACTAGATGAACAAACAGTTGGACCACTGTCTCCGTACACATGCATTACAATATGTACATGATAGGTTCCAGAGCAGCTGCAAACAACTTCATCACCGTAGATGTAAAATCATTTGAAAATGATGCAGCAAACTTTTATATCTTGAATACATTGAAAACAAGTACGGCAATATATAAGTCTAAATGGAAAACAACAGTGGGTTTAGTTGCTGACATATATAAATACAGAGAAACATTATTATTCTAGACCCTCTATGTCCATTCATGGAGTCTTCTACTAAACTCGCTACCAAACTGCACTTCTTCACAATAGGAGATGTAGGAAATTTGTCAACCTCATTCTTGACATGGTTTTTCCAGACTGTTAAAAGCTTCAAAGGCACCCTGAATGCCTTTCATAGCTATTGACCAAAGATGGTTTACATTTCTCCGTAACGTGTTGCACATCAAGCGTTCTTGCCGCTAGCAGGGAAATCCTATACACCTGCTGCCCTCTTGTGGCCATTGTGTGCACCTACAAAAGTCAGATTTGCATAATAAGTTTGTGCATTACGGTAATCTTTTATCGTTCATATATTTACATATTCAAAATATGTTATTATACATTTATATATGCAATATTTGTTCTCTGTCAATGTAAATCTCTTGTAAATAGGTACTGTTGTTTACTATGAAACGTGCCTGACGGTGAAAAACAAAATCCCAATAAACAACGATATATAAGGACGACTCTTCCTATTCCAAGGTCGGTTTAATTCGTGTGCTCAACATATGAACAACACAAAGCCCCACTCACTGCTACAACAAACCAAAAACACCAGGCACACCAAACTAAGGGTTTTGCGCCCCTTAGCAAAATGAGTAGTAGGAAGGTGTTTGTCTTATTGACTTGACACTTGTGTTGTGCACTATACTATACATGTGGTAACAGACAGGTCCGGACAGGTACCCTGTGATCCGAGGTATGCGCTACACTAGAGCCTGTGAGAGCCACTCCCTGACCGCTTGCCATTTTCCCCCGCCTGGGGCTAAGGGTTTTTTCTCGATGTTTTTTTTTTTCCTCAAAGCCTCAGAGTTTCAGCTGGTGTTCCCACCCAGTGGATATTAGGGCTGATCACATTTCTTTCAGGAAGATTCGTGTTCTGTACAAGTGTGTTCAATTTAGCTTTTTTTTCTTTGAGAAATGTGTTGTTGTTTTTTTACTCAATTTTATAATTTGAAGATTTGCCGCTGATTTTAAGTTGTGAGTGTTCTAATTATTTTCAGCTTCTGAAGCTATGGATATATTTTATATTTTATATTATTTTTTATATTTTTTTATTATATATATTATATATTATATATTATATTATATTCTGGATTATTTAATCAGAATCTAAATTATTCTGCGAGCTCATATTGAACAGATGTCACCTCAGATATTAATGTTTTTTATTTGAAAAAAATAAGTCTCAGTTACAGAGTCCCAAAACAAATGAACAAATTCCACAGAAGCATTGTTATCAACGAAAAACAAAGGAAAAACAAAAGCAATATACAAAAGAAAATAATCTAAAAACACATAAACCATATGGGTGATACGCGGTATTAAAACCAACAGGCAGAACCACGTGACTCTGGGGGGGGGGGCCTGGATCCTGGCTCCCTAGACGTAGTCTCTGGCCGGCTGACTGGAGTGGCTGCTGGGGTACCGTTTGTCCTTCCCTGAGTCCTTCCCTGAGCAATTACAGCACAGGAAAGACCCTCCGATGATGAGGAGGCTAGCGGCGGCCCAGCCCACGAACAGCGCCGCTCCGAATTCAAACCTGGAGCCGGGGACGAATATCACAGAACTAAGAATCACAGAATAAATGCACAAAGAACATATTTTTTCTTTTAAAATCTTACATTAGGTTATGTTTTCACCCCTGTTTGTTTGCCTACAAGATATCTCAAAAAGGTCATGTTTATGGGCCAAAGAACAGAATATTTCATTTTTTAGGTATGCGCTCTACTGAGGGCCCTCTAGTTTGAGTCTGTTATCCAAAGCAACTTACAAAGAATTTGTACTGGAAACTGTACATGTCATTTATATGAGCAGGTTTATTATAGCAGCCAAGATGTTATTTTATGTCTCAAACTCGAAACCACTTAAGTTAAGTTTAATATACTCATTTTAGATGAGAGTATTGCTCTGTAAATTGTTCCATCTTAATCTCACCTCATGATATGAAATGTGAAATTGAAACATATTGATTTACTGTAATGACATCAGTATACATTGCACGGATTCCTTACAAATCTTTTCAAACAATACTGTGCGACATATCATGTATCACAATACAATATACTTGTGTAATATCACTACGATACATACACCCTCGTGCCAAAACACTAGGGGTTGACACACAGAGGCACTCATGGACCATATTGAGCAGTTGCACCACTAGATGAATAGTTGGACCACTAGATGAGTTGTTGGACCACTAGATGAGCAGTTGCACCACTAGATGAATAGGCAGTTAGACCACTAGTTGGACCACAAGATGAATCAGGAGTTGGACCACTAGATGAGTTGTTGGACCACTAGATGAGTTGTTGGACCACTAGATGAGCAGTTGGACCACCAGATGAGCAGTTGGACCACTAGATGAGCAGGTGGACCAGTAGATGAGTAATTGGAGTACTAGATCAGTAGTTGGACCACTAGATAAATAAGGAGTTGGACCACTAGATCAGTAGTTGGACCACTAGATGAGTTGTTGGACCACTAGATGAGCAGTTGGACCACTAGATGAGTTGTTGGACCACTAGATGAGCAGTTGGACCACTAGATGAGCAGTTGGACCACTAGATGAACAAACAGTTGGACCACTAGATGAGCAGTTGGACCACTAGATGAATAGGCAGTTAGACCACTAGTTGGACCACTAGATGAATCAGGAGTTGGACCACTAGATGAGTTGTTGGACCACTAGATGAGTTGTTGGACCACTAGATGAGCAGTTGCACCACTAGATGAATAGGCAGTTAGACCACTAGTTGGACCACTAGATGAATCAGGAGTTGGACCACTAGATGAGTTGTTGGACCACTAGATGAGTTGTTGGACCACTAGATGAGCAGTTGGACCACCAGATGAGCAGTTGGACCACTAGATGAGCAGGTGGACCAGTAGATGAGTAATTGGAGTACTAGATCAGTAGTTGGACCACTAGATAAATAAGGAGTTGGACCACTAGATCAGTAGTTGGACCACTAGATGAGTTGTTGGACCACTAGATGAGCAGTTGGACCACTAGATGAGTTGTTGGACCACTAGATGAGCAGTTGGACCACTAGATGAGCAGTTGGACCACTAGATGAACAAACAGTTGGACCACTAGATGAGCAGTTGGACCACTAGATGAACAAACAGTTGGACCACTAGATGAGCAGTTGGACCACTAGATGAACAAACAGTTGGACCACTAGATGAGCAGTTGGACCACTAGATGAGCAGTTGGACCACTAGATTAGTTGTTGGACCACTAGATGAGTTGTTGGACCACTATATGAGCAGTTGGACCAGTAGATGAGTAATTGGAGTACTAGATGAGTTGTTGGACCACTAGATGAGTTGTTGGACCACTAGATGAATAATCAGTTGGACTACTAGATGAGTAATTGGACCACAAGATAAATAAAGAGTTGGACCACTAGATGAGTAGTTGGACCACTAGATGAGTTGTTAGACCACTAGATGAGCAGTTGGACCACTAGATGAACAAACAGTTGGACCACTAGATGAGTTGTTGGACCACTAGATGAGTTGTTGGACCACTAGATGAATAATCAGTTGGACTACTAGATGAGTAGTTGGACCACTAGATGAGTTGTTAGACCACTAGATGAGCAGTTGGATCAATATATGAGTTGTTGGACCACTAGATGAGAAGTTGGACCACTAGATGAACAAACAGTTGGACGACTAGATGAGCAGTTGGACCACTAGATGAATGATAAGTTGGACCCCTAGATAAACAAACAGTTGGACCACTAGATGAGCAGTTGGACCACTAGATGAACGATAAGTTGGACCCCTAGATGAACAAACAGTTGGACCACTAGATGAGCAGTTGGACCACTAGATGAACTAACAGTTGGACCCCTAGATGAACAAACAGTTGGACCACTAGATGAGCAGTTGGACCACTGGATGAACAAACAGTTGGACCCCTAGATGAACAAACAGTTGGACCACTATATGAGTTGTTGGACCACTAGAGGAACGAACAGCTGGACCAAGATTAGTTGTTGGACCACTAGATGAGTTGTTGGACCACTATATGAGCAGTTGGACCACTAGAGGAACGAACAGTTGGACCGCTAGATTAGTGGTTGGACCACTAGATGAGCAGTTGGACCACTAGATGAGTAAGAACCATTAGATTAATAATTAGTAAGACCACTAGACGAATAAGCAGTTGGACAACTAGATGAAAGGGCTACAGCCAGAATCTTACCTAGTGTTGGTAGGGGTGAAGGGGTTGTAGAAGTCCTGTGCTATTCGGTGAGCGTACCAAATCGTGGCCACCAGACCAAACAGACCTGTCACAAAGACACACAAGGAGACGTGTTAAATATAGATACATTGACTATCACCCACAATAGGGATGGTGGATGGTACATACACACACAGAGGCAAATCCTTGCAGAGTAAAGAGGGTGTAAGAGTCAGTGAGTGCATGCATTATGTGTGTTTGTGTGTGTGTGTTTGTATGTATGTGTGTGTGTGTGTATGTACATGTGTGTGTGTGTGTGTGTGTGTGTGTGTGTGTGTGTGTGTGTGTGTGTGTGTGTGTGTGTGTTTGTATTTGTATCTGTATGTGTGTGTGAGTGTGTGTGTGTGTGTGTGTGTTTGGGTTTGTGTGTGTGTGTGTCTGATTGTGTCTGTGCATAAATGTTTCTATTTATTATCCTGTGTGTGCGTGCGTGCATGTGTGTATGTGCGCGCGTGTCTGTGTGTGTGTGAGTGAGTGCGCGTGATCCCCAAACCTGAGAGGATGAACATGATGCCACCGATGAGCGCCAACTTGTCCTTCTGAGCCGTCTCCGCATTCAGGCATTTGGTGCACCGCATGCCCACCACCGCCACCATCATGGACACACAGCACAGCACCAGCGATGCCAACATCAGGCCACGGGCACCCTGCACCATGCCTGGACACACACACACACACACACACACACACACACACACACACACACACACACACACACACACACACACACACACACACACACACACACACACACACACACACACACACACACACAGACTGGGTTGGATTGGATCATGTTCGAGTTATCTTGGTTTTTATCTTCGCTTTTGGAGAAGCCTTTAGACTTTCGAAAAACACAACGGGTGTCGATCGAGACACAAAGGAAGCCTGCCGTGTACTTAAGTCGGCAGGTCAGGTGAGGGCAGGTGAGAGCGTGTGTGAACAAAGTAGCACACAGTGGTGAGACAAAGAGAGAGTCTGAATGTGCAGGTAGAGCACTACATCCAAACGAGCAACAGCTATTCAAAGAGGCCGATGCAATACGCCATCCAGGCTGAGTTCCAGTGACGATGACTCAGGCCTTCAGTCATTCGTTTCAGCCCGAGCATCATCACCGGCTCGTTTCAACACGCAACAATCCCTGCTAGAGGCTGCACATTCCTTACCACAACCACTCAAAAGTATAACAAAGGGGGTTATTTTTGGTCAAAGGGGCTTCCAGTATATATATAGAAATTATTAAATATAATATAATATTCACATTACTTATTGTGAAAGGACAACATAAGCCTATGTCAAAAGATACAGAACAGAGATTTAATTTCAGGTTAGTAAATATATATGTATATACAGTATATATTCTGTAAAAAGACCAAAACAATGCAAAAAGAGAAAGAACCAATTTGAAAAGGTAGCTGTGAAATGATAGACTAGTAAGAGACTGCTACTATGTACCAGGTAATTGCAGAAGTGAATCAAACACTTTGCATTGTATTTGTCCGGTGCTCTGTGTCACGCAGGTCTTCCACAGTCCTTCATACATGGCCTGGGCGGTGATGATGTTGTCCCCCGCGTAGGACGAAGCCTTCCACTCCACCATGATGGTGGCGGCGATGGAGCCGATGAAGCCCAGGAAGGCTAGCGCAAAGCCCAGCAGCTGCATCCCCATGCTGGCCATCTTCGGCTCCTGGAACGGTTTCAACGGAACAAAAAAAATTAAAAAAGTTCAAAACACACCAGAGATCCACAGCAGGCAGGCTTGTCCAAGTGGCAGGTCTTATGGAGGAATATGATGTGGGGGGGAGGGGGGTTGAAGAAGAAGTGATAGTTGATCTAGACGGATCTAAAACAAAAGAAAAAAGGACAGGGTTTGCGAGCAGAGCATCGTTTTTGGGGAGTGAACCGCAAGCAGCTATTTTCTGGAATTCCAGGTAAAGTGGGAGATGCTGGGAGACCTCCCCTAGTGGAGACCTGGCCTGTTGGGACACGTCTGGCTCTGTCCTGAGCTTTCATGTATGACTCTTGTCACTCTTGTGGGTGAGTTGGGCTTACTGGGAAATGTAAGTGGAGTAAATAGAGGAGGTGTAAGTCCCAATTGATCGGATTAGATTCCATTTGGTGTGATTAGTGAATGGCTTTAGTGTCTTAAGTCATTAGAGGTCCTTGCCATTGGTTATATTTCCTGGTTTAATCAGGAAAATACTATTTAATGGATCCCCACAAGCACCAGTGCACAATATAAACCCTATAGATCCGAATATCAACATATTCTCTTATCTGAAAATGTTAGGCAGGTGTTTGGCAGTGAAGCTGAAAAATGTGCCATCTAGTTTGTTATACAAGAACGAACATAACATGTTATTCGCCATGAATGCAAATTGTAATTCATTTAAGGCGAAAGAACCTTATTGATATATAGGTACACGGTGACATAGACGTGTTCCATCCAAAACCGTACTACTAACCCTAAAGCTAACCTATTACTTACCCTATAATTAACACTAACCTTATTACAACCACAGTCTGGCTCTATGTCCCTCCCTTCAGCTTCTCTGAGTCTCCATCCATCCATCCATCGTCTACCGCTTATCCGTGGTCGGGTCGCGGAGATAGCAGCTTCAGCAGGGGACTCCAAACTTCCTTTTCCCTGGCAACATTAACCAGCTCTGACTGGGGGATCCCGAGGCGTTCCCAGGCCAGTGTGAAGATGTAATCACCCCACCTTGGTCTGCCCCGTGGTCTCTTCTCAGCTGGATGTGCCCTGAAAACCTCCCTCGGGAGGCGACCAGGAAGCATCCTTACTAGATGCCAGAACAACCTCAACTAGCTCCTTTCTACGCAAAGGAGCAGCAGCTCTACTCTGAGTCTCTTAAGACTCAATTCTCCACCATTCCACCAGATGCTCCTGGTTTTACAGATTCCGCCATCCCATCCAGGATTTAAATTGTGGATGGGCCGAAGTAATGTAATGTTGATAGGTATGTTTTGCTTGTGGATTGTGTAGACCAATACATAAATTCATATAGAACACTGACATTTTAATTATATTTGAGGAAATGCCATCTTGTAAGGACGGTCTGGTTGGATGATTATTATTAGTTTAAGTTGATTACAGGAGAGAGAAAGACAGAGAGTGAGAGAGAGGGAGACAGGCACACTCTTTTTTAATACAGGTGACATATTACAATACATATACAATTCACAAAGAAACATTGACTTATTTTTTCCTTGACTCGTGGTAGCTGTGACAAGCAGGCAGTCGAGGATTCTATATATATATATATATATATATATATTCACAAATACATTGACACATTTGACAACATGTTTTAATAGTAAAATCATACCCATGTGTAAATCATATACATTTGTATATGTAACCCCTGCTGCGGTAAATTATTTTTAAATGGAAATAGATAGCTAGCTAGCTAGCTAGCTAAATAAAGCCCACTTTGTCCATATGTAAACACTCTGTTTGTTCTGTCTGACAAGCGAGTGACTCAGAATGTAAACAGGCCTTGGCTGGAAAAAAATACCATGAACATACATTTTACTTCCGGCATTATGCCTATAAAAAAAACCCTGTGACTGAACTTAACTTATTAACTTTCCCAAATTCAAAGTAAGGGAAAATACTACAACCTCATATATATCTTGGCAGGAAAAGTGATTTCTTTCACACGGTTATTTTTGTAAGGATCTTTTGGCGGTAACACAGCAGGGCGTCAGGGGATTCGTCTTACCCAATTCAGGCTTGTTGTCATCGGGCCGTTGGGTCATTCAGTTCTACAACTCTCTCTAGGCTGGTGGTCTGGGATCCCAGGAGCGGAGGTATGCTAACATTGTCACTTGTTCTGTCTATAGCAAAAACGTTACTTTTACTTTGTTACTGTGAGCCAGAAACAGCCGTTAACGGTACCTTAGGGTTCACTTCATGAACGTATTTACAGATAAAGTTAATCTAGAGATGAGCATGAAGTTAGTAAGTACATATATGATTGTTTGGTTAAGACAGGGTCATTTTTGTATCCTGATATTCAAAGCTCAAAAGCCCTTGAAAACTGTTTGTATTTAAAACCAAGTTGAGTGTATAAGTGTATAAGTCAGAACAAGACCATTTACATTTGTAAAGGCATCAAGCTAATGTCCACCAAGTCTCCAACAAGCAGTCATGCTGTAGTCAGTAGGTGACTCCGATTTAAATGCAAGTTATTCAAATTAGTTTGACTAAATTCTCAATCGTTCTGTTTTTCTGCTGTCCAATAATTAAAAGAGGTTAACAATTCCAACTGATATATTCCACACATAAATTATTCTAAAATTATATTATTGTTATTGTTATTATTATTATTATTATTATTATTATTATTATTATTATTATTATTATTATTATTATTATCATTATTATTATCATTATTATTATTTTTAATCACATTTAAACTAGGCTTTGTCTTTATATATCCAAACATGCCACTCACACTTGCTTATTCAAATGTTCCCACAGGAAGAATGACCAGTACCATTAGCATCACCCTGTGTCTGATGCTGCTTTCCTCTCGGACTCAGACGTCCCGTGCCGAACTCCCTCACCTCTGTCCAATCACCTGCCAGTGCTTCTCAGCCAATAAGGTGCTATGCACCGAGCAACGCATGTCGTCGCTGCCCAAGAACCTCTCCAGGGAGGTCAAAGAGGTTATCGTAATGACAACTTCCTTGATGTACCTCTTACCCAACACCTTTCAAGGAAGCCCCCGGCTGGCCAAGCTGGTCTTCCTGAATAACGCCATACGGGACATTCACGCCAGGGCCTTCGAGAACCTGACCCATTTGGAGGAGCTGGACCTCAGCGGGAACCCCTGGTTGGAACACCTGGTCCAGGGAACCTTCTCGCAGCAGGGCAACCTCACCAAGCTGCAGCTCAACTTCAACAAGCTGAAAACTCTACTGCCTGACACGTTCGGGTCACTGAGGAACCTGGAGACCCTGGAGATGAAGGGCAACCTGATAGCCCACCTGCCCGTGTCTCTGTTCCGCAACCTGCAGCATCTCCAATGCCTGGACTTGTCAGGCAATTGGCTTGAAGAAGTGACGCGGGAGGATCTGGAAGCTTTGACTGAGCTCAGAACCCTCAAACTGAATAACAACCTTCTTAGCCGTCTCTCTGCAGATACATTCCACAATGTGTCTCACCTGAGGGAGCTTCACCTAGAAGGGAACAGTTTAAACAACCTCCCTCGGGATGTCTTCTCGGTTCTCACCAATTTAGAGGTGCTGAACCTCAGAGGAAACTTTCTTTCTAACTTCAGCTCAGAGGCGTTCGGCCACTTTCCCTCCAGCTTGAAGGAGCTGACGCTACAGGGCAACGAGTTAGTTGAGCTCTCCGACTCTTCTTTCCACGGCCTGACCTCCCTCACCTCCCTCGTCTTGTCCACCAACCAGCTCTCCCAGCTTCCGGTGGACCTGTTCCAGAACCTCACAGCCCTGGAGAACCTGGACCTCTCGGAAAACCACCTCACCTCGCTACCGGAGGAGATCTTCAACGACCTCCGTAGCGTCAAGACTCTCCACCTCCAAAAGAACAACCTGACCAAGATGGCGGCCAAGCTGTTTGAGGACCAGTCGCTGCTGCGTCAGCTCCATCTGTCGGACAACCTGCTCCAGACCATCGCCCCGGGCCTCTTCGCCTCATTCAACTATAAGCATGTGGTGAGGCTGCACGGCAACCCGTGGCAGTGCGACTGCCAGGTGTCCTACCTGCACCACTGGATGCTCCACAACAGCGTGGACATGGAGGAGCAGGACAAGGTGCGCTGCAGGGGCCCCAAGCTTCTGAGTGGCCGGACTCTAGCCTCCATCGACAAGGATCGCCTGGTGTGTCGTCTGCCCGAGGACAGTCCGCCGATGGCTGATGGCGCCAACTGCACCCTGCGCGCCACCAACGGCATCGTTATCGTCAAGTGCAGGGTGGATGCGTGTTCCCCCCTGAGAGTGAGGGTACAGTTTGAGGCGGAGGATGGGACTGTGTACGAGAACGTTGTGCAGAGGCAGTGGCCGGATAACAAACAATGCAACAACAACAACAACAACAATACAATATACAATACGCCAGAGACACCATGAAATTCTGTCTTTTCCTCATTTTCGTGCTTGGTGGTAGAGGCGCCAGAGTCATGTAGCGAAATGTATCTTCTACTTGTGTATTTTGTGCCACGCTCCTGCAAAACCCTGTTGCTTTGTGCTCTAATTCAATATTTCAAGTGGACCTTTACCTCAACAGCTAAGAGCCAGGTTGGTTTCTGGACACAGCGGGAAGATAAGAGTGTGTGGGTGACCCCTTTTTTTCGTACAGTGCAAAGTTTGTTCTGATTAGTTGTCATAGACCAGGTCGAATATTTGTTATTGGTTAATTATTGACTTGTGTGCGTGGGCTGCAGTGAGGTTGATTTCCACTAGATGCCTCTGGTTCTCTGTCTCTATAGGATATTAAAGAGGCCCTCAGCAAAAGTTGAACGCAGCCTGTTTCATTTGTTTCATATGAAAATGTCCTAAAGTTTTGTACGTGGATTTAGCCGCCATATCAACACATCTTGAATAGAATTTAGTGAACTTGAAAAAAAGGGAAGTAATGATATTGATTCAATAAATAAAAAATGGGTTGGGGGGGGGGGGGGGAGGGAACGTGGGGGGGGGGGGGGGGGGGGGGGGTGGGGGGAGGGGAGTTTACAAAAGGGGACACTTGTCTCTTTCACTGAGGCTTCTTAACACGGACAGAGACAAACGGGGACAACCAAAGGGGGGACTCCTCTTCACAGCCCACTGCCCCTGAATACCCGCCGCCGCGATAAAGGGGGCTGGCGGCGGGAGAATGTCAGCATGAGGAGGAAAAGCCGGACACAGAGAAGCTCACAGATGGCAACACCTTGTATGCAAGCGCTCTGACCCCCACAGTTTATAAGGGTCAAGGGGTCAGCCTCCGCCGTCCCCCTGGTCTGAGTTGAATGACATCACAATTCCCACCACTACCACTACTACTACCACCACCACCACCACCACCACCGCCACCACAACAACACACAAAAAGGAGTAGTGGGCTTGCTTCCAAAGACTTGGAGGGCTTGGTGGGATGCGGGAGCTAATCCTCACTCACAGTGAAACTATGGGGTGAACAGAGCACCTCGAGTGGGGAAATACGGCTGTCGCGCGGCGCCGGGCCGCTAATGAGCACACGAACGTATGCCGCCGGTTAATTCTGGTCCTCTATTCAGGCGCGGGTCGAGAAAATTATGGGAAAATGCATGCTTTTTTCCGACATTTGCGTCGACAAAGTGGAAATGAATTATTATTATTATGAATTATTGAGTATATATTTTTGTTTCTTCTTGTCTATATATATTTATAGTTAAGAAGAATTGCAGTATAATATTTATATATATTTTACTGCAATTCCTCTCTACTTAACACACTAACTGCATTGGAAATAGAATAAAAGAAAATACATTTCAAATACACATCATCATCCAGGAAAAATAATATAAAAAAAATATGTTCCGAATAATTGTGTAAAGTAAAAATTTCCCTAGCTAAATCTGATGATGGGGGCAAAAATAAACATTCCTGTCAACTCCAAACTCAAATATCGTTTCTATCTTTCGCCCGCTCGCTGTTACGTAATTTTAGCGCGTGTACGAGCAGCCAAATATCCATCACTTGCCATCGACACAGTCTTACTGGTCCAGCATGTGACCATGCAGCAGCAGGCAGGGGAGCAGCAGGTAGAGGCCTGGGGCCACTGGCCCTAATGCCCCCCTCCCTTCCTCCTCCCCGCTGGATGCCATCATTCCATCTCACTTAGTGGACAGTAATGTCACCGGCCACCGTACCACGACACACACACACACACACACACACACACACACACACACACACACACACACACACACACACACACATACACACACACACACACACACACACACACACACACACCACCACCACCACTTGCACTCCTAGGATGGAGAGGGTAAGCCTCAGATTTAGTTGTGTGTGGGTGATGGAGGGTGATGGGGTGGGTGGGGGAGGGCTGGTTAGGGCATTATCTAGTGGAAGGCACAGACAATGGAACAGAGTAACACAAAGGTGGGGGTGGAGATGGCGGGGGTGGTGGTGGTGGTGGTGGTGGGTCAGCGTTGGGTTCCCACAAAGTTTAGGAGAGACAGTGAGAGTGGAGAGGTTGAGGGTTGGGGGGCGGTGGGTCGGTGGGGTGGTGCAGGACAGGGTTCAAGGGACAAAGGTTAAAGGTCACTTCGGACTTTCTGTCCATAGTAAGCATTCACAAGCGAGGTTTGTTCGTTTCTATCCCAAAAAAATACACATGAGAAGAGAAAAGTACAACCAAGCTGTGGTGCAAAAATTGGCAAAAGCAGTTATGAAAATGGGAAATATATGTGATGTGCTTATTTTTGCAACTGACTGGTTCAGATTGTTATTAGAAGTGTCTGACAACAGAAAGAATCCCGACAGGGAAAAACAACCTTTAGTGTCTTGTCTTGAGCCTCATCCACATCTACGTCAAAATGAGCACATTTTTCAGTCATGACTTTTAAAAGCTTTTAGATACTCACTAAGCTACGCTTTATGTGGTCCAACTCAACACACACTTGCTGGCACTCCTCTCTCAAACTCTCACTCACATTTCCACCGTCGTCATGTCTTCAACTACAACTCAGTGCGAGACTTCTCCTTGAGCCAGACTTGGTTAGAAACCATTACAAACAGACCAGATCAAGAAAAAGTTTAATAATTAGAATTTCTCTGTAGGGATCCATAATGTTGTAAGATACTTAAAATAAGGGTCTGAACCTGTCAGTAGCAAACAATAAGCACTTTAGAGGATGTGCATTGACGGGCGCTATCGCCGCAATGCAAAAGTGCATTGACGGGCGCAAAAATCGCCGCAGACGATTGCAGACATTTGGCGGCTGACTGCTGACCAACCAGCTCAATACTGGACCACATTCAAAAACTGTTGTCCGCATTAGTCACTTAAACCAGGGAAATACGGTCCAGGTTGTGGAAAAATCGGGGCGAAGTTACCCTTTAAGGTCTAAGCAGCGTAATCATATAGGCCGAGATTATTTTGTTTTAAACTAAGTGTGAAGGTTCAGTGAGTCGTGAGACGACACCCAACACAGGATCCTATTATCTGATAGGTGTCTATTAGATCCCTTTCAACTGGCGAGCACCAGGGACCCGTGCTCCGTGATGCGATTGTCCCCTACGCCTCCACAACACAAAACAGCCATTTTGCACCCGAAACAAAACCTGAGCAAAATGCTTGCACGCAAGGGGTCAATGTTTATACCCCTGGCACACACAACCGAGGACCCCCTGTCCCCTGCCCCCGCCCCCCCCCCCACACACACACACACACACACACACACACCACACACACACACACACACACACACACCACCCCAAGGGAGAGCCTTAATTGGTGCTGCTGGCCAAATTAAGAACAGTTGACCTGATGTGGGTGTTAAGTGCATCTCCAGAATAGAGGTAATCTTTAAGCGCGCTCCGGCGCTGAGTTTTGTCCAGTCTCTTCACCCAGTGCAGAACAACAAGGGCCAATAAGCTCCTTACCATCATATTACAATTATTGGGCCTAAAGCAGCATCTATGGGGGCCCCCGCTCGGGGTCCACCGATCGTAAATAGTGATCCTTGTTTTGTTTTCCGCCCAGATGGTCGTCTAGGGGCCTTCAGAATTCAGATGCAGGAGAAGACCTCACTTGTCGGTGTTTCGAGGAGTGGTGGGGAGGGGTTTGCTGAGAACTTTTTGCATTCTATTGTTTGAGGGTATAACGATTGAACGTCTTCGGCTACACTTGAACATTGAGGGTCCACCACAGTTTTAATTGCTGTAGTAGTATGAGAATTGAGAATACGAGAATTGAACACTGCCAAAGACTGACACGGACTGTTCGGTG
Organism: Muraenolepis orangiensis; assembly: GCA_027704905.1. Lineage (NCBI taxonomy): Eukaryota > Metazoa > Chordata > Actinopteri > Gadiformes > Muraenolepididae > Muraenolepis > Muraenolepis orangiensis. The sequence continues at coordinate 16,422,299 of CM051005.1, read as the reverse complement.
TAACTAACTATTCACTTCAATACTGTGTTGCGTCAATACTACAATACTACACTTTTTTCCCCAATTTGCACTACTTATATATATATATATGTATATAGGGCCACTGCAATATGTCTCATAGGTTACAGCAAATAAATATACATGTATATATATATATATATATTTATTTGTTTATTTAAACTCAAAGTTGCCACTTTTGTTTATTTTGTATATTAGTATATAATTAATAAATTATTCGATTTTTTTAATTGCTGTTTTGTGTGAAATAGTGCACAGTGAGGATTGCTACGCAATTTTGTGGTACTTCGTTGACAAAAATGAAATTCTGGTTCCGGTTCGTCCGCCGGGTTGCCATTGTACCAGTCCTATAGGTTGGCTCACACAAGATTTATTAAAAAGCCTTATCAAAAAAGCTAAGCGAAGAGTCCCTTTCAAAGAACAAACAGGTGATAATAATAATCATTGACATGCAGTAAGACCCCAGCTTTATGTTCTAAAATGTTGAAAGTCACACATTTTCAGAAAAGGTAAGATATATATACATACATACATATGCCACAAGCCTAACATTGTAATAACTCTGAACTGTTGAGTACTATCTCTACTTCTACCTGTTGTGAACGACGCAGCCAATCAGGAGAGAGAGTCTACATGGTAGTGGACGTTCATTTTCTAATGAACACCGTCAGTGGCCATCCTCATCTCGCCTTCAACATTCAAGGCGTTAAGAGCAGACGGTCAAAGACGATTGAACTGAACATCCTTCATTGTGGGTTTCCCACATAAAGTCTTTGATGTGGTGCAGAACGGTTGATGGGAGCGCTGTGCTGACGCCACGCAGGTCAACAGAGATCAATTGAAGCCCTAGCAGTGTTTTCCCTGCTGTCGTGCTGCCACTAAATTACCCCCGGAAACTACACTACAGAGTAGAGAGAGAGAGAGAGAGAGAGAGAGAGAGAGAGAGAGAGAGAGAGAGAGAGAGAGAGAGAGAGAGAGAGAGAGAGAGAGAGAGAGAGAGCAAACTACAGAGTTTGCCCTCTTCAAAAACAACCACTTAAATCAAACGGGATGAATTGTAAACCGGGTGTGGGTGTGTGTGTTGGAGTGGGCTGGGGGGGGCGATGTGGCTGTTTTGGCATTGCCTCTCTCTCTCTCTCTCTCTCTCTCTCTCTCTCTCTCTCTCTCTCTCTCTCTCTCTCTCTCTCTCTCTCTCTCTCTCTCTCTCTCTCTCTCTCTCTCTCTGTCTCTCTCTCTCTCTCTAATCTACGCTGGGGCCGGCATGTGAAGCACTGTTGACTGTCTCAAGCGCCGTCCCATAAAACGACAACAACAACACAACACAACACAACAACACCGACCACATACCAAGCTGTGAGTAAACAATGGCGTGTGTGTGTGTGGCGTGGGAGGACCCCGGGTAAGCGACAGCAGGAAGGGGGTTTTGCGGTGTATTATGTCACAAGGGGAAGGCGGCCCCCCCCCCCTGAGGCGGTGGTCTTGCCTGAGGTGTCAGCCGTCTTTGTGGGGTAAAGGGGCATCAATCAGCTGGGGGGGGACACAGTAAGAGGCGTTTTACCATTTCCGTGTTTACCATTTCCTCTGGCGTAATGATGGGAAAAAATGCACAAAACCGGGATTTTGATGGTGGGGGGGGGTAGTGAGAGGGTGAGAGGGTGAGAGGGTGAGAAGCGGGATGCTGGGGGGAGGGGGGTGGGGGGCGGGGGGGGCGGTGGGACACCGCTAACTACTAACTACACGATACTCAACCCAACGTATTTCCTCAAGGACGACCCCTTTTAGCGGTGGCGGTACTTCAACTCCGCCATTGTTCTCCCCTCCTGCACGGCAGTAGCAGCGGCGGCAGCAGCAGTGGTAGTATACAGGACACAGGATACAGGGGCAGGATGCCCCTGATACAGGTGAAGGGCCCTGTTGGGCCCTTCACCTGTATCGGGGCCCTTCACGGGGGCCCTCGCTAGAGAAGAGGAGGCCAGACAGAGGCCCCTCAGGGCTCTGCTTTAAGCCTTGGTGCCGGGACCTTTGGGGAGGATTTAACAATAAGCCCCTACTACTTTTTATTTTACCATGGCGAAAGTGACAGAGCAACCCCCCACTCCCTGGACCATTAAACCTCTTCCTGGATAAACAAGGAGAAGGTTCTTTTATAGAGATGGAGAGGACCACAATGAGGGCGGCCATTGAGCCATCGAGGGGGCCGGCTTTTGTTTTAAGTGCCGTGGAGGAGCTTCATAAAGGCTCTACTTTGTCTTTTAGCACTTATCACTACCAGGCTCTCTCTCTCTCTCTCTCTCTCTCTCTCTCTCTCTCTCTCTCTCTCTCTCTCTCTCTCTCTCTCTCTCTCTCTCTCTCTCTCTCTCTCTCTCTCACCCTCTCTCTCTATGTAAACTTAATTGACTGTATCATTCGCACAAAGGGAGACTGTTGATATGTCCTATACAGATAGCCAGAGCGCCAGATTGATTTATGTCTTGAAAATGATTAATTTCTTCTTTTCCATAGCGGAATTCTGTCTGAGAATTCCCCCAGAGCAACTTGTTGCATGATTAATCAACCGGAGGAAAGAGAAGCCATTGACTCCTTCTCAGCTACTTGAAAGGAAAGTGATTTATCTTACTGGTATTTCAACTCATATTTAAAGGGAGGCCTCACAATTGAATGACAACCACCACCATAACAACAACAACAACAACAACAACAACAACCACAACCCCAACAACAACAACATCCACAATAGAACAGTGATGGAATGTGTGTCTCCATCCCTCTCGTCGGGCGCCACGGTTCGTTCATGGCGTCAAAAGGGGGCCCCTGGCTGTCCGCTGACGGGCTGGCAAGTCCGCGTAGCGGGCCCCAGATTTAGAGCAGCGTGCTGCCCCACAAGCTGCCTTGTCTCGGAGAACCTGAATGAGGGGCACCTGTGACCTTTAACACCAACCCTCCACCCCCGTCCACCCCCGTGGCTTGCTGCGTGAGGACCATGCTCGGCACACACACACACACACACACACACACACACACACACACACACACACATGCTGGGAAAGTCACACACAAACACACACACACACACACACACAAACACACACAAACACGCACACACTGGGATAGTCCCACACACACACACACAAATAAAGTGAGTAGCACATCATATATACATATATATATATATATAAATACAGTATATGTATATATCTTCATATACTTCATATACTACATAGATCTTCCTAAGGTAAAAAGGCTGCAATGTGTGTGCATGTGTGTGTGTGTGTGTGTGTGTGTGTGTGTGTGTGTGTGTGTGTGTGTGTGTGTGTGTGTGTGTGTGTGTGTGTGTGTGTGTGTGTGTGTGTGTGTGTGTGTGTGTGTGTGGAAGGGTTGTGTGGGTAAAGCTAAACCTTCGATTATGCCTCCGTAGTGAAGGAAGTTTAATACAGTATTCCCACTGCCTCCAAGTGAAACTACTGGGAGTGCTAAGAGGAAAGTGATGGAAGAGCAACAGTCATAACTGTCATAACCGTTAGCAAGACTAAGGAGCTCATCGTGGACTTCAGGATCCACCAGGGCACCCACTCCACCATCAGCCTGGACCAGACACCGGTGGAAGTCGTCAGCTGCTTCCATTTTCTTAGGATACAGATTTCCGACGACCTGGCGTGGACCCGAAACACGGAGGTCATGCTGAAGAAGGCACACCAGCGCCTCTTTGCCCTGCATTGCCTCAGGAAAAGCGGAATAGGCCAGAGGTGGCTAGTGAACTTCTACCTTGACAGTGTAGAGAGCGTCCTGACGAGTGGCGTCACACGGCAACACCACTGCAGAGGACAAGAAAGCCATCCAGAGGGTTGTGAGGACAGCAGAGAAGATCATCGGGTGTGCACTTCCATGCATTGAGGAGATCTGTAGGACCAGATGTCGGAAGAAGGCCATGTCCATCATAAAGGACTGCAACCACCCTGGGCACCATCTCTTCTCCCCCCTACCGTCCGGTCACCGGTTACGCAGCATCAGTACAACAAGGACTACCAGGTTTAATGATAGTTTTTATCCACTGGCAGTGCGCCTACTGAACTGCTAGGAGTGCTGCGACTATCATAACATTGTCATTAACATTACACTTTCATACATTGCTGGACTTTCTGGACTCATCATAGTTACTGCACTGTATTCATGATGCTGCTGCACTACTGTCACTTTAAATGCTTGATTGTATATATTATTTTTATGGTATTGTTTGGGAGAGTAAGCATTCCAATGTACTTGTTGCAAATGGCCAACAAATATCTTATATCTTGTATCTTGTTACGAGTGAACGTGAAGGCCCTTCCACTAAACTGGACCCGAATGCAGTGTTTTGGCTGCCAGCTGGACCTAGCCATTGGGTTGGGCTGTCCCGACGGGGGAGTGAGGGAGGGCTCTAATCGATCCCAGGTGTTGCCCATTGTAATCGGGCCGGCTGAGGCTAATGAACACCTGGGATTTACCCTACTTAAGGCTGTCGAAGACCGACGTCAGGGCTTGACCGTTAGGAACCATCTGCCGAAGACCGACGTCGGGGGTGAGTTCACTGAGAACCATATGGCTCCCTCCCGCTCGAGTACCGTTGTCTCCAGCTCCGACTACGTCGCGTCTCGTCCATTTGGCTCGCTGGTCTCGTTGGGTCCCAACAGAGGGAAGGGAGGGAGAAAGTGACAACTAACTAGAAATATAACTATTAATGAAAAAATATGACAACTAACTAAAAACACTTCAACTTACTATATATAAGTAAATAATAATAAGTCAATTATATAAATTATTACACATTGTCATACTACCACATCAACATTCACAACACCCACCTCAGTGGGAATCCACTCCACAAATTGAACCCATGATTTCAGAGCAGTTTATAAACAGCTCTCTGGAAGGCACCATAAAGGTCAATTATGAACTTGGGTGATGTCATAGCAGGTATCTCTCTCTCTAGTACATCTCTAGTACAATGGAATGTTCTCTGCTGCTCAACGCTTGAGACCTGTCTTCAACTTCAAGGCACCTTGAACTTTACCAAAACCCCTTCACATATGCAAACTACTAAGTTTCACAACCGACGTGTCCAAAGCTGTTGACCAATATATCTGACATCAGCACCACAGAGACAAGTGCTCTGATTTGATCGGAGGGATTAGTTGTGGACTAATGAATGTATGTTGATTCTTGTTGATCATGATTCTCTTACTTCAGCATACTTCACCAATTGTCATAGTTCAAACATTGTCATACTTACCACATCATCATTCACAATATCAACCTCAGTGAGAATCGAACACAGGTCTCCAGAACTGCTTACCAACCTCTCACAACTGCGCAACCGAGACACTTGGCATGGTTTCCAAGGAGGGGAGTGTTTCCAAAGCCATTAACCTCTGTCTTCAGCACCACAACCCCTATGGTTTGGTCGGTGGTATTCATTGATATTACAATCCATGCCCTCACCTGTCCAAGACACTTAGACTCAAACACCCACTTAGGTCTCCAGCACTGATAACTGGGGGGATCAGAACTGCACCAAAATACCCATGTGTAATGACCGCTTTGGTCTTTCCACAAAGTGTGCTAAATTTGCATACTTGCTATTTACCCTTATCTTATATATACAGTATATATATCCTATCTTATAATGTATTATTATTATAAGGCTGGTTATAATTTGGTTATGAAACTCATTCAATGCAATTAACCAGAAATGTTCAGCCATGTTTATTTTAGTTAAAGTTTTATTATTTACCTTCTATTCAGAATGTTTTTCCTAGTAGGCTACACCATGTCATTGTAGTCTTGTGATGTTGTTGATAGGTGCAAAAGCCATTTCATTCATGTAATCAACTTTTGTACCTCATTGTTTCTAAAATGCTATTCATTGTATAGAACTGTAGACCTAGTAGACTGACAAGAGGATTGAAGGGCAGTTGGGGTGAGCCAGGAATGTTCGGGTGGATACTTTTTTCAAAGCACTAGCTCAGGTTCTCATGATATATCGCATGAAAAACGTCAAAAATAATGTGATTATGTGACAATACAATGCTGAAGCAGATAGCTCTGAGATTAAGTTCAGTTATTTTGATTATGAGTAACAAAGCTTTTTGGCATTGTTCGCACGTTCGCATTGAACATTTTAACTCTAGCAGAGCCGGCAGAGTAAGATGCTGGAATTTGTTGTTTTACTCACAAAATATGGCACGAAAAACGTTCATACTAATGTGTCCGAATGATAATTTTCCCATCTGCCTTGAGCCTTATTTTTCTTCTTCCTTTCCTTTATAGCGTGATAAGTTACATTTTTTCACACAAACAACTTGCTTAGCCTAGCTTAGGTCCACAGCCAATGCTGCCACATGCATCTCACTGCGCACGCAGTGTCTGATTGACGGGCGACAGCCAACATCTCAAGGGAAAGGGGCGGGACCACGTGGATCAAAGTTAATCGGCCAGCCACTATTATTGACTTTTGTTCGTTTTTTATACCGATTACCACTGACCCAGCGGCCCACCGGGAAAACTACCGGTACCCCGATGGCCAGTCCGCCCCTGCTCATAGACCAGCTATTTAAGATGAATATATTGATATTCACAAATGTCGTTGGGTCAATTACGATCAAATTATTCAAAGGATATTTTATTTAGTGAAAATATTTATAAAACTATAAAATGTAAACTGTAACCTCATGAGTCAAACCAAAACAAACGAAACAAGAATGGCTCTCAATGCAATTGAATGTGTAAGAACATAACGTCTATAAACATCTGAAAATCATTTACAAAAATATATACAAAAAAAATGTCTCTCACTTATTGTCCTTTTAAAAGAAACATCATTTCACCAGGGTCTCCACACAGAGTCCGCCGTCGCAGGATGAGGCGGAACAGGTGACGTCACCGCCGCATGCGCGGTGGGCTGGCAGTTGAGAGCGCTCTGCAGCGGCGCGAGAGCCGCGTTGGGAATGAGGAACGCAAAGTGGCCGTCCTGCGCCGGCACTACCTGAAATCCACCGCACAACTTCATCACATCAGCCGCAGCGCTTTTACGCGGAATTCCATTAATCTGCGGTGCAGGTAAAGTGGTCCCTGGTAGTTGCAAGACCGTCGTCGTCAGCCCGAGTCCGAGAGGATGCGGGGGGTACGAGGCGACTTGGCCGTCGCGCCGAGCGGTGCAGTTCGCGGTGCTCATCTGCGACGCGCAGGCGGCCAGGTGGCCGAGGAGGCGCGTGCGCACTTCTGTGCTCGCTCCTTCGCAGGTGGACAGAAAGCGCGTGACCTCTCCGACGCACTCGCCGAAGCCAGCCCTGTATTTCCCCAGCGCAGACGGGTCCGCGTTGACTGCCGCTGCAAAGGAAAACCGATTATAGTATAGGCTCTTCATACACAAATTAAATAGGCATTAAGTGTTTGTGGGGTCTTAAAAATGCACTGCAGCGCACTTTTCAAACGTCAGGGTTTAAACGGGGTTATGGGGTTTCCTACACACCTGTCACCTGGATTCGCTGCAGGCCTCTGAGGTGTTTCACGGTCATCTCAAGGATGTCCGCCTTCTCCAGCTTGGAATGTCTCGAGCTCTAAAAAAGAAACGGTGAAGAATATAAGGCTACACGTGTAATGTCGTTTGGACTGTTATAAAGGAAAAGATGGAAAACACGCGTTACTGTAATAATAACAATCAGTTATCCTCCGTCCTTACGTCTTTCTTAAGCGCGTGCAGGATGAGCGTCTTCAGTTGCCCGAGGCTCTCGTTGATGCGCGCGCGTCTCCTCTTTTCCATGATTGGTTTAGAGGACTTTAAACACAGAGAGGAAACAAACTCAAACTTAGTACATTGCGTTGCATTTAAATAGCCAATAGCATACTTATATATTTTTCGATTGGAATGCTGTCATTGAACCATTGACGCGATATATTCCGGTATTCAACATACCTTTCGGTTTTCGGAGAAGGTTCTCGGCTTCTCAGGTGTGGCGGTGCCGCTCGATGGAGTAGCGGCGACGGAAGACGGCGAGGACCTCTCCAGAGAGTCGGCGGGCATCTTCGGTTTGTTTGAACCACACAAATAAAACACCTTATTCTGCTGCCAAAAATAACTTTTCTGCTGCCAAAAAAGTTCATACATGCATGAATCCTGTGTTGATATGCCTCCAGTCAGGATAAACCCCAACTCCGCACCTGTCTCTTGTGCAGACGTTTAGAAATAGCGATTTGTTTTTTATTTTTACGACGAACACCAACCAATGAAGACGTCAAATCCACACTGCTACTTTAACCCGATTTCTTATTTATGGGGTGGCCCGCCTGCACGCGAACGGCTCGTGTTAAAGTGCTCTTAAAGGCGCGTCTTAAAGCGAGCCCTACTATCGCGTTCCCTCCAATGAGCGCGCGGCGCGGGCTGGGTAAGTGATGGCGGGGCTCGCGCGAGGCGGCCGCTCATTGGCTAACGTCCGCGGCCGTTGACGAATCGTAAAGCACAGCGCTTGAAATAAATATCCCAGAATGGAATTAACTTCGTCTCATGAGATTATTCAAAAAAAGTTCGGTGAATAAATATACAACTGTTTTCTTTTTGATGCAAATCTCGCGCTGGGCAGGTGGAATGCGTGCTGTTGATGCGGTGTGTGTGAAAAGGAGTGTGTGTTCTTGTGTTTCCTCAGCTGAACTGGTGAACACGGTGAGGTCTGAGGAGACCTCCCATGATCTCCCTGTATCAAAACCTCCTGACACACTCCATGCATTACTTAAGCCTGACGAAGTAGAAACGCAATCAATGTCGCTGAAATTCTCACTGAAGTTTTCACTGTGTTATATACAACGAAATCAATTCATTAATTTGTTACTTTAAAAAAAAAACATCGCAGACAAATATCTGAAACTAAATAAAACTAAACAGAATGACCGATTTAATGTTACAGCAGCATTCAATTGACGGTATAGGGAAAACACTATACATCTAACTACGATATGATACTATGATGCATATATGAGAGAAGTTGTTTTTTTCATTATTGAAGGTAAATATAAATGTGTTTGAGATATAAGCTTCTGATAATGATTTAATGATTCGACTTCAATCATATTTGTGCATTATTACTTTTTTCTTGTCTTTTTTTTATAAGGAAAATGGTTGGAATCACCTCCGTGAGCAATAATTAATAATTAAGTGATTAATAGTTAGTACTAATTAGTTAATCTCAATAAAAAATATGATATGCTCTTTAAAATGAAAAAAAAAAAGTGTCAAGACGAGTCTGGGTGTTTAATGTGTTCAGGCTTCCCTGACAGGCGCTGTCTCCTTTCCCCTTGGCGGCGTGTGTGTTGGCCTCCAGGATCCATCTGGTACAGGTTCATCAGTGGTCACACCACCACCAACCCTCCTTGATAGACCCCAGCAAAGCTCCTGGAGCTTCAGAAGTGAACTGACCCCAGAAGCTGTAGGTCATCACGGTGGCTCCGATCTATCGCTTGTTTAAACAAGAGAGAATTGAGAGTGTGTGGGGGGGGGGGGGGGGGGGGGGTGTTGTGTGTTAAGTGAGCTCATCTTCCAACTCAACGGCTACCTGTCAACACACCCTTGAAGAAGACACTTAACTTAACCTGCTGTAAGGGGGGCGGGGGGGGGGACTGTTCAATGCTCCCTCTCTCCAACCCATAGGGGAGATAAGTCCCCCATACATGTAACTCAAAGACCCTTTACATAAAGTATTATTATGTGATACATAAATACCTAAATACATAACAGAGGAAAACAACAAGGTTAAAAACTAAAAGAACAACACTATTTACACATTTAAAGCAAAAGCCTTACATATTACTTATACTGTGTTAATATTAGCCAGTTGCAGTGCAACCACCCACAACACACTATGTCTTATCTTATCCGCTGTGGCCTGAACGGAACGGGACATTCAGTGGTCCTGAGCGGGGGATGGGGTTGGTAGGCCCTGCGGCCCTGATCCGTACCAGTGTGTGAACCTGCAAGGCTGCCCAGGAGGGAGTGAGAGCTGAGACACCGTCAGGAGAAAGTGGGTACAGACAGCATTTGTGTACTAGCACCAAATTAACCTGAGTTGAACGTATCAGAGAGAGAGACGTTGACATCACATCACACTTGATCTCAGGCCGTGATTTCCCACGAGGGAAAGAAAACATGGATGAATTGGCAGTTGATTGATGTGTCAAACAATTTGACAATTTTGTCACTTCTTCCCCCCAAAGCCACAGTGGTAAGGCTTCAGACATTGGGTATCGGACCAGGTACCTTTTGGTACAGGAGTGGAATGCCCTAACCCCCGCTACCCTATCCCCTGTCCCCCTTAAACCCAAAAAAGGACCATTTGGGTGCAGCAGGATGTCCTTGTAATGTCCGTGTAATACAGGGTTTCCTGCCAGCTCACTGGCTCATCTCCCTCCTCACCTGCCAGCGGCCTCATATCACCCCCATGGTTTAAGGGGAGAAGGGTAGCTAAATGATCATCCTAGCCATCAATGCCAGGGGAGGCCGTTCAAATATGCAGGGGCAGATGGGGAGGTGTGTGTGGGGGGGGGGGGGGATTCGGACAGAGGGAATCACTTAAACATCTCATCCAGGGCCGTGGCTTGCTCCTCCATCCCACCCTCTCCCTCTCTTTGAATGCCCCCCCACACCACCACCCCCTCCTCTGAGAGAGGGGGAGTTGGGAAAGGAGGTAGCAGTGGGAGGGTCTGTGGTCTTCCATGGCAACTCCCAGCCCCCGGGTCCCGCCTGCCTTTTGTCCCGGTTTTTGAGCAGTTTCTGCTCCAGGAGCCTTAGACAAGGCCTCCATTAATTGCGGGCCTGTGTGGAATACACAGGGAACAATGGGCCCAACAGAGTGTCCGGCCCCCAGACAAGGCTGGAAACAAGTGGTACAGGAATCGGCCAGAATGGAATCGTCCCGGCTGATGTCACTGAATACATTTACCTACCTCAGAGCCCATTCACTCCCATGCTTTGTTTTATTTTGGACAAAAAAAAAAAAAAAGACTGGGGAAAGGGGTGGGGTGAGGGTGGTGGAGGGGTATCAATGGAGGTGACGGAGTGGTGGTGGTGGTGGTTGTAGTGGATACAGCAGTAGGGACTGGGGGAAGAGGTCAGGGGTTGCCCGGAGGAAGAGGAGGAGGATGGGAAATAACCGGTTGCCGTGGTGATGCAGAAAATCCAAAATATTGGGTGAATTTACTGGAGGCGGAGATGTAAAACCAAAAAATTTAAATAAAAAAAAAGGAAAGGGGTGGAGGGCAGAGATAAGAAAGGGGAGGACAAACAAAACAAAAAACAAAGGTTTGTTTTCTGTTGCGTTTTTATTCACGGCTGTTGATACGGCAATGAACCTCAATGGACAAAAAGCCGGGTAGGGTGGGGGGGGTTGGGGGTGTGGGTGGGATGGGGTGGGTTGGGATTAGCGGACTCATCCAGGCTCATGTTTGTCAACAACGAACCTGAGCCTGGTTTTCAAGTCATCTTAATTCCGAGTCAGCGGAACATGGCGGGAGGGATGCTCCGTACCACCGCGGAGGAGACGCAACCATAGCAACCGTTTTTTTTCCTGAGTTCCTACTAGGAGCATAACAACTTGCCATCTGTCACCTTAGGCTAGTTTCTTTTCTTAAGGGGTCTGCATTTAGACCTTGCACTCGGCAGCAAAGGCAAACGAGACTGAAGTCTTATTGACTGGAGTCCCTTTGAAAGGGATGCCGGCCGCCGCCTTATCCCTCATCAAGTTGAAGAAGAAGAAGAAAAAAACGGTTTAACAATTTCTAAAAGAGGCCTCACATTAAATTTTTTAAAACCCAGACATGAAAGTGTTTCTAAACCACATTCAGCAGCGCAAAAAGTCTTTAAAGGCCTCGTTAACATGTAGATTATATGCATTTCGGTGTATTGTCAGAGTATCTAAGTGTATTTACATGTTAATATGCTCAGGGATACCGTGGTCCTGAAAAGGTAGCAGGGGGGGAGGCGGGTGGGCTGTGAAGTTTCTCCCTGTTGCACCATGGGAATGTAGTTTCATTGTACCATGGGAATGTAGTTTCATTGTGTCACGGGGGCTCAAACACATTCCATTTAGGCCATGGATATTATGGGGCAGAAAAAAACAAAAAGCTGTTGATTTTGGGGAGTTGAAAGATGAAGCTTTGTGGCGGCTGCGGTGAAACATGAATAAAAATTAATATATTCAATTAATACAAATAACATATGCAAATCTATCATCTACTTTGACGTATATTTCAGTTTGAATTGTAAATAAATATCATTTTTTTGCTCCCCCTGTTTAATGCCGTCCACCACCTCGCCAATCCACTCTATCCCACTGAAAAGACGCCCCTTGCGATGTGCCAAGCAGCCACGGCTTATCTGAGTCCATACACATATCCCCAGTCCATATCCACAAGTGTGTTTGCACTTGGATTTATGAAAGTGAAGATGGCCCATTATCACCACTCAAGATGACTCACCAGACTGCCGTTTTGGCCACTTTGCTGGGTGAAAGCAGCCCAGGAGATGCCCTTTCAGCACTCAAGGACCTCTGGCTGAGATCCCTTCACACAGGAGATCAGCCTCACTTGGGAACAAGTCCCTGCTCTTTTCTGGGGTGGTGTCCTGAGGGATGGCCTGCTCCTTGTCCCGGAGGCCTCCCTCCTTCACCTGCCGGCTTAGCTGCTCATCACTTATGCACATAATCCCTGGTCGGGGCATGCAATGCACCGGCCGGGGCCCCGAAAAGCCTCCGCAAAAGCTTCACACATGCTTGCTGAGAGGCTCCTGGGTGGCCATGGCAACTCTCATCTTCTCATGACAGTTACTTCTTAGGCCTCAGCTGTGGCTCTAAGTCCCTCTCTCTCTCTCTCTCTCTCTCTCTCTCTCTCTCTCTCTCTCTCTCTCCTCTCTCCTCTCTCTCTCTCTCTCTCTCTCTCTCTCCTCTCTCTCTGGGCACGTCTTTTTCTGTCTACTCGCTTTCTGTCTCCCAAAAGACACCAGCATTTGTTTCTCTATCTATAGGTTTCTCTCTCCCTCCCTCCCTCCCTCCCTCCCTCCCTCCCTTTTCTTCCCTCCCAGGGAGGCCGTTCCCATGCCTTTCTCCTCTGGCCCAGCATGAGAGTCATCCACAGTTCCTCCACAGCGACACCCGACCGACCTCAGCTCACACCGGCCTACCTCATCATTAGGCCGTGGTGCAGATGAGAGGATTAAACATATCATATCAGCCACCGGTTAGCGCAAATGACAGGCGGGGACTGGGGAGAGCAGAGCAGGGAGGGAACAACGAGAACCTCTGACCTTATTGTGAGTCCGCCGTGTAAAATAAGATTGTGAGATACACTTGCAACTGTCCATTCAGCGCGGTCACTCCCGGCCTCTAAGTGCAGATCGTCTTACCCACCCACCACCGCCGCCGCCGCCACCACCACCACCACCACCACAACACCCCCAGCTGGTTTAATGCAGGGGTCTGGACCTTGCATGGATAGGGGGTTGGGGGTTGGAGTAAGGGAGTGTGGAGGTCCCTATGGGACAGGAAGGAAGACAAGCCCGGGGCCGTTGTGTAGAAGCCACACTAACAAGTGTCACAGATATGAGGCGGTCCTCTCCTCTCCTCCCTCCCCCTCCTCCTATGTGAACTTCCATGCAGGGGGCTAGGGGGTGGGGGGCGGGGGCGGCTCCCTCCTGGCCCCTGCCACCTCCGCACAAGGCCCTCCATTGACTTCTAACCTGTCGAGGGACCACGGCGGACAAAGAGCGGTGGGGCGGGGCCCGGCCCTCCGACAAGCCTGTGAACAAATGCTAACACGGTGGCAACTGTCCACCCCCTGAATCACTGGATTTATTGACCAACCACAGCGCCTATTCAAGCGGCTGGGAGACGCGATAAAGAGGGGTGGGGGGGGAGAAGAAGAAAAAGAAGAAGAGGAGAAGAAGAAGAAGAAGAAGAGACAGGGGTTGTAGGATGGAGGCCGGGCTAAAGGGACAGGACAAGGACGAGGAGGTGGGGGAGGAGGGCAGGGCTTTTGTGTCCGTCTGCTGGGTCACAGACCTCGGCAGGCCTTCCACCAGACATGGGCTTCTTTGTGTCGTGTGTAGAATGAGGCCGACCGCCAGTGAGCATCGGGTCGGCGTGATGTTCAGACTATCAATCAGCAGCGTGAGGCCACGCCCCCGGGGAGGTCTCACCTCAGAGATGGCGGTAAAAAGGTTGCGACTTCGAGGTGCCTGTGTGTGTATGTGTGTGCGGAGGTTACGCTCGCGGTGGAGGTTGCCGATATTTCCTATTTCGTCGTATAGACGCTTTTATCCAAAGCGAATGGTTTTAGAATCATTTTACGGCATAGAATTAAGGCGCTATAAAATAGGCGTCTTGCTTCGGGAACAGCGTGCCGGTTAGGCTGCTGAGCAAGATGGGGATCGAACCCGGTATCTTTCCAGTCTTTCAACCCTAAGACTTTGAGGAGCAAGCACCAGGACCATGATGGACCACAAGGCCTCATCACTTACTAATCACTGTAACGCCAGCACCCTTCTGTGTCGCCTTCTAGGGCCCTTCTCCAGATTCCCCTCGAGTCAGCAGTGTGAGCAGGACCCTGAAGGCTTAGGAGAGTTAAGCTAAGGAAAAAGTAAACAAAGAATATGTGCACACAGACACAAATCTTCAAAATACAAGACAGACAGAAAAAAAGAAGAAGAAGAAAAAAGGAGGGAGGGGTGGTAAATTAAACCCAGAATGTTTCAAATGGCGGAAAAGTCTAAGCACAAGCTTGAGAAAAGGCTCTCTCAGGGCCGCACGGCTCGCTGTGAGAAATAAAGGCTGTGTGTTTTGGCCTCTTTTATGTCTCCCCAGCAGTGGGGGCCATCTGTTGCACGGCCCCGCTACAAAGGCAATACAGCAGAGTACACAAAAACACCCCGTATTGCTCTGTCGAGGGGGCAACACTATCCAGCAAACTACATCGCAAACACGGAGTGGGACGCACAGAGGCGAGTGGTGTAGGAGTGGAGTCGCTGGCCCCGGGACGCTTGTTTACCAAAAAGATGATCCACGGGAGAAGGAGAAGACACGGGCACATGAATTAATGACGCCTCCTCATCATGAATATTCCCAAACAAGCCTCTTCCCAGATTTGCGGGAGATCCCTTTCACTGCCACCGCTTCGGGGAGCTGGGACCCCCTACCCTATCCCCCCCCCTCCCCCCTCCCCCCTCCCCCCTCACATTCACAGCGCCAGCACCCCTAACTCTAAATCCACCCATTCACTGGGCCTTATAGCCCCTGATCTCCACATGAAATGATACCCCCGCTTTCTCCTCCACTCTTGTGGCTGTAAGCGCCCATATGCCAGCCAGCGCCGAGCCCACCAGAGTTCGTAATTGATCAGTGAGACTGGGCTGGACGAGTGCGGCCAAGGTCAGCCCCCCCATGAAGCGTGCAAGGGTGGCTTAATATACACCAATTTATTATATACGGGGGGACATGTGGCGTGGGGTTCCTGCGGTGCGAAGGGGAGATATGTGTTGATGTGATCACCGTTTTTTTTCAATTGAAGGAATGTAGGGAGAAAAAAAATAATGAAGAAAATGCAATTTGATTACCAGCACACTGATTTGAAAATCAGAAATAGAAATCAGACGACCAGATGAATGTTCTTTGCAATGATCGGCTTCTTTAATTAAAACAGCATTCAGCCACATTAAAATTTTATTAAATTGGAAAGTTTACAAAAAAATACATTTAGAAATGTGTTTTTCAGGAATACAACTACAAAATCTGTGATTGTGTTATTTGATGAATCCACATTTTCTAATACTGCAATAATGCATCGTTGTCGCACAAACACAAACACACACTCCCTCTCAATCTCTCTCTCTCAAACTCACACACACACACATTCTTCCACAGAAGGAAGTACAATCTGACTCCCCATTAATTCATATAAAACGCATATAAAAGGAAAGTCAGGAATGATTTTCAGTCTTTTTAACACTCATGTAAAATAGAAAAATAGACAAAGACACGTCTCGCTCAGGTTTGTAAGTAAACATCGACCCTAGGTTTTGAAGGGCCTCTGTTTTACCACCAGGTATGCTGTCTGAGGGACAAAGATTAGCCTACCAGTTGGTACAGTCCAGACTGGGGTAGACCGGTAGGACGATTCACGAGAGTGTCGATTTTGCAATGGCTTGGAATGGTGAATCAACGTCACGTCTGGTGGTACAATAGGGGCCCATTATTAATAATACAAATCATACATTTTATTTATACAGCACTTATCATTGTCAATGACAATCTCAATTAAAGATGCCATAAAAATAATGAAAATAATATTTCACAAAATTGTGTCGTCCCTCTAAGAAAAGGGGAAGGAGCTACTCAGAGCTACCAACTGTTGTTCGCTTGACCACACGTCTTAGACATGTAGGTTATTCACAGATTATGAGCAGAAAGGCTACATATAAAAAACATACTTTGTTGCAAATGGATACTGGAATGTATTCTGACGTGTGCATGAAAGTGTTACGTTCTCTGCAGACTCGCTGCTACCAAGCAAGTAAGACCTGCTAAGCCAAACATCAGTAGTTTTAGTGAAACACGTTTGTTCCCCTTTAAAAAAAAGTATATTTCTCTCTCTCTCTCTCACACACACACACACACACACACACACACACACTAATACGGCCTTGCTTGCGAGCAAGATTAAAGTGTGCGGGTGAACTAGGGTCCAATGCAGAGTCACATTCATAGGCTTCATTCAAGTATAGTATTAGGCTAAAGTCTGTGGTTGGTCAATTAGCCAGGGAGGTTCAACATTGGTTTAGCACTGGACCAACACTATGCAAAGAGTGAGTGACACATGGTTAAAATTACGTTGTTATCCATGTGACACCAGCGCAAGGGGTCACATGGAGACAGACAGGTGTGGGTGGGAGGGGCTGGCAAAGGTGACGGTGGAAGGCCCCGGCGGCCATGTGGGATCTTCTCGCAGCTCCAGGCCCAGTCTCATGTAGCGGGCCTTGGGAGGCTTGTGTTGGCAGCAGAAGAGCCAGGACAGGAAGGCCGAGGCCCAGCGGTCGTTGGCCTTCTGCAGAAAGGCGAGACATGAAACATAGAATGGTGAATAGAAATAGTCGACTGTTTATTTGGAATGTTGAGGAATTATTGAGGAAGTTTGTTTCCCGCTCTAATCATGGATTGGTCCATTAAACGGGATCATTTGAAGCAGGGGAAATGTTATTGGCTAATTTTACATGAGATGACAGATGCTATGCACTAATGTACATTGTGTGCTTTTACCATCAGACAATTAGCCAATTTAGATGCAAAACCGAATGGTTGATTGAAAATAAAAATAACTAATTTGATTAGGAAAAGAATGTCTCGCAATCAGACGCATTTTCGCCAAATTTCAAATATACTGTAGCAAATACCTTTTTTTTGTTGCATGAAGTGTATTGTATAACAAGCTTTTAACTTCGAAATGTGCCTCTGGACTTGTGAAACATGAGAGCAGACAACAGTGTCGGAGGGTGTAGTGAGCGATCCCAACCTGCGGGGGTGGTGTGGCAGAGCGGCGGGCCCAACTTTTTTCCTGTCTGTCCTGGCTGAACACCAGCCTCCACAGGATGACGTCCAGCACTAAGGTCTAATGGCGAGGGTTTCAGTTGGAAACAAATCGAAAGGAAGCAAGACAAGGCAGCTGATTGGGCGGGGGGAGGATCTTTGTGCAATCACAACACCAGCTAAGAAACACCACAACACCGACGCAGACGGGAAGAAAACGATTGTGTCACTGATGGCTGATTTCACTCATCATTTTTTTACAGTTGATCGTTGAAAAGAGATAACACCAGAGATGGAAAGAGATCTCCAGCATACCTCCAGGACGAAGGACACCGCTGCGTTCGCTACGATGATCAGGACCAGGGTCAAGCGCCAGTCATGAGGAACACACACAATCTGAGGACCAGAGAGAGGGAGAAAGAGAGAAAGAGAGAAAGAGAGACAAGGTTTAACCACAGGCGGAAGATTTACTATGACTAGCTTGGAGCTTCCAAGTTGCAGAAGTCAAATCGTATGAACCACACGTACATTTACGTAGTTTTTGGTTCGTACCAGCTAGGGGATGTACATGTATTTACAGGTCTTGTGTGCAACACATTCCTAATTGTTCGGCCCGCCGGTGCGTCGCTTATGCACAGTGTGTGCGATTGAGCTTTCCTCCTTACTAGAATACACTAAATTCTCCCTTCCATCCCATCTCCCTTGCACTCCCCCCTGCAGTACCTCTCTGTGTCTCCCAACGAAGGCAGGCTTCCCACATTGCGGAGAGTGTCCTGGCTAGGGTAGTTGACCGCCCCTGGGTTTGTTCCATGTCTGCAGCCTAACCTTTGGGCATCTTTGTGCGAGACGCCCTCCCCCCTACCTGCGCCTTCATGTCGCGTATCTGCACCAGAGTTCACTATGGAACAAAGTGTCTAATTAATAGTGAAATAGAAATAGATCAGACAGGGACATGGGAGTCTACCGTTCTCTTGTGGATCCAGGAATAACCAAATCGCTTTACAATTGTTGCCTCACAGCCACCCATTCTGACACCGATGCAAGGCGACAGCCAGGTTGTCGTTGGGAGCAGTTGAGGTTAGGTGGGTTTTGCCAAGGGACACTTGGCTAAGAGGAGCTCAGCGGATCGAACCAGCAACCCGTCCAGTTGCCAGACAACCCCCTCTACTTCCTGAGCTACTGCCATCTCTTATATCACTGTATGCGCAAGCCTTTATTTCCCGTAGCACAATAGACATCACAACGACCTCACAATTAACTGGATGTTGTTTGGTGGCTATGTATACCTCCAGGAAGCTTTCGATGGCAGGCATCGGCTGCAGCAGGAGGACGAACAGGAAGATATACAGGCTGATGCAGGATAGCATGAATTGCCCTTGTGAAATAAAACATGAAGTAAAATTAAATGTACTATTGTAGTAGAGTACAATGCATTTGAATGAAATACTCTTATAGAAATAAGAAATTTAATTGAATGAAAATAACTAAAAGTTTGAAATTGAGTGAAAAACTAAAGTTTAAAGAGTCTAATTGACTCACAGTTCCTGTAGCTGGGCAGCCTGTAGGGCTTCCCCTTGGAGAAGACGATGGCCACGGCCAGGTACTGGAAGGACGACACGTAGAACAGCGTGGTGTTCTCGAAGTTCCGGATGTTCTTGTGGTCGTGGGGCGACGTCGTGACGTTGGAGTCGGGCGAGAGACCGCCGGCCGAGATGTTACAGGCACTGATGGAGGAGGAGGAGGAGGAGGAGGAGGAGGAGGAGGAGGAGGAGGAGGAGGAGGAGGAGGAGGAGGAGGGAAGGAAGAAATGAAGGCAAACAGATGGATAGACTAGTAAAAAACTGTTTTGTAATAAACACAAGTTAATAAGAACAAGTTGTTGCCACTGGCCAAAAAAGTTATAGCGTGTTAATAACGCTGATAATGGCATTAGTAATGGTGTTAATAAAACTGTTAATAACAGTGGCACTAATGTATTAGTAAGGCTGCTAACAGTGTAAACAACAGTGTTTATAATGCTGTTAATAACAGCGTCACACATGCAGTTAGCGGTGTTCACGACAGCAGCAGGGTAGGGGTGCTCCTCACTCGGAGAGGGGCGTCCACACGTGGTACCACGGTTGCTGTTGGACCAGCACGAAGGCCAACACCTGGAAGGACAGGCAGGTGACTATCTGCGTGAGGACGGAGAAGAGCAGCGGGCCCGAGATCAGCCCGGAGGGGGGCTGCTGGGGCACCAGGTCCCTCCACGCTGGGTTCAGACTCACTGGGGACGGACACACAGAGGAGAAAGACAGCATACCTGAGTGCCCCTGGTCATTCTATTGTTTGAGTGGAATAACATAACCGCCCACATGTATTATGTAAGAATCTCCAATGTACACAGTCCAACTGTCAAAGCATCTTTGAGAAAAGACACCCAACCCCCCTGACTGCTCATTAATGACGTAGTTTAAAAAATAAACTGTCACTGGAAGTTTCTTTGAATAGGGATCCATATTACAATTTTTCCATTTTATACTCAAAACTATATATCTTTTTTTTGTTTTGCAGTGGTTGCATGGAATCAGAACCAGAGGCTATAATCAATCAATTTGTCCCCAGATCCAGTCTCTCTCAATGTTCAAACGTCGATAAACAAAATGGATCAATCACACCAATCACCCGATCAACACATACATAGTGGCAGTGAAGGGCAGTAGTAGTAGTGAGTGGGTGAGTATGTGCTCACTGGTGAAGGCGATGAGGAGGATGATAACGAGGTCGATGAACAGGAATTGGAAGTCTCCCAGGCTGCTGAGGATCTGCACAACAGACAAGAAAAAAGACACACATCGTAATTCAGTTCAATTATACAAACTGTATCAAATATACAGAATACATATTCAAGATTCAAGATTCATGATTCTTTATTTGCAACAAGCACAATGTTTACTCCTCATTCCCTCCCGCAGTATGAATTTCCTACAATACTTTACTAAACTATACAATACTATACTATACTAAACAATACAATAATATAAACAACCCTATAAACTATACTATGTAGTATACTTTGGCTGCAATTTATACAAATACGCCTCGACACCAATTTTATATTCTATCCCGTTTTGTTTCACTGTACATATTTAGTATGTTTACGTGTGAATCATTGGTGACGTTGTGGCAACATTAGGTGCTAAAATGTACACAAAAGTTTTTTTAATTAAATGGTCAAATATCAGGACACTAAAAGCACATTCACTCACACAAGAAACTGTGAAACTGTTCCTACAAGAAAAGACACATCTCTCGCCTGAAGGCTTGAGAAGGAGGTACACAAACACTATTGTTTCGCAAAGTTCCTTTAACCAATCTCCCCCCTCCCCTCCCCCTCCTCCTCCCCTCCCCTCCCCTCCCCCCTCCTCCCCCCTCCCCTCTCCTCTCTGCTTGGTTCTCACACCCAGACTGATTAACCCCTGGTAGGCCGTGTGGAGAGAGAGATTAATGCGGCTACCTCCCAGGGTGAAATCAATCATTTACATCTAGTCACTTGGCATTTGATGCTTTAATCCCGTTGAGACTTACAGAGCAGGCTGAAAATCTACGACACATACCATCAATATCAGGGCAGAACGATACGCATTATATAACAATATATAAATATGCACAAGCGAGTTTCTAATAAAAACAAAACAACAACAAGTAGCTATAGGAATCAGTAACACATTCTTATTCATTCATTTGTATTTCAATTTTGTATTATCGGCAGTCAAGTGCATAGTAGACGGATACAGACATGTTATCAATCGAACGCCTGTGCGATAACACTTCCAAGGGTATCGGTTAGTGGACTAAAAAGAGCATTTATTTATGAGGCAGCATGGTGTAGTGGTTAGGGTGTTCCACTTTCACCCAAAAAGGTACTGGGTTCGATTCCCAATGTCCACAGCCTACCTCGAGTACCTACTCGCTCCTCAATGACATGTATCTGTTGTCACTGTAGGTGGCTTGGATAAAATAAGATCTAAATAGACAATAAATATAATGGTATAGTATGTTATAGTAATATACAATAAAAAAGTTTTTGCTTCACAGTTCACCTGATGCTGTGTGGTACTTACTGAGTACAGCAGGGTAATACTGTAGTAATACCTGATGCTGTGTGGTACTTACTGAATACAGCAGGGTAATACTGTAGTAATACCTGATGCTGTGTGGTACTTACTGAATACAGCAGGGTAATACTGTAGTACTACCTGATGCTGTGTGGTACTTACTGAATACAGCAGGGTAATACTGTAGTACTACCTGATGCTGTGTGGTACTTACTGAATACAGCAGGGTAATACTGTAGTACTACCTGATGCTGTGTGGTACTTACTGAGTACAGCAGGGTAATACTGTAGTACTACCTGATGCTGTGTGGTACTTACTGAATACAGCAGGGTAATACTGTAGTACTACCTGATGCTGCGTGGTACTTACTGAGTACAGCAGGGTAATACTGTAGTACTACCTGATGCTGTGTGGTACTTACTGAGTACAGCAGGGTAATACTGTAGTACTACCTGATGCTGTGTGGTACTTACTGAATACAGCAGGGTAATACTGTAGTACTACCTGATGCTGTGTGGTACTTACTGAATACAGCAGGGTAATACTGTAGTACTACCTGATGCTGCGTGGTACTTACTGAGTACAGCAGGGTAATACTGTAGTACTACCTGATGCTGTGTGGTACTTACTGAGTACAGCAGGGTAATACTGTAGTACTACCTGATGCTGTGTGGTACTTACTGAGTACAGCAGGGTAATACTGTAGTACTACCTGATGCTGTGTGGTACTTACTGAATACAGCAGGGTAATACTGTAGTACTACCTGATGCTGCGTGGTACTTACTGAGTACAGCAGGGTAATACTGTAGTACTACCTGATGCTGCGTGGTACTTACTGAGTACAGCAGGGTCACGCTGACGTACTGGATGATGCTGTACAGAGCCATGAACTTGAAGACGCAGAAGGAGGTGATGAGGGCGGCCCGGCCCTCTCTGGAAAACAATAAGATGGTGGCCATTCAGAACAGGAAGTGATGTCACGTATAGGATGACACCACTTTGCCATGCATTTCTGGCCTTGGATTTTATTCATAAAAAAAAGAAATGTGCCAACATGTGACATCATTGCATCCCTTTTTTTTGCCCAGCCATCATTATTTATTGACAAAAATTATCAAAATATATATTGATTATTTATTTAAATTGTATTTTTCATTATTATTAATTTCCTTTTTTATAGAAATTTGAATTGCCTATTACCGTAGCATTAGTCTTCTAGGAGCTTATTGTATTTTAGTGATGGTAGTGATGGTCATGTGATGCAGTCACCTGATGAGGTTGGGGACGCAGGAGATGCTGGCGGTGGTGGAGGTGAAGGGAGACGCAACGGAAGCCTCCAACTCAGACAGAGAGATCCCACTGTGAGCCCTCTTCAACGCCTGAGAGAGAGCGAGAGAGAAAGAGAGAGAGAGAGAGAGAGAGAGAGAGAGAGAGAGAGAGAGAGAGAGAGAGAGAGAGAGAGAGAGAGAGAGAGAGAGAGAGAGAGAGAGAGCAATTATCAATTGCTTTAGATCTAAACAAATTTTGATCTAAACAAATTTAGATCAAAAATGTTGACAAATTTAGACAAAAAAACGGATTTTTGTCATATAAAATATAAAATATATATATATATATATATATATATATATATATATATATAAAACATACGTTATATATATATTTTTGGAACGATGTGAACATGCCAATCAGTGATCAATCAAAGCAATCCATACTCACCCCGCAGTCATTAGCGCCATCGCCACACATTCCAACGATGTAGCTGAAAACCAGATAACCAGGCAATATTTTCCACCAGTAACATTTACGTATCACGACAGAATAGAAGTGCAGTGGTAGGTATCAATAAAAATATGTTTTGAAGGAAGCAGTCAGAAAGAGAGAAGGAAAGAGACTGACTCACTCCACACTCTGAAGGACCTCCACCAGGTGGGTCTTCTGGTCGGGAGCCATGCGAGCGAACACGGTAGCTCTCAGCACAAGCTGGAACAGCGCTCCCGTGTGGACAGACACGACATTACAGTTAAAACATACATTCAGAGCACCGAAAAGACCAGTTTAAGTTAAAGGGGATGTTTCTTCAGTGGTCTGTTTTTATGCGCACACACCACAAACCACACACCACAATCAAATAAATGTAATTATAATATTAATAATAATAAATAATAAATGAGTAAATTCATTCATTAATAAATGACTCAACAAACCAATCAATATACATTGTTATTATTAGTAGCACATATCAATCATTCATGAATTTATAAATAAATGACAAAATACAGAAATGAGTGAACGACCAACCAACGAATCAACGCACAAAAACGCTCACCTTGGGAACCAGCTCGGGGAAGTGTTCTGTGATGACGGCGAAGGCCCTGCCACTCACGGCAAAGTGGTAGTCCTGGTCGCGCCTGCCACACAGCCCTTCCTCAAGCCCTCCAGAGTCCTGCGGAGGGAGCTGGAGAAGCAGACGACACCGGCCACAGTTGAGAAGAGATATGTTTTGGAAGCGCAGGCTACACGTATATTATTATTATTATTATTATTATTTATGTGTTATTTAGTCAAGGATGCATACAAGCAGGCTGCAGATATTTGGATTCAAACCCAGAACCTTTCGTCTGGATGTCAAACACTCATTGTGATCTAAGTCACTCGTCCATAACCGTGCTCATTATTGGTTGTTAAAACTATGGTTAATCAAGTTTTAAGTTTGCATTTCAGTGGACAATGCACTAGTAAACTAACTATAAGTAAGTCATGATAACTAGAGTTAGTCCCTAACTATAACCTGAGCATGAACCTAACCCAATCTAATCTAATCATGCTCATGAATGACATCTGTATTCTCTGTCAGGATAAAACCATCTCCTTACTAACCTATAACTTACCTAAAACTAGTAATAGTAGTAAAATACACTGGTTCTGGATTTCGTCGTACCTGGTTGTCTTTGCCAGAATTGGGTTCCGGGTTCTCTGTGTAAAGCCATGTGATGCTAGCTGGTTGGACATCTTTCAGCGGCGTTGCTTCAGCTATAATGACCCTGTCCCGTGGACGGATCATCCCGCAGTCCCTAGCCACCGATATAGCTGTCAGCATGTTGTCCCCTGGATGAAGGCAGAGTGCCGGAGAGTTTGGGTTCATTCAAACAGAATAGAAGCATGATTTACACAATAAAATAGCATACAACCACCCAAATATAAGAAAAGAGAGTCAAGAACAGAACATCTACAAAAGATGATTCAGCCATTGTTGAAGCTGTATCCACTTGCTCTACAATACCAAAGGTCGTTGTGCATAGCTAGTGGGGTTAAAGTATGTGCACAACATTGACTGTACTCAAATCCTAAAATAACTCTGGCTTCTCCGACAATAAAGCCACCGTCAGTCATTATGCTCTCATTTGAAATTTCCAATCCGGGTCGGAGCATCTGATTTTGATTTGGTCTGTGTATGTTAACTATTCTTTGAGTACCACAGGTTGCCAGATATGATACTAATTGGCCCACATACACGGCTGGATGCAGCCATGGGAACAGGCAAACAAACTGGAGATCAACTGAGATTGTACTAGATTCTACCAGACCTCAAAAGCCCCATGACCACAGTAAACCATATGTCAAACACAGGTTCAGCTTGGCGTCATTATTACGTATAGCACCTTTAAGAACTGTCATCTTACCATATGAAGTTCTCATAACGAATGCATTGAGTTTCAATCTCTTACTTTAAGTTTCAATCTCTGTACTTTTTGTCATTGTAAAGCTCATGATAGAGTTAGGAATTACATAACTGAAACCATACATGCTTTACCTCTATGCACAGAACTTGTATCGTATAGTTCTATGCAAATTAGGCTAAGCTTACCTGTGACCATCAGTGTGCGGATATCAGCTCTCTGCAATTCCTGCAGGACTCCGGCCGTCTCAGACTTCAGTTTGTTCTGCATGATTACGAGCCCCAGGAAGTCCATGCTGGTCTCTATTTGGTCCCTGGCAGCCAGACAGGAAACACAACCGTCACCGTGTTACACAGTGGCTCCCGTCTCGTCTCAAACGCTTCACAATGAAAAAGATTTAACATTCCTGGAGACAGAATTTTGTATTAACACATAGTATTTAGTCAATAAGCAGACACTTTTAGTCACTTACAGTGAGTTTCGGAAACATGTTATTACAGAGCAGGTAGGGGGTCAGGTCTCTCTCTTAGGAGGCCTACAGGTAGACCTTCTAGCTCTTTGGGGATCAAACCTGGTACTTTTCAGCATGCGAGCCGAACAGCTGGACGGTTTGTTTGTATGGTTCTCTTTGCTTGCTTGTTTGTATGAACGTCATTCTTTTTTCGTATGAACTGGTTTGTTTGCTTGTATTCACGAGCTGATTGATTTGTACTGACCTGTTGAGGTTCTGCACCTTGTGCCAGGAGAGTTTGGGCTCCAGCTGGCGGTGGGCCAGGGCGATGACCCTGTAGCCCTGCCTGGTGTAGGCCTCCAGGGTCTCCTCGAAGCTCTCTGGGACTGCACCCAGCAAGGGGAAGAACACAGAGCAGCAGACGTTAACGGCAAAAAAACTAACTGTGAAGCCAGAGATTTTGATCGTGTTTCAAAAGGCAGAAACAAAGAGGGATGTCTAATGTTTATGCATAATAATAATAATAATCGTGTGGCACCAGTAGACGGTGAAAACGGTCCATATTAGTGACCATTGACATTAACTATTTTGGACATCATTTTGGGGTATTTCATGAAAGAAAAATAGGATTTTCCATCACATGGAGCATAAATTGTTGTAGCAGCTATACTATAGGACGATGAGAATCATGTGATCTCAAGTTCCACAAAATAAATCCAAGCCCGCCATCTTGGCACTTCTTGACCAAACATTCCAGGGATGACGGCATGTCACCCCTCGGTTAAATCCACCCGGCGACCCGAAACTGTCCATTAACAAAAAGAAAATAAACATTACATTTCTGGAGAGGAATGCCGACTGCGTCTGTAGAAACCGACCTGTGTCCTTCTTGCACAGCTTGGCCACGACCTCTGGCGCCCCCTTCAGGTAAGCGTCCATATGTTTCTCCCCCAGCCGGCGCACCACCACGCTCATCCTCTGTAGCGCCGATGAGAAGGGGAACTGACGCACAATGCCCACCTCGTAGCGCTGAGGACCACACGGGGGGTGGAGAATTAACATTCTGACTCAGTGGAAAAGAAAGAAGAAGAAACAATGATTTAACTCACCGAAAGTTCACACAGCTCCTGAAAAGAACAGTTGAAAAAAATAATGAATTATTAGATAATAATAATATTATATTCAAAAGACAATATTGGATCTGCATTGCCTTTTATTCAAATTTTGCCATTTACGCAGATAAAAAAAAGAAAAAAAGCTTATCCTGAATAGCTCTATCTCTGGTTTGCCAGCGCTTGTTTATTAACTTTTGCTTATTAGCTTGTGTCTATTGGCTTCGCTATTTCTGCCCTTATTGTGTAAAATCTAGGGAGAAAACGTATTGTACTTTTACCTGAGCACTGGTTCTGCTCTTGGAGGCTTCGTAGGAAGGAAATGCACTTATAATGATTTCTGGTGAGGAGTGATTCCCTTGCCTACCTATGGTAAATGCACTTATTGTAAGTTGCTTTGGACAAAAGCGTCTGCTAAATGATTGTAATGTAACTTGTTACCAATAACACACTGAGGATGCAGACAAAGGAAATGGCAACAAAAAAAACACCAATCAGGTACCATGGTCTCAGAGGGCTGGGGGTTCTTGTTGGCCTCAGTCAAGACGTGCTTTGGGGGTCGGACCACCGTGGGCATGATGGGGTTATGGAGGGCCGTCTCCTCCTCTGTCGGCTCCTCTAAAATCTAACAGACAGAAATGTGTTCATCTTCATCTTCGTATGTTCATCATTATGTGTTTATTTTTGTCACGACAGCTTTGCGATAACATTGTGATCGCACACAAATATAGGATGTAGCAGTGACGCAAAAATGCTATTGTCGCTGTTTCATTTTGTACTAACGCTGCAGAATATTTCATCAGCGTTATTAATATTTATATATACTCCTGTACTGATAACCGATAAAGTGTTTGCCTGCCCTCATGTTCTGCTATCATGTGGCACACTTGCAAGGCCACAAGTTAAACAACTTTCACAGGAATATGACTGATGGGGTGAATTGATGAACAATTTAAAAAAAAGGATGAAATGTTATGTTTCTCCTGGAAGTCGACCATGTATGACCATGACAGGATTCCCACGTCTAAAAGGGTCCACAAGTTTGTGGAGTGTCTTTTGTTTCCTGGCTCAACCGGATCTCTGAAAGCAGGTTCAACCATCTCGTTAACGTACCCATCCAGTGGTAGCCAGCATCTTGAGGTCCAGGGGGTCTCCGGACAGCTCTCCGTTGATGTTGGTCAGGGAGTGGCAGGACGCCATGCAGACCACGAACGGTGTGTACACCAGACTCTCTTTCGAGGGGTCAAACTCGGGCGGGGAAAACCTGGAACAAAAAAAATAATAATAATAATAATTTCATTTCAGGCTCCCGAAGACAAAAGTCACGAGAGAGTCATCATCGAGAGACCCATTTCAAAAGATGGAGGACATGATAGTGATTGCATTGCCTCCAGCCATGACAGAATGAAGACACCACAACAAATAAATCATTGACAGGAGGGGAAACAGGGGGTGCCGGTGCACAGGCCGAAACGCCACCACCAAAAAAAAGAAAAAAAGAAACACACACACACATACAGTGTCCGAGAGGGGTTCTGACCTGCCGTTCTCAGTCCTCTGGATGCCCCACAGGTCCAAGCCGTCCTCCGTCAGTGTGCCCGTCTGGAGAGCCAAGACACAGAGAGCCACAGCAGTCACTTAGCTACGCTACACGCTCGTGTTGTCCAATACATATAAACACAATACATATTTTCTAATACTTTAATATTCTCATATATACCATAGCCTACCAGAACAAATAAAATAAAGCTAGGCTGTCAAATTCACCCACTGCTAAACATCTTAGGAAGGAGATGTCATTGCCTCTGCTGCTGGATGTACTTACTGGGTCAAATCTAGATGACTTCTAGTCATCTATCAACTTTTTGTACTTTTACCTGAGCACTGGATCTGCTCTTGTAGGCTTGTTAGGAAGGAAATGCACTAATGACTGGTAGTTATCTTGCCTACCTATGTTGAATGCACTTATTGTAAGTCAAAAGCATGCTGCTAAATGATTGTAATGTAAACGGAGGAACTTTATCCCTCCTCATCTTCCCTTGAATTTGGGGAGTTTTTCCTTTCGAGGGCTTTGGGAGAGAGTGTCATATATATATATACACACACACACACACACACACATATGGGGCTGTGAAGCCTTTGAGACTGTAACTGCGGTTAAGGCTATACAAATAGCCCCCCCCCCCCCCCCCCCACCACCACTCACCTTGTCGAAGCAGACCAGGTCGAGCTGCCCACACATGTTGATCCTCTGGGGGCTGATGCAGAAGATGCCCAGACGCCTCAGGCGCCGCTGGGCGTACACGATGCCGGCCGTCATGGCCGCCGGGAGGGCCGGGGGCACAGTGATGGTGATGATGTCCAGAGACTCGACGATGATGGTTTTGGTGGGAACCTGGGGAGAGAGGGAGAGAGAGAGAGAGAGAGAGAGAGAGAGAGAGAGAGAGAGAGAGAGAGAGAGAGAGAGAGAGAGAGAGAGAGAGAGAGAGAGAGAGAGAGAGAGAGAGAGAGAGAGAGAGAGAGAGAGAGATATGGAGTGTATATAGGTCAACAGAGTGCTGGGGAAAAAATAATAAGAATAATAATGTAACTGGTAAATGATATGTACATTCAACACATATCATATCATATCATATACATATCATTTACCAGCCAGTCACTTTGCGGCTCTTTTTTGATTTATTTTTTATTGTATATATTATTAATATCTTTATGGTATTGTTTTGGAGCTGTATACTGCGGGGAGTAAGCATTCCAATGTACCTGTTGCAATTGGCCAATAAAATATCTTGTATCTTGTACACTATCAAGTCAAGTCAAGTCAAGTCAACTTGACTTGACAACGTTTTTCTATTCTCCTTATGGATTAGTTTTTACCCTTTTAATGCTTATCCTATTTTATTGTACTACATTTGTATTGTTAAACCAAAAAAAGTACCATACAACAATACAAAACAATAAATGACATTTCAGGTTAAAGTTTATCAGTTCATGATGAATGTTTCCAAGACCAAGAAGTACAATAAAAAAAAACCGACAGACATATAGACGGATGGACGGACAGACGGATAGAGACATAGATATATAACCACCTGGTTTATGACACTGAGTATGATGGTGTAGATGAATCCTATCACGGCCACGCCCACCAGACACAGGAGGAAGAGGTAGGCGTCGCGGTACAGCTTGAAGTCGGTGGGCTTGGGGTACAGGATGGAGCGAACCAGCTGGCCCTTCTCCGTGTTGAAGCCTGGAGGAGTCAGGGAAAGTCAAAAAGCCACACTTTTCTGGCGGTTTTTTTTGTTTGTTTGATGGGGTACATAAAAAGACACCTGCTGCAGAGATACTAGAGCATCATATTTCCCAGTATCTCCGTGTATCAGTTAGTTGGGCATAGAAGGGCTATTTCCCGGAAATTAAGGGTTTATATTTGAATAGGGTTCATAGGACAAAAGAGCGAAGAAGGTTAAAGTTTCCGCCAATAAAATGTGGGTCGGATGATATCGTTGTGATTCAATTAAGATTAAGTTGTTTATAGCCACCCTGTTGATAGCAGAAGTTGACTTAACATTTGTCATCTGAACATGGGGGAGTTTCTTCCAAAGACAACGTCCTTTTTACTTGAAGATTAATTATTAATGAATGAAATAAATACAAATAAAATTAATTAAAATAAATTAACTCATTTAAACAATAAAAACAAAACAAATACAGAAAGATAAGAATCACTGGTTTATAGATATTATTATTATTATTTACATTTAAAATTATTCAAAAAAAAAAGATTCCTATTATACCGACCAGTCAACAGTGTCAACAGTGAACCAGTTGGTTCAGTCCACCGGGTAGGTTGGTAGACTGATCATAGAGCATGTGCAGCGTGTGATGTCACCAAGTCACTATTATACTATTTTAGTCACATGATCATTTAGAAATGACTTGTAATGGCTAATCATACTCATACCTGCTGCTATAATAGGGCCCCTTTAAAATGCTTTGTGCCTTTGTGGACATGCCAGTGAAGACAGACAGGAAAGTGGGTTGAAAGAGAGAGGGAGTGGCATGTAAGTGTGTGGAGCCACCAAGTAACTCTGGATAATTTCTCACCGGTCGTGACCACAACAGCTTTCACCAGCTGGCCGGTGTAGAAGCGGGTCTGGATGACTTGGGTTCCACAGAACAGGGTGTGTCTCTTGTGTTCCTCTGTGCTGTAGGTGGAGGCCCCCTCTGTACCCGAGCTGGGCAGCGCCACCTTGGTTACGGGCACACTCTCTCCTGACAGTTTTTAAAATAATGAGACAGAAAAGATGTGAAGTTATAATAATAATAATAATAATTTGCTGATGGTGACAACAATCTAAATCTAAATCTGGAGGATTGAATCCTCTTTAATGGTCACATACATGTTCACACACACAGTGATTAGTGATTCGTTTTTCTGCATTTAACCCTTCCTAGTATTATGGGCAGTGGGCAGCTATTGTATACGCAGCGCCCAGGGAACAGTGAAGGGGTCTGGTGCCTTGTTCAAGGGCACATTGGCAGTGCTGAGGTGTTTCGGGCGCTTGAACCGGCATTCCGGTTGCCAAGCCAAGTCCCTTCTGACTTAGCTACCTGCCGCTTCCAAAAAATGGCATTTACATAATATACCAAAAATATACCAAAAGAATGGAAAACAGATCAAAACTAAATCAAATAATGAAAAAATAAAACACCAAAAAAATACTGTTATATTTCTA
Source organism: Muraenolepis orangiensis (assembly GCA_027704905.1). Classification (NCBI taxonomy): domain Eukaryota; kingdom Metazoa; phylum Chordata; class Actinopteri; order Gadiformes; family Muraenolepididae; genus Muraenolepis; species Muraenolepis orangiensis. The sequence goes on along the minus strand of CM051005.1, from coordinate 16,390,612 downwards.
AATGTTAAATAACATAATAAAATAAAATGGAGAATTATAACACAAAAATTGGAAACTTGGTAAGAAAATGAATGTACTTTATGAAATAGCACTGAATAGCACCTAAGCAGATGACCGATATGATATCATAAATATCATAAATAATATAATAGAATAGAATATAATAGGTATAGGCACCTGTAAGCATGCTCTCATTAACTATGCTGGTCCCTGACACCAGCACGGCGTCACAGGGCATGATCATCCCATTGGCTGGGATGAGGATGACATCACCAGGGACCAGCTCTGTAGACATGGCTTCCTCGATGTCTTGGATGGAAAAAAAACAACACACAAAACGACTCTTGAGGTAATCAGGAATCCTGGTAATCCTGGTCCGTTCAATGTATTTAATCTATTCTTCGACTTTTATTCTTCATTTTTGTTGTGGGGATTGCATATAACACACGTATCCCACTCCACTATGTTGTATTTGGAAATAAAACATATTAAAACCAACGGCTGCTGAATGTTGAATGACGGCGATACAGGACGCGAGAGCGTACCTTTCTCCCCTCTGCAGACGGACACTCGGACCACACTGTGAGCTGACACCATGTTGTGGAGCATAACATATTGCTGGGAAAGAAGAAAAGACACATGTGCATTAAAAGATATTCTCAGTAAAAATGTATCTATAGAATTCTGATACCTCCGGGTAAAAGTGCTTTTCCGGAGTAGTAGGCCCTCAAACGTGCTCCTACTACAAATTTTCTGAAACTCTTTATTTTTTTTAAATATTTTTGTAAAAAGAAAGAAAGAAAAATAAATAAAGTAAAAATGTGTAGATGGCGGTTGCCCTGCTTGAACAGGGTTTTGCTTTAAAGTCTAATTCAATATCGGAAAAAAAATAACACTAAAAACAATAAGTTGTTTTGGACAAAAAGTGTGTGCGAAATTAGAAAATAGGCAAACTGACCTTTTTGATGGTGTACAGCGAGGTGGCTATGGATATAAATGACATGAAGAGTATGGCCGTAGCATAGTAATAATAATCATCGAAGCTCCACAGAATAACACTGAAGAGCTGGAAGATGTAGAAAGGATTCATCACCTGAGAATGAGAGAGAGAGAGAGAGAGACAGACAGACAGACAGACAGACAGACAGACAGACAGACGGAGAGAGTAGGTCAACCCATAGGAATACAACTGGGAGACATCCATGCTTTTTGTGAGGATCTACTTGATAGCTCTTTAGAGAGGTTGAGCTTGAACATTCTCACCTCTTTAATGAAGAGTATAAATAGAGACGGAACTCTGACCGCAATTTCATTCTCCTCGAAAAACAACCTCCTGTGAAAACAGAATACATCTTTAAGTGAAAATAATATGACAACTAGAGGCCCCTCAGCCACACCAAACAGTCCCCTTTGCCCTATCTCCCAATGCTAAAGAATCCTTCCAAAAATTCCTGGATCCGGAAACAAATCCACGCCCCTCCCCATAAGTAATTGAACCTAATTTGCTAACAGACCAACAGACAGACAAACAAGCCATTACGTGTATTTTCCTATAGGGGTGTGTGTGTTGGAGGGAGCAGCAGTATCTGGACGCATGTGTTCATATTGTCACTTGCTGGAAATCGTTTGTTCAGAAACAGTGAACAGAAAAACAAATCCTTCATGAGGGCATTCCATCTGTATGTGTGTGGGTGGTGTGTGTATGTGTGTATCTGTGTTCATGGGTTTGAGTAGGTTGAGATGGAATAGAAGGAATGGGGGAGAATGGAAAGCAAAAAGCAAATGAATCGTGAAAATTTAAGTCTTCTTATTATCCTGTGTGTGTGTGTGTGTGTGTGTGTGTGTGTGTGTGTGTGTGTGTGTGTACCTGTAGGCCTGCAACTGTTTACTGGGACCAGAGCTGAGTTCAGAGTGAATATCAGCACAGCTCACTTTCACATCCTCCAAACCTCTGCAACACACACACACACACACACACACACACACACACACACACACACACACACACACACACACACACACACACACACATTATTTTTCATAAAGGCAACTATTGAGCTATGAATAACTCCACTGATAAGCTACTCCGCTGTGTGGTCATACCCATTGAATTCAGGAATAAAGAAAAGTATATTCAGTGCATATATTGAGGGCTTTTGTGGGGGGGCTTACTTGTAAGTTTCAAAGTTCTGAATGGTGTCGTTCCAGTAGTATTTGGTGCTGTGGTGATTGAAGTAATGGATCTGAACGGAGACAGAGAAGAACAGAGATGAAGCGTGGGATATTTACAGCCATACTGGATTCCTGGGTCCACCGAAGGATGCCATCGAAGGACGGCAAAAATGGGAATAAAGAAAACAACTCAACCAGTTGTCATATAAAAAGTAGCATCAGAAACGGTTCAGTGGGTTGACTGAAATTAAAACTATAGCAAATAACAAACTTCCAACACATTAAAATGCAGTTTCATACATTTCTAAAATGTTTAAATTTTCCTGTATTTCGAAATGTATATGAGGTTTATATGATGCCTTTAATATCAAATAACAGACATACACATAATAATAACAACAACAACAACAACAACAACAGGATTAAACCAGAAATGACTCGAATTAATGCGCTTTGCACTATATCCCAGTGGAAATACCGGTACAAGCTGGTTGTGAGGGAATATCCCACATGCGTCCATGTGCGTGGTAGACAAGCTGTGGCCTTCGTCTCCATTCGAGAGCCCGTCTGTCGACCGTGGATCTATCACGTCGAAGGGCTTCCTCCCAGGGGCCAGCATCACGTGAACTTTGACCCGGAACCACTGCCTGAACTCGTCCTGTGGTGACGATACACAACGGCTGAAATCACATCGTTCTCAATCAATAATAGTTAGTCATCTGATGGGCCGTTTGGAATGAGAGTTTCCGGTGTAGCGGAATATGTGCAGTAAAGACAATTTATGTGACACCTTTGTGGATTGTTTCTGGTTCAGATCTCACATGCAGCAGACGCGTTAATCCAAAATAGACTTAAAATTGACAGTGTGAACACATAAATCATAATAGCAAAGGTTTAATTCACACAAAAGTAACTAAAAGTTAAACAACCGGAACACAAGATTTTCATTGTACTTCATGAGTGGCAAAGTGGATGACATTATAGTTTATGTATTTGTCTTTTTATTTGTTTTGTTTTTTTATGGGCCCACCCACTGCAAGGAGCACACGTTGTACTTAGTTATGTCCACAGGTTTTTCATTGAGATGTCCATTACTAAGGCCATGCATATTCAGACAGTGTTATGATCTCAGTCCATCAGTGACAACACCACTTCTCTGGGTTGCCTGTACTCACCTTATACCATGAGGTTACAATGACTTAGGTGACCTGGGTTACAGCTCTAGAATCGATCAATCGAATCAATTGCATCCATAAAAAGTTCAAACACTCTCAGGTAAGATAAAAGCACCATTGTAGTAAATCAGTAAAACACTATGTCGCTGTGTCGTAAAAAAATAAAACATTTACAAAGATACACTTTATATGTTGTTTGGAATTGGGAAAAAGGCAAGAGAATCCTTATTTTTTAAATAACGCTTAGGATTTATTCAACACTGTTGATAGGCTGACTCTTTTTGACTAATTTTTACTGACAAGATCCAGAAAATTAAAGAAAAGGTCAGTACTTCCATATCAAAAAAACGTGTGTATCACCCCAACATGTACGAAAAGCTATTCTGGCTTGCATGACTCAATTTAATCAAATTAATCAAACCATGAAACACTTGAGGTTGTACAGAATTAAAAAACCTCTACCTGTAGCCTTGACGCTCTGCCGGCAATTAAGCTTCTTTAAGAATGTTTTAAATTGCATTGCGTCAGATACAGATAGTCTACAGATAGTCAACAGTTTCCTTCAAGCAGGTGAAATACCACAAGCAGGTTAATTTCCAGAGTTTACTTACATTTGCTGAAAGAATTCCTTAGGAAAAATGTCTGCTGTAGTACTATTATATCTCAGTGCTGCATTTTATACGGTGGATCTTAGCATATTGATTTACAGGCTAGAAAGCTGTGTAGGGCTATCTGGTACGCCACTGCATTGGCCTAACTAAAATACAGACACTATTTGGTGTCTATTGGTGGGGTTCCCCAAGGATCAATTCTTCAGTTCAACCATATATATACTTTTCCAAATCCTAACAAAAAACGACCATATAACCTACCACAACTGTGCAGATGATGCTCAAATATACATTTATTCAGTTTTAATCAAGACTAAGAAAGCACACTGCATTACCTAAATGGGTTAGGACCAAAATCCAACTCTGATCGATTTAAGTTGTACTGCACCACAAAATAAACTTCCAGAACTTGCGAGGTCCACATCAACTTTATTAACACTGTATTATTCATTTCTCGTTGTATTATCTTTTAATGGTTCTTTTTACATGTGATTTCTTCCTTTGTAAAGCACTATGAATGGCCTTGTTTTTCATATGGTGCTATACACAAACTTGCCTTGCCTATTCCTACAGCAACTTCCTACAGTAACCTCCTCTACTTCCTACAGTAAACGCCTCTTCTTCCTACAGTAAACTCCCCTACTTCCTACAGTAAACTCCCCTACTTCCTACAGTTAACTCCTCTACTTCCTACAGTAAACTCCTCTGCTTCCTACAGTAAACTCCTCTACTTCCTACAGTAAACTCCTCTGCTTCCTACAGTAAACTCCTCTACTTCCTACAGTAAACTCCTCTGCTTCCTACAGTAAACTCCTCTGCTTCCTACAGTAAACTCCCCTACTTCCTACAGTAAAAGCCTCTACTTCCTACAGTAAACACCTCTACTTCCTACAGTAAACTCCCCTACTTCCTACAGTAAAAGCCTTTACTTCCTATAGTAAACGCCTCTACTTCCTACAGTAAATGCATTCTACCTTCCAGAACATATTGTACTTTCTTTCTACAGCTTATACCTCAAGGCTCTCAGAAGCACATGTAACCTGCACTCTGCTCGAACTCACGACGGCCGGCATGAGAGGCGACGCTCTAACACGAGAAGCTAAAACCCACAAATTCTAGCTTCATTGCTAGAACGTATTTTAGGTGTCGGTGGAGTGAGGTTTACTTCACTGCACAGCACAACCAGCTGGCGTAGACCGTAAAGACATACATTGGCATTATAGATGATCGGTTATCGGCGAGAATAGTCTGTTGCTGTGACCCACCGTGGCCCGGAGCAGCAGGGTGCGGGCGTCTCTTAGGGAGGAGGGCGTGCAGGTGGCCCTCACCCTCCACTCAGGCAGCCAGTAGAGCAGCAGCAGCAGAAGCCCCCCTGAGCACACCACTCCCAGCACCACCAGGACCCTCTTCCACACACAGGGCCGGTACCCCCACACCTCCTGTGAAGCCACCCCAAGCAAGCAACAGTATTAGAGAATCGCAGTACCATTAGGTTATTATTAATAACTGCCTACTTCTGAGGGAATGTAAAGTAGTGAATCCACCATTTAGCACATGCTTTGTCTTAAAACACATTGTATACAGATTTTAAATCATTCGGTTCATGAATAATAGTAGGCTTATTATTAATAAGCCTACTAGGCTTATTATTAATAAGCCTACTATTATTATTAATTAATGATGAATTGAACTGGTTATGAATTGCTTACTTATGTGTATGTTCATGTTGGCATGTCAATGCTTTATCAATTATGAAATACATTCAATGAGTTTTATACAAAATAGTTAGTCTGGAGTAGTGTAGAGACAATCCAAAAACAGGGAGATAGACGTTTTCATAAACAGGCAATGTGTAATAGGTGAATACGTGATTAAAAGCTATTTCATTCGGTTCATGAGTTATAGTAGGCTTATAAACCATTGTTATTAATGATGAATTTAACTGGTTATGAATTGCTTACTTATGTGTGTGTTCATGTTCATGTCAATGATTTATCAATTATGAAATACATTCAATGAGTTTGATAGGAAATGGTTAGTCTGGAGTAGTGTAGAGACAATCCAAAAACAGGGAGATAGACGTTTTCATAAACTGGCAATGTGTAATAGGTGAATACGTGATTAAAAGCTATTTCACCAGCTCATCCTCCTGGCCGTGGTTTAGGATTTTCACCTCCGACGTCACCATCCCAGCAGAAACAACACGACTACAAACAGAAGAAGAAGAGCACACACACTGTTGACTGCTCGTCCAGTTGGGTGATCGTGTACTCGTAATCAGACAAGGAAGTTACCTTGATCAACTTGTATTACAAATACAATACTTCGAATAGCTGGCCTGTAAATAAATGACTGACCTTTTGAAATACACACCAAACAAAGCATTGTTGTTTCATTCGTATACATAATCAGATCAGTTGCTGGGTAATTGTTAACTTAATCGTGTTAACGTTGCAAAGCGTGTGCAAGATCTGGTCGGCTATCTGCAGCTTAAATAATTACTGCTGGATTTTCTTGCAACGATGAGGTCAACAAATCCGCAAGCAAAGTGGCCAACAATTAGGTGGTTGAGTAGACCAACGCTGTATGAGATAGCATGTTGATTGGGAATGACTCAAGTGAAGCAGATCAGAGACAGTCGCAATGTCGACAAACCGGCCACTGTTCTCATTGCGTGTACCGGTAGGATTATTAACCCTATAATAACATGGACTTTGGTGATTTAGCGAGGTTATTACTTTCGTGACGTGAACAGGAGTGAACATGAAATGAAAAATGTTGTGGTGTGAAATTGGGAGAGAGGTTTCAACTCCTCGCCAAAAAGCACTGGGTTCGATCCCCATTCACCATATCCTTCTTCGGCCCAACCTTATAATGTATGAGTCACAACCAGTCTCGTTGGACCACTGAGGCGGTAAGCCGTTCATCAAAGTGAAGTACTTAACTTGTATAACTTGCATTCATGAAAGGGTTATGGCTGTGTTTAGGCTATAGTCCGCATGTTTTGTATAACTGCTTGACTAAACGCATTCAACAATAAATAAAAACTTCGCTCGAACCCACATTGTCCAAAAATCTAGATATAACGTGAAAAAAACCTAACAGTGTTTGGGCCGTTTGCGCGCTGATCCAAATATCCAATTCGACGGCTGCAGGTCTTTGGAGATTTGTATAACAATTCATAGCAAACTCAACGTGAACAAGTCGTGTAACTGCGAGTTTCCCCGCTTACATTCACCTTAGGCGTTTACCTGTGTGCAGAAGGACACATCACGGATGCGCTACTCAAGGAGTTATTAAACTTACCGAAGATTATTCCTCTAAACATGCACGACCACGCATTATAAGAACCATCCACGGTGCACCCCGTCAGTCAAATATCTTCCCTTAACATGATCTAGCGCCGGTCCACATGCAGCAAACGCGGGTCCTCTCTGGGGTGTGTGTGTGTGCGTGTGTGTATGTGCGTCATCCCACTCGGCTCCCGGGGACCAGGCGAAGTGCGCTCCAACCAACCACTCACCATTCACAACCACTGACTAGGAAGTGAACAACAGGATGTGACGCCATCAGGGGGGACACAGTTTGGCGGATTCCTGAGAAGTTGCCCAGATTTACTATTGGGAACACGGTGGTCACCCACCATCACAACAAGTGGTTCTCAAAGGCATTTGAGAAAGATATTTGAATCACCGCAGGGGGTGCTTTAAAATGTAAATATTAAGTGTATCTGAATACTGACGGACACGTTCTGGAATTCTTTCCAATGAATGACAAATCAATAGACCATGTTATTCACCAACGTTTGAACCCTATATTCATTTCAATCCGCCCCCCCTCCTTCCATTCCCCCAAACATGTGCTGGTGAATGGGGTACTTATTTGAAAAAATATCTTTGAAGTGGGTGTATTAAAAAAAATATATAAATAAAGTTTGACAACCACTGTACAAGAACATTGAACTGGTCTGAGCATTATAAATGTACTTCATTTTAAATACATACAAGAGCCAAAGTGGTATTGACAACTTATTTAATTAGTCTTGGAGAACAGTATATAACTACATAATGCACAATGCCTACAGGGTAGGGACGGTACACTAACTTATGTTATGGTTACTCACCATTTAGCACAACATTATCCAATGCTGTCATTTCAATCTGAACTTTCAACATTCATAGGTTCTTACAAATGGAGCAGTTACATTACACGCAATACAATATTATATAAAATCAATGGAAGGCAATACAAAATCAATAGAAAATATACAGATAATGTATATTGATATTTTAGACTCCTGGGGAAAGGAGAAAATTAAGTATTGTGATCGAGATTCTTGCAATCTTGAAGATATCAGAGAACAAAGTCTTTACAAATTATTCTTTAACTGCAGCTTATTTTGCCACATCCATTGCTCCAGGTTTTTCACCATCCTTGGAGTCACCTTCAGCTGGTTTTGGACCTTAAGACAAAAAAAAATAAAATAAAATTAGGGCCATTATTTAGTTATATTCATAATGACAGTATATCAGGCTAAATGTGTAAAGACAGATTACATTAATGTACTGTCGAGTGTGTAAACTCCAAGCTTGGTTTAGTTAAATGTGAAAAAAGCTAAAGCGACCCAACAGTCACATTAAATGAATCTCAACATTACCTTTTTTCATGTTCTTTGTAGGTTTTAACTGCTTAGATTGATCCACAGAAAGTGGCTCTTCAGGCTGAGCTTCAGGTTGAGCTTCAGGCTGAGCTTCAGGCTGAGCTTCAGGTTGAGCTTCAGGTTGAGCTTCAGGTTCATCTTCCGGCTGTTTTCCAGGCTGTGTTTTAGGCGTTGGTTTAAAATGGGTGATCTTCGGCTTGGCGTAGGCAAGAGTCACCTTCTTGCCGTCTATCTCGCAGTCTTCCATGGCCTCTTTGGCAGCCTCACAGTCTTCTTTCTCGGCAAAATCGACAAAGCCGAACCTGAGGAAAGGTAAACGTTTAAAACATTTGAACACCTTGTTACCCCAGTATTATATTATTTTCCAATGCAACAAACGGCAATAAAAAAAAAAAAAATCATACCTTCTATTCCTTTAACGCATTAATAAGAGTGATATTGCTTTTGCATAAGACTCATTATTATTTTCTATGTCTGTACATTAACACATGAACATGTAAAGCACACATGATCAACCCATCTTCCTCCAGCTGTACATATGAACAAAAATGGCCAGGTCCAAAGACCTTTCTCCTAGGTTAGGTCTCATGCTAAATATGCAGATGGTAAAGCATTCAAAGGATCAAGCGGAGATATGTCACCATGTCGCCTGATCCCAAGCGTAAAAAATAAATAAATAACTACAAGGCTACAGGGCACTCGGAGCGCATTGGTTCTGCCACGCCAAGAAGTCCCCTGGATCCGGATCGGTGCCAAAATACACTGCCCGAATGTTCCTTGTAATCTATCTTAACCACAAATTTTTTTCCAATTCCGTACATAACCTTTTGAGTTATCTTGCCAACAGACAAACTGACAACCGGACAAACTGGGGCGAAAACATAACCTCCGGCCCATCTTTGACGGCTGAGGTAGTAATAAATACCGTTTAGATACTGCAGTCTTCGGATCTCGAATGATCCTGGCAGTCGTGCACCCTTCGAATGCAGTTTTAAGAGTCTCCTCGCTGGTTTTCTCAGCCAGTCCAGTCACGATCAGCGTTGTTAAGAGAACTACAAAAGACATTGCATGAGTATAGCGAGTTAAATACAGAAGAGCGTTTGTGTGACTGGTGAGTCCGTTTCATTCATTAAAAGTCATCAAAACATTGCTTCCTAATAGCGGATTAGTGATAATACTTCCTGATCTTAATGGTCATGTTTTTGTTGAAATGCATCTGTAAGGCGTTTATTGTATTTGATCATCTGTTCTATTCAATGTTTTTGTGAACTCACTATATCTTTTTTTACATTTGTTTAACACTAGTTTTCGTATACCTTATATATGTGGACGCCGGGAAGAATAGCAGAGTTGTGTTTTCAGCTAATGGGGATTGTTTAACACCAACACAAGCCAATGTATTGGGCACACACATTAAGGCGTATAGAAAATCACAAATACCTTCGGCAGCCACTGGCCGGAACTTAGTTCTGCTATAATCCACTTCGATTTCCCTTTTTTGTATCTTCATGCCTTGTGCCATCTCCTTGGCCTCTTCGGCATCCTTGGTGGTTTCAAACTCAACAAAGGCAAATCTGTGTAAAACAAACAGTCAAGCGTTTCATTTGGAATACATTCCGATTGTTCAACTTTTGTTTACAAGATATTATGGATATGGTTATGCGTTGCTTATTTTACTAAAAGCAACGCACAACCATATCCAAAAAGTCGGATCTGGCTCAGAATAGTTTGTGGGTCCAAAGTACGTCCACACGACACGACATGTGGCATGACATGGTTGAGAACCCCTTGAGGGCACACTGTAATACGCCGTCTTACCCTCTTGCGTTGGTACCATCTTTGGGCACATTAATACCAACAGCCTTCTTGAAGATCTTCTTTAGCTTCCCCTCGGTTTCCAGACGTGGCAGGTTTTTAATGATCAGTGTTTCAGTTGCAAGACCCTCTGGTACAACAGCAAAAAATAAATAGACAATAGTATAATACAAGCATTTCCTAGTACAATTTACCAAACACATAGCATGTTTTTTTACTGTAACGCACATCACTATTTTCAAGTGTAGCTAAACTCTTACCTAGAGGAGTATCTTGGTCATCGACACTGGCCTCAGTTTTTGATCCGTAAGGCTGGATCTTTATCACTCTATCTCTGAGTTTCTTCCCTCGTTTCTTCTTCATGGCTTTCTCAGCAAGCTCCTTGGTTTCAAAGTGCACAATGGCAATGCTGTCGAAAGTTGTAATAGAATCAGAATAGAATCCAATAAAACAAGCATCAAAGCCATGTTGATTTAGGCCATGGCTGATTTCTTTCCGATAAGGACTCTAGCATTGCACATAGGCCATGCACAGCCTCTTCTGGACAACAGCATCTGCAAAGCTAATAGAGGTTTTAACTCTTGGCTCACCCTTTGCTTTGTCCGATGGTTCCTCCAGGGAACTTTGCATCAACTGCAGTTTTGAAGATCGCCATAATCTCTTCTTTTTTTGCATTTTTGGGAAGGTTTGTCACAGACAAGCACTTGGAAAACTTGGCTGTGAAAGAACAAGTATTAACAAACGCATTAGTTGTGACACACACACACACTCACTTTGGGGAGAATGGATAGAGGCAGGGACAGAGTAGAGCACAGCAAGCCACTCCAACACATCACATGAATTTGTCACACACAAGGAGATGCACATAGTATATGCCTTATATACATCCCATAACAGTGTGTGCACACACTGTGTGTATACACACACACACACACACGTTGTTTTACCTTCTTTCTGCTCCGGTGTAGGTTTCACCCTCTTCTTCTTCTTGTCATCTTTGACCTTGACTTTAGCTATGGAAATCCTCACGGGCAAATCAAGGATCTTTTTACCACTCAAAGTCAAGGCTTTAGTCAAGTCCATCTGGGAGGCCAAGTCTACGTAGGCAAATGTCCTGTATGTACAAAACAACATGGCTTAGTATTTGATTGCATGACACATGAGCACAAACATAATGTAAATAAATCACTCACCGGTTGGCATCTAGTCTAATATCCTGGATTAAGAGACTTTGTGTCATTAGGAATTTCTCAAGGGCCGTTTTGACTTCTTCATAGCTCTTGGTCTTGTTCAAATTGCCAACAAATACACAGAAACCTATACAAAAGAAGAAGAAAAACAGGGGAAATTACGTGCACAACTCAAAGAGCTCTATATCGCACACATCCAAGTAGACACTAGTGTTTACATACCATCATTTATGGTCTTGGGTTTCTTTGAAGGGCAAATCTCGGCCTCGGACTCTGCTTTCCTTTTCCCAGTCACTGTTGCACAACATACGTTGCGGTCTCGTAAACATACATACATACATACATAGATACATACACGAGCAAATTCTCCAAAATATGAGTTAGTGACTTACCACTAATGACTGCTTCGTCTGACGACGGTTGGTCTTTTTCGGGGTTCACAATCTAAAATAACATTAACCACAAAAAACATTAACACAGAAGACCATAATCAAGAAAAACACAAATTTGCAAGTGCACGTGTATAATGTATGGCTACCTAGTAGCATTTACGCTACCAACAAATTACGAAAGCGTTCACCAAGTGTATGCAGGACACATTAATGTAACACCGATATTATGGTACGAATGCGAATCTTACGTCTGATGGGGCCATTGTTTCGACAACCATTGCTTATTAGTTTGTGGTGTGTAAATTAACAGTAAGTCAGTCTCCAACTAAACGGTGTAGTCCGAGACAGACCTAAAGGCTCACAAACACATGGCACAAAACTCTGTGCGCATGCGTCTAACCAGCCTACTTGTACGGAAGCCGAAGAAGTACACATCTTCCCAAGACCGAGGTAACCATGTAAGTTTCATATTCGACAACTTTTTATTTTTTATTTTGGATGGAATTTATTCTCATGATGTTTGTTAAATATGAATCTTGTTTTGTAAAATCCCAAAGTGAAACATGTGTTTGATTGTAACAATACCTGGCTTCCTTCTACAACCTTGTTTTGTAAATAACATGAATAATAATCGGAAATATAATTGAAATATTCATAATTGACACAAAAAACAATGCCAAATGATTATACTAATATCTGATTGAGATTGTATCGTTTAAAATAACTGTATTTATTTGTATTGATTTATATTAATTTGTGACTTATTCAATGGACAAAACAAAGTGTTGTGGAAGGAAGCCAGATATGAGTAGAATACTTTGGCATTGGTAAATTGTTTCTCTGTTATTATATTTCAAAAGCGATTCAGATTATGGTTTAATATCATATGTATTGATTTGTATTGATTTTGGTTCAATAGTGACACATGTTTTGGACAAAACACAAGTTGTGGAATAGGTATTGTTCCAATAATATTTCACTTAGGTGTTTTACAAAACAATGTGAATTAACAAATATCATGCAACGTTTAAAAAACGTTATATATCGTCCAACGTTTAAAAAGTAGTTTTTCCCTTGATGATGAAAGTACTTCGAATATGAATATGAAACCGACTTCACCTCGGTTTTCCCACCTCCAGCATCCAATAACCAGTCGCTAATCGGTAGGGTTCCCTCCTCGTGCCCAAAATGACCTGGACACAACTTTAACCTGCGATACGAATCCTAAGGTCAAATGACCACGAACAGCTAACTGGATCTACGTGATTGTACGGTCGCTCATATACCGTAATACAGAAGACCAACCACGACATGATAGCATCGGCTAGAGTCGTGTATACCGAGGGCACTGCAGGTTCAATAGCAGAATATCGATATATAGATTTTTTATATTTTTGCCTCGTTAGTATTTGTTGGTCCATGGTTAAGTGTGACGTCAATGCACGCAGTGGGTAAACAACAGAAAGGCAGTAGCTGATTAGTGATTTGTAAGCGTACTGCTACTGCTACTACCACCACCACTACTACTACTGCTGCTGCTGCTAACACTGTGCAGAAAATGGGCACTAAAAGGAATAGTTTTCAAAAAGAAAGTTTCGTCTTGTCTGTGGACGTAGGGACAACCACTATTCGATGTCATGTCGTTGACAAGAAAGCCAAGGTCCGCGGGTCTTGCAGCAGAAAGGTTATATTACATTATTATTCCCCTTCTTCCTTGCCGTTTGGTCTTTGTAACTAAAACCCCTCGCAGCCACACCTGGGCTAATATTACGTGTATTACGTGTTTGCCAGGTTGTCCTCTTGTATCCAGAACCAGGTTTGGTGGAATTGGATCCAGAGGAATTGTGGAATGGATTTGTGACCGTTGTCAATGGCGCTGTGCAAGGTACAACTATTTATTGTATACGGATTATTCTGCATGTTATAGCATTACAACCAACTAATAACTAATAAGCTTGTTTTTTTGGAAATTTGCTTCTGTGTGGATATGCTGATGTCACACACACACACACACAGACGCAGGTGTACAGATACGCCAGATCGAGGCACTGGGCATCTCCACTCAAAGAGGGACATTTACAACATGGGATAGGTAAAATTAGCATTTTTATCTGATAAAAGTATACCCTTGTATCTTCACACTTATGTGTCATTACAGTATACTTGTGTATTTCCTGACAACGTCTCTCTGTCCACTATTGCAGAATTACTGGACGGCCTTTTCATAACTTCATCAGTTATCAGGATCTCAGGGCCTCTGAGACTGTGAGTGCTTGGAACTCCTCCTACACCATGATGGTGAGTTTAACAACATACCTTTCATTACATTTAATTGCTCGGAATTTTAGGTAGAAAGTGGTAAAGCATTGTATCAACATTATTAATAGGGGTTACATTCCCACTTTCGGCCACCCCATGCCATGCTAAGAATGTATTGTATGCATTCATGGTAAGAGGCTTTGGATTATAAAACGTCCACCCAAGTAGGTGATATCATAAGTAGGAGTTATTACGTTACTCTAAATCTGCCGGTTGAAAGGCTCATATTCAAGTGCTGGAAGTGGTAATTTAGTTAATGCAGCAGTTGGCTGTTTTCCCTCGGCCTCCCCAACAGGCTGCCCAGGGGGCAATGAAGCTCCTCTTCTGGGTGACCCGGCAGAAGAGGTTCCTGGCCGCCAGCCTCATGGTGTTCTCCCACCAACAGGTCACCTTTCGCCTGCTCTGGGCCCTCGCCCACTACAAACAGGTCTGTGACTCTGCTGCTGACGAATGCACTCGTGAAACACATGAGGGTAAACACAACTCCTGGCTCTAATCATTAAACTTTGACAAAGTTCATCGCCTCTCCTGACCCTTGGCAAGATAGGCCACAAAAGGACTTCTTAGCCGTGTATGTGTTTGGTTTAATGGAGCATGATCAGGGGTGTCATGACTCGGGTCTCGATTGAGATGATCGTGCTATCGGACTACAGTAGCATCACAAATCATAACAATTCCCATTAGCGCCAGAAGGACAAATATTGACACAGCCTGACTGCCACCACAGCTTCAAGTTCCTCGGCGTGCACATCTCCGAGGACCTCACATGGTCCACGCACACCACACACGTGGTGAAAAGGGCCCAACAACGCCTGTATTTCCTCAGGCGTCTGAGGGAATTCAGCATGGGCCCCCGCATCCTGAGAACATTCTACACCGGGACCATCGAGAGTGTTCTTACAGGGTGCATCACCGCCTGGTACGGGAACTGCGCCGCACTCGAGGGCAGAGCGCTTCAAAGGGTGGTGCGGACGGCCCAGTATATTGTTGGAGGTGAGCTCCCCTCCCTCCTGGATATATTCAACCAGCGGTGCGTGGCCAAGGCCAAACGCATCATAAAAGACATTGCCCACCCCAGCCACGAACTGTATTCACTTTTACCGTCAGGCAGGCGATACCGCAGTAAGTGCCGTACAAATAGACTCCGAGATAGCTTCCACAGTCAGGCTGCTGAACAAGGGCGTATAGCATATAACAATGTATATTTTATTACATTAATTAATATATACATATTGCTCTTTTTCTGTGCCGATATATTGCATTTTTATTTTTATTATCTATTCTATTTTTATTCTTATTTTTATAACTGCTGTCTGTCGTCGGGTATTGCACATAAGATTTTCACACCACTGCTTTATACTTGTGTAAACTGTGAAGTGACAATAAACTTGACTTGACTTGACCTCAAACTCCACTGCTCCATCATCTGCCAAAGCAGTTTTTGACCGCTATTTTGCCATTACGGCGATATTTTATTAAATATCTCTGGCATGCCAGCAGCTCTTTGTCCAGAAAATAGCCATTGAGCAACCGGTGCAATAGTTATTGTGGGAGACTTTGTGCAATGAATCCATAATGTGAGTCATCTTCTGTGATTATTTCTCATGTTCAAAACGCTGTGTTCGCTGTGTTGTTAGCGCCGTGGGCTACATTATGAATGTGTTTGTGCGCCCACGTGAGCACACGTGTAACATTGCTGCCAAGTAATCTGTCTCCTGTCAAATGCAATACATCTGATAAGTTCCTTGAGGATTCTTCGCACGTATCGCCTCAGGGCACGTCGTCACATCATGACCTTCTCGTTTTAGCTCAGCCAGGCAGTTGCCAAGGGCACCTGCTGCTTCGGGACCATAGACACCTGGCTTCTGTACAAGCTCACCAAAGGTACGTCGCCATGCACATTAACCCAGTATTAACCCAACACTTTTGATCCAAAACAAAGTGAGTCTGAGAAAACGTACCTTCAAATGTCCACAGTTCTTTGGGTTAGGGATAGTGGCAGAGGCCTTCCGCCTATCATTTAATGTGGGTGTTTTTTTGTAGGTAGTATGTTAGGGTGGCGTAGCGATTCTCCAAATACCACGGTTTGGAGGTGGTTCATCGTTCAGATCTTGGTTTCTCAGCCACGTTTTCGTTTTATACTTCGATTAACTTCGTTAATCTAAAGATTTGTGAAACTGTTACACCCCTAATGTGAATGCCTTGTATTCATTGAAATATGGTTATTTATCATTCATTATCAGTCCATCAAGTGGCTAAATTAGTTTGTATTTCATGCTTTCTGAACGGCTTTGATTGTGTCTTGTGTTTTTCATACTGCATCGGCCATCTGTGGCTTGTGTTTTTACACCCTGTTTTTTCTGATTTCTCAGGAGAAGTCCATGCCACAGACTACTCTAATGCTAGTTCCACAGGGATTTTTGATCCTTACCAGGTCGAGTGAAAGTGTGTGTGTGTGTGTGTGTGTGTGTGTGTGTGTGTGTGTGTGTGTGTGTGTGTGTGTGTGTGTGTGTGTGTGTGTGTGTGTGTGTGTGTGTGTGTGTGTGTGTGTGTGTGTGTGTGTGTGTGTGTGTGCGCTGTGCGCGCGTGCGCGCGTGCGCGCTGTGCGCGCGTGCGCGCGTGCGTGCGCGCGTGCGCGCGTGCGCGCGTGCGTGCGTGCGCACACTGTTATGGGACGTATATAAGGCATATACTATGTGCATCTCCTTGTGTGTGACACATTCATGTGCTGTGTAGATGTGTTGGAGTGGCTTGCTGTGCTCGGCTCTGTCCCTGCCTCTATCCATTCTCCCCAAAGTGAAAGACACAAGGTGAGTCAGCGGTTTGTGTTGAGTCACATCTCAATCGTACCTTTTTAAATTCCTGCGATGAAGATCACTATTACTTACTTACTCGCTGTATGGACTAAGACCTGTGTTGTCAGAACTTGCAAAATGTTTGATCTGAGACACACCAAGCATAATATACTGGGCTAGCTAGGCTGGTAACAGACTAGCAGCAATTTTGGAAATGAGTGAATGTGAAAGTTCAGAGGTGTGTCTTCTGTTCTTCCAGCCATCGTTTTGGCTCCACAGACCCCTCCATATTTGGAGTCCCCATACCCATAATGTCCCTGGTGAGTCTTCAAACCTAGATTTTGAGGTTAATATGTAATCCAATGATACTTTTCTTCAGTTATGGAGGCCCCTCAGAGTGTTGCCCCATCCTGCTAAAGTGACATATTTTACATACCAAAGATATGTCGCATGCCACACTGTGTGTGTGTGTGCTATGTCTGGAATGAACAGAATTATTTCGCCTTTGTTATTCCGGTTATTCCTCACCTCTCAACTTGGCAAAGGCAAATAAAAAATTAAGTAAAATTGGACTGGATTTGACTAAATTCTCATCTTTAAATGAACATTGCAAATGTAGACACTGGCAAATGTATACGCCAAAAACAATCTCACAAAGAATTAATCTCGCCACCTGAATTCATCTAATTTCACAATGCATGTTTTCCTTTTGCGCTAGATGGCCGACCAGCAGGCGGCCATGTTTGGCGAGTGTTGCTTTGATGTGGGTGATGTCAAGATCACCATGGGAACAGGCGCCTTCATCTCCATCAACACCGGCAAAAAACCACATGCATGCATGGCAGGTAACGTCAGAGAAAATGATAGATAAAGTGTGTGTGTGTGTGTGTGTGTGTGTGTGTGTGTGTGTGTGTGTGTGTGTGTGTGTGTGTGTGTGTGTGTGTGTGTGTGTGTGTGTGTGTGTGTGTGTGTGTGTGTGTGTGTGTGTGTGTGTGTGTGTGTGTGTGTGTGTGTGTGTGTGTGTGTGTGTGAATCTGTATGTATTGTAAAATTGATTCATTGTATTACTGAATGGAAAAGTGGAACTTCAGAAGCCATTCAGCAACTACATTTCCAGGTTGTTTCCTGTGTGTGTGTTTTGTTGGCAGGGCTGTACCCATTGGTTGGGTGGGTGATCGGGGACGAGGTTGTGTTCTTAGCAGAGGGCAACGCAGCGGACACGGGCACCGCCATTAAATGGGCACAGGGACTGGGTGAGTGTCATCAGGTGTGTGTGTTTGTGTGTGTGGTTGGTCAAAATCAACCAATCGCAACACTCAAAATCACTCAAGTGAAAGAGTCCCCTAAATCAGTGGTTCTCAAACTGTTTAAAGATTTAATGATTTAAAACCTTGTGGTTTTAATCAGATAAAATGTGGTATGCTGTATTATATGGAGACCTCCAATAAATCCCCTTGTAACCCCCCCAAAACGTTGAGTCCCTACACTGCCCTTAGTATAGAGGTGCCTAGTAGTGTCACTTCATGGAGGCATTGAGTGCATGTGGTGGAAGCTGACCGGTTGTGGTTTCAGGGCTGTTCTCTGATGTCCAGGAGACCAGCGCCATTGCCTACAGCGTGGCCAACTCTGACGGAGTGTGCTTCGTACCGTCCTTCAGCGGCTTACAGGTGTGTGTGTGTGTGTGTGTGTGTGTGTGTGTGTGTGTGTGTGTGTGTGTGTGTGTGTGTGTGTGTGTGTGTGTGTGTGTGTGTGTGTGTGTGTGTGTGTGTGTGTGTGTGTGTGTGTGTGTGTGTGTGTGTGTGTGTGTGTGTGTGTGTGTGTGTGTGTGTGTGATATGCATGCATAACTGTCAATATCCCAATATAGATCAAGTCTATATAAGCCTCTATGTTCACATGTTTGTAATAGTTCAAAAACGTAACTTTTCATTCTGTCTGCATTTGTCACGGTCTGTCTTTTAAGTTTAGTTCGTTTTTTGTAACATGGTCTTGTTGTCTCTTCCCGTTCTGCTTCGTGTTGTGTGGTCACCTGTGTAAGTCCTGTCCATAACGTACACAATCTCACTACATTTCCCAGCATGCATTTGTTGTATGCACATGCCCACGTATGGAGGAGGCTACATTTATCCATAGGCGATACTTGATTATACTCCAACTGTGTTCATTTTTTTTCTTGTACATCTTTTGGATCTATTAATGATGATAACAAAACCTAGTTTGCAAATTCAAAGCCATTTAATGGTGTTTATCTCGCATTCCTTTTGATGGGCAACAGGCTCCGCTCAATGACCCCAAAGCCTGTGCTTCTTTCATGGGACTCAAACCGTCCACCAACAAGTGCCACCTGGTCCGAGCCATTTTGGAGTCCGTAGCCTTCAGGTGACTTCAGGTTTTGACTGGTTGGCTGTGTGCCCTTTGTGTGAGGTTGTAGACTTTGAGTTGGTTGATTTTGTTGTACTCCAGGACATCTTGGTTGTCAATGTTGTTTGTGTTTAGGATCAGGCAGCTCTACCAGACCATGTTGAGAGACAACTGCATTCCCATCACCAAGATCTGGTACGTTTTTTTGTGTTTTTCAACCGCTGGCAGTCATATCTCTCATATCGAACAGCCTTCAAAGAGGCAGCAGTTTCACCTCTCCGCAAACTCTTGTCCCCATTTAGTTCAAAAACACAATCAAACAAAAACACTTTTCTTTTGTTAATATCCCGCTTTTGTCTAATGATGTTGTATCGAGCGAGTCTGTAGCCCATCTCGGAGCAGACTGCAGGATATCCTTGGATATCCTAGCTCACCACAGGGAATAACGCGATTGTTTCCTGTGAGGAATGTCTGTTCCCGCTGCTAATACGATTTCAGTTTTATCGTCAATACATTACGTGCATAGAACAAGTCCACAGAGCGATGGGGTTACAGGCAGATAGGCAATACATTATGGGTGTATATACATTGCTAATGTTACATGCACTACAGTACAACGCTCTGTAATCTCTGTCTGTCTAGTGTGGACGGGGGCATGTGCTCTAATGACTTTGTCATGCAGCTGACAACGGATCTGATTGGTCGGAAGATCAGCAGGTCCACCCACCACGAAATGTCCTGCCTCGGGGCGGCCTTTGCCGCCGGCCTTAGAGTGGGTATGTGCCGGCTGTCACACACACACACACACACACACACACACACACACACACACACACACACACACACACACACACACACACACACACACACACACACACACACACACACACACACACACACACTGATTGTTCTTCTAGAAGAACAAGGAGCTCACACAAAAGACCACACGTGCTGGTCTTTTTTGGTATTTTGTTCAGATTAGCCTCGTTTAGGGCACAGCGACCTACAGGTCAATTTGGTTACGCCATGTCATTAATAAGCCGGCGTAAGCGTGAGCATCTCAAGGATGACTGGACTGGTTAGAGGGCAGACATTTTGGACCCAGAACCTTTTGGCTGGGGTTAAACACCCGAACACGACCAGACACTCCTCAGTCTAGTACGGGGGCGCCCAAAAGGGCGATCGCGATCGGACAGTCGATTGAAAAGGATATGCTGGTAGATCGCGTGACATTGTTTTGTTTTTTTGGGGGGATTTTTCACATTTTTATCCGTCCTCCCTTTGGTGCCTGCCACTTGATTGATATAAAGAGTGGCCAATGGCTGTGGCTGAGAACTTTGTTAGATTAGGTTACCATAACAACTTGATTGGTATCTCTCATTGTCTTGGAGTCCACGCCACACAGAAACTGAGAATACATGGTAACGTTAATGTAAAACTCCAGCTAGCATAGCGACCTAGCATAACGATTCAATACGTAGCAAAAGAGGCATATCAAAATGAGTGCGGTAGGGGGGACCAAGTAAGAAGCCGAAAACCTCACACTTTAATGCGGAATGGGAGGAAGAATTGTATTTTTTTTTTTTTTAAAGCTTGAAGAGATGATGGACGTGTCCTCGTCACTAAGCATGCAGAATTCCCACAACTTGACGTGATGATCAGTGGCTGCTAGATTTGGAATTTTATCCCATCCGGCCAACATGTTGAATGAGCTTAGTCTGGAGCTGCAGAGAACGGACAAAACTGTGATCAACATGATCAGCTCAGTTAAGTTTGCTTCCAAACAAACACTACAACTGCTGTCTTCAAAGCTGCAGCGCCATGATTTGGGGAACATCAGATCAGAGCTGGAGAAGCATGTTCTCTTTATGTTCATTTTTATTGTGTATAGTATTTTTATAGTATTGTTTTAAAAATTCATACTGCGGGAGGGAATGGAGAGTAAGCATTACATTATATTTGTTGCAAATGGCCAATAAAACATATTGTATCTTGATGATCATGCAAGGTACATGTTTACACATTTCCAGCCCTTTTTTTTGTGCTAGATCATTTTGAACTGGTAATTTGTAAAGTAGATCACAAGCCTAAAAAGTGTGGGCACCCTTGGTCTAGTACAACACCAGAACACAGGTGGTGGCTTTAAACCAAAATAATAATCGAGAGGTAGAAAGAAATGTGTCGAGTCTTTCGACAGTAGGTCGTCAAAAACAACAACCCGCCAGGCCTCGAAATGTCCATTTGAACAGAGTTGTGGAGTGAGGAATCAGATGGGAGATTCAGTAAGGTTGGTTTAGCCACTTGGCTGTGGCATCGCTTCATCCATGGAGGTCAACACGTCCTGGATAAGATAGGCCGTCACGGAGAGTAATGGGAACACACACACACACACACACACACACACACACACACACACACACACACACACGGCATTCCATCAGCCGCCAGAGTAGCACTCAGGGAGATGAACAAATTAGCGCCGCCTGCACTGCAACGACTTGAAAAATTGGCATTTGCTTCCATTCCCAGATGGCAGACCGCATTACATTACACTACAAATCCCCCTTCCTCTAACTGTGTCCTTTACCCCCCCCCCCCTGTGTGCAGGATTCTGGAAGAACCCGGAGGAGCTGAAGCGGCTCCACACCACCGACCAGACGTTTGTGCCCAGACAGGCTGCCCAGACCGCCGGCCAGCTGGGGGTGGTGAGTGGGGAGTACGTGCCGGTCCTCCAGAGCTGGGAGAAGGCTCTGAGGCGCTCCATGGGCTGGTACAACTGAGCGGCAGGGGGGGGGGGTGGAAACAAGGCAGACGTTTCACGACAGAGGACGCACATACTTGCCGTCAGGAATGGACATTGGACACATGGACGTTTGTCAAAGATTTCGTTTACTCCCCCCATGGTCATCGCCCAATGATTTCTGAACGAGTTCTTTGTCTCTAGTAGCCACAGTTCTCTCTGGTTTAACAACAGCCATCTTCATCTCTCTCTCACACGGTTCTTCAAAGAATATATCTTTTGATTTTGATTAGGTTCATTGCAACAGCCTCTCTTTACAGATGTCATCATCTACCATCAAGAAGTCCACCCACTATTTGTGGGTGGACACGTAATCCATTTAATGGTGCTGCCTTATAGGCCTTCAGGGCTAAAAGAAACATTCTGATTTCCGTCAGGACTGCACAGAAAGTGTGTGTGTGTGTGTGTGTGTGTGTGTGTGTGTGTGTGTGTGTGTGTGTGTGTGTGTGTGTGTGTGTGTGTGTGTGTGTGTGTGTGTGTGTGTGTGTGTGTGTGTGTGTGTGTGTGTGTGTGTGTGTGTGTCAAAGAATATCCAAATATGGCAACAACTGTATATATCTGAGTATTCCCAGTATTCTATGTTTTACACATTTTGCAAACTAGTCAAGTTTATTGTCATGCAATACAGACGACAAACTACATACTTGGCGATGAGTGTTGCGGTTGCAGTAATGGGACGTCACTTCCTGTGCCATCACGTCCTGTCCACACTACTACCTGTGATCTGAGCCTTACATGATGATACATGATAATAGATATGTTGTTTAATTAGTATTCGATCAACCTTGTCTACCTTTAGCCATAGCTATGTATGAACTACATAATACTGAAGCCCTTGACTGCAGATTTAGATTTACGCTTTTCTGTAGTTGGGTAGTACGAAATTGTACACGCTTACTGTGATTTTTCTAACTCCTAAAAGCTGCGAGACGTAAATTTAAGTTTAATTTGTGTCGTTTCCATTCTCTCCACTAGATGGTGTCACTGGAAACCATGTGCATCTTAATCATATTAGTCGTTTTCAGGCTTAACGAAAATGGTGATTATTATTACGAGTAGTAGTATAATTTGCCAGTGGTGTTGCCAATCTAAAACACATTAACTTAGACATGCGGTTGCCTAGGAGTCCAGACCCTCGACTCATTGTTGAGCCTTATCTCACCCTTTTTAATGATGTGAAATGAAATGAGTGCTTTCTGTAAATGTGAAGTCTAATATTGTTGATTGGTGTTTTGTCAATGTGCCTCCAAGCCGCAACGCAGAGTTTACAGTCGAGTTGCACTCAGGGTAATGTAGGTAGAGGTTCGTTTACGTGAGCGCACAGCGTAAATCAAACGGTACCATGTGATCACGGTCGTACAAAATAAAGTATGATGTTGCAATTTTTTGCTTTTTCATGTGGAAGAGCACACCAAAGGGCTAGCGCATTCCATGTTGTTGTTATGCCAAATTGTTATTATAATAATTAGCTCTGAACTAATAAATGATGAAATGACGAATTAAAAACTTGCACTGTAAACATTTGTCTGGGTTGTATATCTGTTTGCGACTACTCTGACACTTTGGGATAAAATACACGTGAATAATAAAAACGACTTTAACCATCCACGTACTACTTGATTGCTGATTGCTGCGACAGATCCAGGGAAGCATGCAGAAGGGGGAAAAATCGCACGCAAAGCCTCCTGGGAAATGGCGTCCTACTTGGTTTTCCTTGGGGAATCGGGTGTTCAGGTCAAGCCAAGGCCCTGGGACGGACAGCTCCCAGCGCGGGCCCATTGATGTAATTGATTTCCGCTGAGATGGTTGCCATGGCGACCTATGAATGGATTGAGGGAGTACAAGTGAGATGTGTATTCCCTCTCATTGTGTTGCTGTGGTGGTGCTGACGCTAATTGAGTGCACAGTAACAGGGAGGTTATTTTCTGCCTTCCGTTTTTTTGTTTTTTTTTACAAACAATGGTGTGTGTGTGTGTGAGAGAGAGAGAGTGTTGCAGAGGAGACTGGATGTGTTCCGGGTTGTATACTGTATCTTCAGCTTTGAAAGTCCCCTCCCCCTCTACACACAGGCACTTCCTTTGGTTGGTTGTCAAAGCTCTCCTCTTTATCCCCCCTCGTCTCTCTCGCTGGCTTGTTCTTGCTGTGCCTCTCTCCCTCAGTAGCATTCTCTCTCTCTCTCTCTCTCTCTCTCTCTCTCTCTCTCTCTCTCTCTCTCTCTCTCTCTCTCTCTCTCTCTCTCTCTCTCTCTCTCTCTCTCTCTCTCTCTCTCTCTCTCTCTCTCTCTCTCTCTCGTTTCATTTTACCCACCTTAAAATAGACTATCATAGTGTGTGTGTCTTGGGCAGGGGCAATATTTGTGGTCCGACATGACCTGCTTTGCAGATGTCTTCCTCACCGTCATGTGAGCACCACTATCAGGCCTATTGCAGCACCCTTCCTCCACCCGCTACACCCATCGGTTATATAACGTCTCCTTTATCTCTCCGTGGCATTGTCTTTGTTGGTGAGTGGAGGCCATAGATTGAAAGTGGCCCCTTTGACGTTCGTTTTGGGGCCATGGTCTTTCCTGCAGAAACCACGTGAACACGTTATATACTTGACTTACATTCCTATTTTAGTGATGGTGCATTGCCATGGCAACGCGATTTAGGATAGAAAATCATTGGTAGGGCGTGCGGCCACCAATCGCGAGAGTTGGATGTGCTGCGGGATTCCCTCGAAGCGCCTCCATCGGAATCAATGTTTCAGGCTTTGCATTTCGTTAATGCCACTGGTCTTCCATGCACCTCAAAGCTCAAATATGAGAACACGCCGGCCTAGCATTAGTAGACTAAAGTGAGTTTGGATTGATGGATAAATAAAGGGCTAAATGAAACGGCGCCTAGGGTGCAATGCATCCACACCACACCATCCCATTTGGGATGTCATCCCAAATGTCGTTATGTCATTAATAATCACATTGATTTCGACACTGAGCTCTAAAGGCCTATTTATAACGTGTACGCGTTAAGATGCGTCGCGCTGTCATTACCCAATAATACAATTTCATCTGCCCGGAGTCGCATCAGCTGCCACGCGGGGCTGTGGTACACGTCCCCCCCCCCCCATCCCCCTCCTCTTTTTTCTCTCTTCTTCTTCTTCTTCCTCCTCCTCACACTACAGCCGATCTACACCGCCCACTCCGTCCTGCACATCGACCCAGCCACTCATCGGCACATCGCCTCGACACATCGCTCGCTGCTGCGCTTTTCTTTATTTTGAGGAGAGGAGATTTGAAGAAAAGAAAGAAGAAGCAGAGGCAATCTACAACACTCTCCACCATCATGGCAAGCAACGAAGAGAAGCCTGCAGCCGCCGCTGCTACGACCACCACCACCACCACCACCCCAGCAGTAGTATCTGCCGAGAAGGGGAATGCGTCCAGCTGGAAGGACTCCTTCTACAACCCGAGGACCGGGGAGCTGCTGGGGCGCACGGCCAGCAGCTGGGGTAAGACACGGAGAAAGACCTGGGTCCTAAGACCATAGAGGGCAGAGGGGGTATAATCACGATCAATTAAGATGCTGTATCAGACACCCGATGCCATCTCAGCTGTACTGAATCGACCCATCATGCTCCGTTTTCATCTCCCCCCCCCCCCCCCCCCTCCAACAAAAATAATAATTAATAAAACATTTTTACATCGTTGCGGTTGTGTCCGTGCGATCATCTTAATGGTTTTTTTTGTTACAATAAAACCGCACAGATGGAGGCCTTCATTTATGATTCGGCTATATTTTTATTTTTATTCTCTTATTGTAAACCAAATTCCACCATCGAAGGGCCATAGTAGCCGACATTGAGTAACCAACAACGGTGCGCTTTTAAGAGAACGGACAATAAGAGAACCAGCGCCGACTGGTCCACGGCGCCCGTGTGTTAAACCACGAACAATTAACGCGTAACGAACATGGTGGAATCATTGGCCTCGTCTTTTCCCCGGTCGCTTAACTCAAGCCGCGGTTGCTGGCACGGCGTCTCGGTGCCCATGAAGGAAAAATCTATGGATTTATGTAACGATTCGATACTAATTCCTACACGGAGGCCCCTCATCCAGTCTACACCTGCTATATACGGCAGGCTGTGTCTGTATGGGGCTCTCTATGGCAACGCCAAATACTGAGGCCCCTGTGCTGCTGTTGCGCGATGAGATGCTCCATTGCAGTTGCATGGCCGCCAGCATTAGCATTAGCTGTCAAGGTCAAATGGGATTCCCTCTCTTCCTTTTCCTTCCTCGTGCACTGGGCAGGTGCATTGTGGGATACTGTTGGGGAGGGACGAGGGAAAGAGGTTGGGGAGGGGGGGTACACTGCAGGAAATACTGAGGGGGTCTGCTGTCCCTTTTATTGTCGAGGGGGTCTGGGTTATACAAGCTGCCATTCTGAATGGGATGAACCATTTTGTGGCAAATGTGTAAGCACCGCAGTGTGGTGAATGGATATGGGCATAAATATCCCCCGGGTGGCCTGATGAGTTGGCACATAAATCATCTGTGGGTAAACCAGTGAGTAAAAACCTGCAATACATTTGTGGTGAGTTACAGTCCGCAGCGTCTTGACCAGAGGAGTCAAACACTGCTCTCACAGAACAGATGGGCCTGTTGAAGAGAACAGGGGGAAAAAATGTGGAGAATCACATTGAGGCTGAACTGATCGGGTGATTAATTATACACAAGCACCCTTCTCTCTCTCTCTCTCTCTCTCTCTCTCTCTCTCTCTCTCTCTCTCTCTCTCTCTCTCTCTCTCTCTCTCTCTCTCTCTCTCTCTCTCTCTCTCTCTCTCTCTCTCTCTCTCTCTCTCTCTCTCTCTCTCTCTCTCTCTCTCTCTCTCTGTCCTTGCCTTCTGCCCCTGTCTCAGTCTAATCTGTGGCTGTATCTCTGATTCTCTCTCTGGTGGTCTGGTTCTCCTGCAGGTCTCATCCTGCTATTCTATCTGGTGTTCTACTGCTTCCTGGCGGGCATGTTCGCCCTGACCATGTGGGTGATGCTGCTGACCCTGGACGACTACGTGCCTACTTACAGAGACCGTGTGCCTTACCCAGGTCAGTGCCTATCCACACACTCTCTTTCTCTGTCTCTCTGTCTCTCTCTCTCTCGCTCTAGTCACAGCAAACCACTAAGTGACGGGATGGTACACATACATGGCAGCATCAGCCATCTGCCTCTCATCCCTCTCTCTTACATTAATTTTTTTTACTCTATTTATTTTTATCTCACTCACTCTCTCATCTCACTCTCTCCTGGCAACATCCATTATTCATATATTTGGTGGCCGACAAGGAATTCCCAGCATATCCGCTGACTCATCACGCAGCCGTATTGATCGGTTCGATGCATGTCCTGCCCTGTGTAATATTAGGAGAATGGATTGTTTATTAAAAGCCTGAATGTTTGCTGTCAAACATCAAGAGAGAGAGAGAGAGAGAGAGAGAGAGAGAGAGAGAGAGAGAGAGAGACAGAATCTAATACTGCCACTTTTCCTGGTGATCTGATGCTATCATATGTGGTAAAAAAATATTGTAAATGTACTTATATAAATATCTTTTTTACAGGGTTGGTTATTAGTTTTGTAAACGCACTTTTATATTTATTTTTTTAACATTTTGTTTTTGATACAGGGTTTATGATTTGTTGTAATACGTACGTTAATATCTTCAATACGTTAATACCTAAATTCGTCTTTGGTGATTTTGTGTAAAACGTATGTATATGTCTTCAATACGTTAATATCTTCAATACAGGTTTATTGATTTTGTCGTAAACGTATGTTAATATCTTCCAAAACGTTAATATCAGTAATAAAGGTTTGGTGATTTGTTGTAAAACGTACGTTAATATCTTCAATACAGGTTTGGTGATCCGTCCCAAGTCGCTGGACATCCATGTCAACACATCGGATCCCATGAAGTACGCCCACTATGTCCAACACCTGGAGACCTTCCTGCAAAGTAAATCCCCTCTTTGGTCAAGTATACGCAAGACTTGAAAACATATGGATTCCAATGTAATAAAACAAATACCTTTCTATGCTTCCAGCTCTTTTCTTTTTGAAAATTTCAATCCTTGCCTGGTAGTTTACCATCAGCTTACCTCTGACTACTTCAGCTCCTCCTGGCTTTTCTGTTAAACTCTGCTCTGTTTTCAACTCTCTCTCTCTCTCTCGCTCTTTCTTTCTCTGTCTCTCGCTCTCTTTCTTTGTCTGTCTGTCTGTCTGTCTGTCTGTCTGTCTGTCTGTCTGTCTGTCTCTCTCTCTCTCTCTGCGCCGTTGGGCTCCTCCAGGCTACAACGACACGGAGCAGGAGAAGAACGAGCTGTGCACCCCGGGTGAATACTACGACCAGGACAGTGGCTCCATGGAAAAGAAGTCCTGTCAGTTCAAGAGGAGCCTGCTCAGCCGCTGCTCTGGCCTGTCTGACACCACCTTCGGCTATAGTGAAGGGAAGCCCTGCATTCTGCTGAAGCTTAACCGGGTACACACCTCCCCCCGCTTTCCTTCCCTCTTCCTGGTCCAGCTTGCCTCCTCAGTTCTGCCCTTTATACCTTGGTTTGTTTCTTCCTTCATTCCTTCATCACTTCCTTCCTTCTTTCTATCCATCTTTTCTTTCTTCCTCCATCCCTCCTTCTTCTTTCTTTTTTTCCTTCATTCTATCCTTCCTACCTCCCTACATTCCTAACTTTATTTTATTCGTCCTCCATTCCTGCTATCCTTCCTAACTTCCTTCTGCCTTTCTACCATGCATACCTTCCATCTGTCCGTCCGTCCTGTCTTCTTCCCACCTTCCTTCCTATGTGCATCCTCCATTCCTTCTATAATTTGTCCTTCCTTTTTTTCTTTCCTTTTTCCCTTCCTTCCTTCCATTTTCCTGCTTTCCTCCTCCCTCCTTACCGGCCGTCTGTCCTCATCTTCTTATGCTCTCTCTCTCGCTCGCTCGCTCGCTCGCTCGCTCGCTCGCTCTCGTGACGTCGCCATTAAAACCTGCCCTCTATTTCTTCTTGTGTCTTAGATCATTGGTCTGAAACCCTTGGGGAAACCGTACATCAACTGCACAGCCAAGGTGACACACACATTTCCCCCTTCTTGACAATCGCTCATCTCTGTCTATGTTATGTGTGTCTATGTTCTTTTTACTGTTTTTGTTTCTGTTGTGTGGGGGGGGGGGGGAGGAGGCAATGCCAATAACTATGACAGCGTGAATTGTTTTTTGGTTTTCTGTTGTGTCGACTTGTTTTTTTTCATTATTTCTTTGTCTTTGTCTTTTCGTTTTGTGACTTCCTCCTGCATGCTGTCACTGACGGCAGTAGGGTAAGACCATACGACCTGTCTTAGGAGTAGGACAGCAGGCACCGTGGTCTCTGTCGTTATAACGTATAGCTTCTTAATGCAACAACAACAAAAAATACACTGTAATGGCCTTAGAGACCTTCATTCATTCATAAGGCTTTGACAATATCGTGAAACATATTGTCAAAAAATGGGTTTCAAGCGAAATGCCGCTTATTCATATTAACCACATCGCATCGCCAGTCAACGTTAAACAAACTGCTGCGCTGTACCTTGCAACAAAAAAAAAATCAACCCCTTGTAATAATCCTTTCCTTTTTTTGTTTCCGTTTGTCGTGGTCGTCTTTGTCATCCTCATGTGTGTGGTCTCGTTTGCCTTAATAGAACACTCATCATAAAACCTCATGATAGTGGAACATCCGTCCTGATTGGCTGCTCCTCTTACACCTTTTTTTTTTTTTGTTGTTGTGTACAAAACTTTATTAGGGTAACGCTGCGATTCAGATGCAGTATTTCCCCCGCGAGGCTCGCATCGATAGGATGTACTTCCCCTACTACGGAAAGAAGGCCCATGTAAGTATCTATATATGTGTATCTATTTATATACATATATTTATATGTGTTTAACATAAACTGTTAATCAGTGTTTCCAAATCACCTCATTTACATATGTGGTCACGGAAGAGGGCTTAGAAGCCATAGATATTTGATGATATATAACCTATTCAAACAGAGCTTAAAATAGACAATAAAATCACATAAAATCCTTATAAAAAAAAAAAGGCCCATATATATATATATAAAAAAACCGGCTTAGGATGTGTACCCACAAACAAACTAGTATTAATCACATGTGTGTCACAGTGGGCATATGTTCACTGGGCCACTGATATTACGGGCAGATTGGCTGATTTGGCATGAAAACTGAGAAAAAGGTTGGGAAAGAAACCTTACCCCTAACGCCGGTCCTTATCTTATCCCCCCCCCCCCTCCCCCCCCACTGACATAGGAGAGCTACGTCCAGCCCCTGGTGGCGGTGAAACTGCTGCTGGCCAAGGAAGAACACGACAAGGAGCTGAGCATCGAGTGCCGGCTGGAGGGCTCCAACATGCGCAACAACGACGACCGGGACAAGTTCCTGGGCCGCGTCACCTTCCGGGTCAAGGTGTTTCAGTAAGGGATGAAGGGCAGTGAGGGAGGAAGGGAGGGAGGGATGACGAAGGAGGGAAGGAGGGTAGGGAGGGCGGCCAGAGGCAGGGAAGAAGATGGGGCGGGGAACCTAGCCTGAAGTTGCCAACATCGCTAG
Source organism: Muraenolepis orangiensis (assembly GCA_027704905.1). Lineage (NCBI taxonomy): Eukaryota > Metazoa > Chordata > Actinopteri > Gadiformes > Muraenolepididae > Muraenolepis > Muraenolepis orangiensis. The sequence continues at coordinate 16,359,698 of CM051005.1, read as the reverse complement.
GGATTTACTGGAGGAAAGGAAGGAAGGAAGGAAGGAAGGAGGGAAGGAAGGAAGCGTTTAAATACATTACAAGAGAGAGGGGAGAGTAACGGGTGACTTTAAGGGGGGGTAATGTGGCGTGTGTGGCTGACACGTGTGACATTAGCGGGGTGGTTTGGCTTCCGGTTAGGCTGTTAGGTTGTTAGTCGTGATGTAGAAAGTGATTTGTTGCCAATTTCCAGACCCCCTCCTTTACCTTCTTCTCACTGGGGGGCGAGAAGCAGTTGGGAGGGGAGGGAGGGAGGGAGGGAGGGGAGGGGAGAGAGGGGGAGGGGCCGGGAAGGGTTTAGGGGAGGGGCTAGCAGGAGTTTACGTTATCATTGTCAAGTTCCTGAGAGATTCCAAGAGAATAGGGACTTGGGGTTGTTCTGGTTCCTGACCTGACGAATCCATCCACATACACGTTGCACTGTCCCTTGTTTACCTCATTGTTGTACTTATGGTTTTGGTTAGTTTTTTGTAGTACTGATTTGATAAGCTATTATAGGTTATTGCAGGGAGGAAACGGAGGGTCTTGATGTTACCACTAAGGGGGCGGGGGGGGGGGGGGGACACAACAACAACATTGGGATATTTTGAATATTATGTCTCTTTGTCATATCGGGGAAAAAAATATTTTAAATTCTTTAGAAATAGTTAGAATTTCTAATACTGGCCTGCAAAGGTTTTTATCAATGTCGTAAACAATTTTGTTTACGACATTTCTTGCCATTTTTACTCTGTGTTTCACTGTCCAACCATCACAAACTTTCTTTCCACATACTTCAAAGACGTTTTCATTGGAACATATCGTGATAATCAAATATAGCAACTATATCCCTATATATAAATATAAATGTATGTGTATATATATATATATATATATATGTATATATATATATATACATACATATACATATGAAATGCCAATTCTGACGCCCTGTTCACATAGGAATACGTTTTGACCCTTTGTAATATTTAGACAATTGTAGATCCTAATCGTGTGGTCTGATAAACCACAAACCAGTGTTGTGCTGTCTGTCTGTCTGTGTGCATGTGTACTTGTCTGTCTACACATCTCCCTCTTGACCACACACACAAATCGTCTCACACACACACACACACACACCAATTTTCTCTCACACACACACAAATTGTCTCACACACACACACACACATCATTACACACACGTACGTACACACATACAAATATATCTCACACACATTAAAAAAACACACATTATTATTATACACATACGTTGACACCAACACGTACATTAAGGTCAAGAGGGGATGAGACGCGAAGGGTTCACCGTAAGCGTCTACTGTATATTCCTAAATGTTCTGTATATCTTTCTGGGTCCGAGAGATCGTTGGGTTGTGTCGTTCTATTCAATTTCATCAGCTCTGAATATTCAAACCAGTCAGCGTTTTTTTTTCTCTTCAATGTATATATCTATACACTTATTTACCATATTTACTTGAGTCACACTGTATTTTTTGTCACACAACAACGATATCTGTGCACTGTAAAGAAATAATTTAAGCAAAGATTTACAAGAAATTATCTTCTTCAAAGCTATGTTTACACAGTCTTAACAGGAACCCACGTCATAACATCTGTTGAGGATGCCTTAAGACTTGGAAAAATAATTCATGGAATAAAGCTGATTTTGGAGAAAAATAGGTTATATTGTGGTTATTGTTTGTTTAGAACTTATCATTTTGAATGTTTAATGCCGTTTGGCTTTCTGAATTACACATATTCGTAGCCACAAGGGGCGCCAGAAACACTGCCACAGACAAGGTTGCATGGGTTTAACTAGGCCTTTAATTTCATTAATAGGGTTTCCACTTTTGCTTTCGGTGATGTGGGAACACCCATTTACCAAAATGTCTCCAATGTTTTCACAATGAACTATCTCACAAAAACAACTCTTCAGTTCCTACTCATTTTAAATCGTCCACAATTCCCTCTGGCAGTTGGTGATGTCATTGGCGGTTGGCGACATAGTCACTGCAAAGCCGCTGACTTCACAAACCTCAGCCCTGTTGGCCTTATGTCCACCGGCATTCAGCTTTGAGTTGCTTCTGAGACAGAAAGAGAGAGAGGGGTAGAGAGGGGGAGAGAGAGAGACTGACCTCACACTATCAATAGCTGTCTATAGCCGAGTGCTGTTGCCGCTGTTTCACATAATCTCCCGAGGGTTTATGCAGAGTAAAGAAGCTACTTCCGTCACTCTCTTAACATCTCCTAAGCTGCCCAGCTGTCCTTGAGATGGAGAGCCCATCCCCGTAAACAAGTATGGGGAGGCAGGAAAAGTAGTCTTTGTCCTTGACCTCTGTCTCATTGGGTCTTTTCACACGTGCTTATTGACTAGAAATATACACATCAAAGGTTTGCCTTAGTATGCTTTATAATGCAACAAGATTTGTCACTAAATGTTTGTGATTAACATTAATATTCAACATTCATATCACTTAGTATATTATTATATTACACTCAGTTCACCTTTAGCATTGCTAAAAATCAGCTGAAAAGGGACAATTAAGCGTTTCACAAGCGTGACTTTTGCTCTGGCTCAGTTTTGGGTGGTAATGTCAATATGTTTCAGGGCCCATGTGGGGGATTTGCAGTTGTGTTAAGAAGGCCAGCCACATGGATAAGGCGGGTTATCAGCTTAAAGACTAAGAACAAGAGCAGCAACTTGACCTGGAGGGCATCTTGGCTCTAGTCAGCATCGCTAACAAGATTAAAGTGGGTGATCATTTTAGCAGTGCTTTTGCCTGTACTCCTGTACAGTCTCTAGAGTGCCTGTTCTCGAATCACACAGCACATTTCAATAACTCTTGACAGTGGATTCAAGACATTATCTACACATGTGTATATATATATATATATATAATTAGTAATAATAGAAAAATGGTTTAAACATAGCCACACAATATTTAAAATACATTTTTTATTTATTCAAATGATCCAGAATGCAATAAAATCTCTGATTTGCATCTGGCATTCCTAATGGGGATATCTTCTCTTTGTTTTTATTATATTATTTACAAGTATTTATTATTTAATACACATTTATATGTAGGAATATTTATATATAACAGCATACGTAATTGTAAAAACTGGGCAAGAACTGCAAGTTCCCAAATTTGATCAAATATTTACCCTGAGAAAAACCCAAAAGTTCTTTGTTCAAACTAACCCATTCCTCTATGAACTCAAACACCATGTTTAGTGAAGGGCCTGATCTAGATTTCTGTTTTGAGTCATTTTCAATCACCGCAACAACAACAATAAAACTATCCTCATGCTTACGGGAACGTACAGCCAAAAGATTCCCAGGTACACAACCCCCTTGTTCCCCTCCCTCAGATTCCTGGTACAGGAATTTATTAACAGCTTTGCCCAATTCCTCTTAAAGTCCTCTACCTCCATGTACAGCAAACGATTTGTCCAAAAACTCCGGGGCTGGAGCTCCCAAAAGCCTCCTGAGCTGAACCCTAGTTGCACCAACTGTCAAAACGTTCTCACTCTGTCGCTAGGTGCTAGCCATTTTTTTATGCTAGCATTTAAATTAACATCTCACCTCTTTCTCTGACGGTGCACAGATATACATTTTATACACACATATACAATATTTAGAAATTATCTTACCTTATTTTATTCAGGCTTTTTTATATATATAACTAAGTTATTAATCTGGTATTGGAACTCACTGTGTGTGGAATTACAGTGGGCTATGGTCAACTTATTTGTCCTATGTTTTTTTTTGTAGAGACATGGTCTCTGTGATGCCTCATTGTATAAGAGACACAAGCATGTTATATTTAACTGTTTTAAGACAGTTTTAAAACACTGAAGAAAATAGCGATGGGGATATGGTACATTTGGGAACTGAACTACTTCGGAGAACAGTGGCTTGGTGAGATGGTCATTTTGACACGAACAGTGAGATGGTCATTTTGACACGAGTAGTACTCGAGTCAAGAAGACCAACTCATCTACAAATACTCCTTTAACTCAAGCGCTCTTAATAAGCAGACATGTCAATACCTTTCAGATGCCTTTTTTCTGGTTCATGGGGCCAACTGGTCTACATCACAAAAAAGATCTGCAGTGTAGCTGAAGGCCAGAGATGACACACACACACACACACACACACACACACCAAAAATATCACCCTCTCTGTTTTGTAAATCTAAATGTAAATCTCAGCCAGCTTTCGAGTACAAGCCATAGATTTCAAAACCACGAGCAGCCAACTAAAACAGGTTGCTACATCTTCCTCTCTCTGCCTCACTGAAGCTCATCGACTCCTCTCTTGTTGCTTTATATTTCGCAAAGTCCCACCGGACAAAGGGTTTAGGTGACGGAAAACAAATAAACAATTGTGTTTAGTGTTATTTTGCGATGGGACGATATATCAAGTACTTGAAAGGGCCTCACAGCACGGCACAGGTGCCGGACTTGGCCTCACCGCCGGGACCCGCTGCTGACTCTCTCCTGTTGGAATCGTTGAGCTCGTCGAACAGTCCTGTGTCGATCATCTCCTGTTGCCAGGGGATGGGCACGGCCCCCGTGCCGAACTCCTTGAAGAACTTGTTGTCCTTGTTGTCGAACTCGATGCCCTTGATTTCGGAGAACTCTGCGATGTCGCCGGTGTCCCTGGCGTAGACCACGTTGGGCTTAGGGACCCACGGGGGGTCCACCAGGCCGGCCTCCAGACGCGGGAAGTTGATGGTCTTGAACCACGCGTGCTTCCTGGGGTCCTCCATGTTGTTCCTGGGAAGAGAGAGAGAGAGAGAAGTACGGTTCCTCATTAGAATGCATGAAGTGCCAATGTCTCAGGCTGGAATTGAAACGTAGTGTAAATGGTAACTCTCAGAGTTTGAGTGGGCAGACTCGATGAACACGGTTTACCCAATTATTATTATTTATATGCCCGCAGTCTTGACGATTGATCGATTTTGAAGAATAACCTTGCAGAGCTCAATCTTTCGCTCTACAGAGCTCTTCAATCCCTTGGATTTCCATCTAAAGCCCTTTTGAACTATCGCCAAGATCCCCTGGGAAACCCTTCTACAACCCTGGGAGACCTCTCTACAACCCCATTGAGCTCTTTTGACAGCCTTTAGAGCTCCACAATCCTAGGAGACCTCTCTACAACCCTATGGAGCTCTATCTAAAGACTTTATTTGCCGTATCTTCAGTATTTTAGGGCTCTATCGGCAGTCAGTATATATAGTCCAGCTATATATACAGCCTTTTGGAGTCTCCAGCCATATGGAGCTCTGTCATCAACCATATGGGGCTCTATCTATAGCCTTTTGGAGCTACAATTATATACGGCCACATCTACAGTATTCTGGATGAGCTTAGGCTAAAGCCTTTTAAAGCTCTAGATATACACTCAAATGGAGCTCTATCTGAAGCACTTTGAAGCGTTTCTAGCTCAGGGAGCTCTGAATAGCATCTCCTTACTTAACGCCCAGGCGGTCTTCCATTTTCTTGGTGAGGAACTGCTGGATGATGTCCTTGGTGACCGGATCGAAGCACTTGTGCTCCCAGGGCGGCTCCTCGCTCTGGATGCGCCGCTGCACCTCCTCCTTTTCCACCTTGGCTTTCTTGCTGTCGGGGCCCTTGAACGGCGTGTAGCCGGCCACCATCTCGTAGATACTGCAGCCCAGCGCCCACCAGTCCACCGATGTCCGGTACGGGGTCTTGTTCAGGAGCTCGGGGGCCATGTAGGCTCCTGTACCGGCCTGGGAACAAGGGGATGTACTGAGTAGATCTAGATCGATAGAACTTGCCGGAGAGCACGCATTGGTTATTCGGGGTGATAAACGTAAGGGAGGAAGGAAGAGAGTAGTGCATTTAGGATGACCACTGCGACCAGACCATTTCAATGGCCGCATGCAACACATCGTTATGTTGGCCTATCAATGCTTTTTTTTATTTGCCTTGTGGGCAATTGATGAATATGTATGAATTCCACTCATAAAATAGCACTTTCGACATTATTGAGGGCACGTTAAAACTAGAGTAGTAAAACCTGGGTATCATCACCACTGACCAACTGTTTCCCTCTCTCCCTCTCTCTCTACTAAGACAAGAGGATTATACCTGATACTAATCCTTATACCTGTCAAGAGTCAAGTGTGTACGCACTGTGACGGAGAACGTTAGCTACTTACATCAGGGTGGCTCACTCATTCAGGCCTTAATATACTACATAGTACCTGAAATAGCAGAGACTCTATTGACCAGATTTATGTATGCAGCTTTTGCAAGCCAAATCATATCACTTTCAGTACATCTTAAGCATCTTATATGTTGGTTTATTTTGGATATGATAAGAGCAGACTAGCAGACACCACTTCCAATGCATCACCGTCAAAAAGCCACTTACTGTAAGAGGGAATGCAATAATAATAGCTACTATCCATTAGCATGAGCTAATGAGTTTTACATTAACTTTTACTGCTCCCCTACTCACTCTCTCTCTCTCTCTCTCTCTCTCTCTCTCTCTCTCTCTCTCTCTCTCTCTCTCTCTCTCTCTCTCTCTCTCTCTCTCTCTCTCTCTCTCTCTCTCTCTCTCTCTCGCTCATCTACACTTGTGTAGCTCCTCACTTTTCACCGTTCAACCTAGTCAGGGACATTCATAGAGCAAAGACACATTTATAGAGCAGATGTATTTCTCTTTGCTACAGCAAAGATGACGTCCAGGGAAATCACCATCCATGCTGTCTAAACTCATGGGGGGGGGGGGGTGTTGGTTGTACATAAATAGGTAATTATAGATGTGAATAATTAAAGAGGAACAGCCAATGTGTGAAAATACTTTTCTTCTCCTTATTAGTCATTATCATAATATTTATATTTTAATAACATTTGAATGTAAAGTTAAAGCAAGTCATCTGATGGTATGTCACGTGCACAACAACTGGCTATATCACTTCACTGGCATCTCACAAGAAGACAAATTCAGCATAAAGATTCACACATGATTCTGGAGTTCAGAGGTAATGCTTAAGTGTGGCTGACCAGGGCAACTATGAACTGAGCTATAAAGACACATAAGCGTATCTCTTGTCAGCACAATAGGTGTGCTACTCGCACTCCCACAACCTTCATCTGAAACATGTTAGGGCCTCCACGTTCCTCAAGATATACCACTGAGACCCTTAATTGGCTGGGCTATAATCTTGCTGCCTAATGATCCTTTGAGTTACATAATGGAGTCAGAGATTGTCATCTCAGTTCTTAAACTAATTCCTATCGCTTAGGGGATGACCTGGGACCCGAAGAACTTAAGCTCAGATATATATGGCCAAAGTTTTGACCACAGGCCCCTGCCCTCTAACTCAGGGGGCGCTGCCTTCTGACGATGCACTCTGCAACGCGTAACCTCAGCTAGTGTAATCTACTCACCATCTGGGTGATGTTCTTTCCGTCACGGAGCTCCACTGCCAGACCAAGATCTGAGAGTCGACATTGGCCTAAGCTGTCCAGCAACACGTTCTCGGGCTTCATGTCGCGATACACGATTTTCATCTCGTGCAGATGCAGGATGCCGGTGGTGATCTGCGCCGTGTAGTGGATGATGCGCTTCATCTCGATGCCCTTGTCCACGCCATTGCCGTCGTAGCCGATGTTGTAAATGTGATACTTGAGGTCTCCTCCATTCATCAGGGTCATGACCAGGCACAGGTGGGTCTTGCTGTCGTAGGCATAAGCCAAGTTGACCAGAAACAGGCTGTTCACCTTCTCCAAGATCTGCTTCTCCAAAAGGGCCATCTTCTCTCCGCCTTTCTTCTTCAGCCGCTTTTTGCACAACTTCTTGCAGGCATACATCTGGCCTGTGTTCTTCACCTGTACGGCACACACCTGTAGGGAGGGTACAGCAAGTTGAATGATTTGGGCTTTTGGTGGTTGGAAAATGAGCAAGGATCTTCATTTAGGAGTCTGCCATGGTTCTACTGTATTCTACGTGAAAGCCACTTGTTCTGTTTATGTCATCGAATAACCATCCAGAAATTAAACCTTTTACATTTTAATAGCATTAAATGCTATTTTTTAAAACCGTGAATACATACCGATTGATATCGATTTAAAAGGCTAGAGGGCCCTCACTAGAGCGCATACCTCCGCCACACCAAAAAGTCTCCTGGATCCGGATTCGGATCGGATCTGCGCCAAAATCAAATCAACTGTTCCTTGGCCCATAACCTAACCACCAGGTGTCTAATTCCGTACATAACATTTTGAGCTAACAACTTCTAATAAAAATGTGGTTCAAGATTTAGCCTCTCATCTGAAATAGTTTGACCTTTCAGAATATTCATTAGATTAGATAAGATTCGATTCAAATGTATTGTCAAGTACAGTACAGTGAAAATAATTTGGCATCTAACCAGAGTGCAAATGTTGCAGTAAAGTGCATGGTAATATATCATGCACAGTGGTTAAATAGGATGTAAACAGTCAACTAGGTATAAAAACGGTATAAAGTAATTTATAGAGTAGGTATGAGATATGTGCACTCTTACCTCTCCGAATCCACCTTTTCCCAGCGTCCTGAACTCGTAGAAGTATTTGTCACTGATGGGCTGCTTCTCGTACTCTTTCCATTGGAGAAACTTATCAAAGAACGGGGTGCCCTGGTAATCCGAGTAAGGTTTGGATTTCAGAAACTCTCTTGCTGCGTCCTGGATGCTGCCTTTCATCACCTCATCGAAGTTCTTGTCCGTCACCTCCTTGCATTTGGCTGATGCATCAGGGGGCAAGAAGGTGAGGAAGTTCTTGGAATCTGCCTTGCAGTATTTCTTGATGATGTTCTGACGGGCCTTGTCTTTGGCCGGCCCCTCAGCCAGGTCCCAGTCGTACATGTCGTCGAAGAAGTCGGCGGCATTTTTGAACTCGGGGTTGCTCGACAGGTACTGTCGGAATAACCTCTTGCCGATGGGCTGCCTCTCGCAGGTCTGCGTGAAGTCCTTGTCGATGGCGGTGCGCACCACCACACATTGGTCGGACTTGGGCAGAGCCAAGCTGCGGCGGCGCTTTTTCATCTCCTTTTCGTCTCCACCTTGGGCTTTCAGGTAGGCCGTGTTGGCCACCAGGTTATCCAGCCCCCCCATGTCACACATCTTGGCGACTCTTTTGGTCCCCCCCCCACCTCTAAGTGACTGGGTTCTTCAGTGGCTTCCTATGGGTACCCTCCCACAGTCCTAGCGCATCTGCTCTTCTGACAGAGAGAGAGAGAGAGAGATGCAACTTGTTCCAAAGCCAGCGGGCAAGTGAGAAGCTTGACCTAACCTACCTGCGAAAACTTAAGACACCGCGACACCCAGCAATTACTCATTTAGAATTAAAGACCAGCGAAGGGATTTTGACTTAAGGTTCTTTGTGTGGTCTATTCAAGGATCTTGTACACGGAAAGGGAGTTGTAAGCGGGCTCTATCTTAAGGAGCTTTACGGCCCTCTATATTTGGGCATCAGTGAACTCGGTAGCGGAGAGCAGTGGTCCATCCGCCGTGTTCTGTTTGCTAAACCCTTAACGCTAAGAGCATGATCAAGAGATGCCAGCGGCTAACACACCGAAGACACAAGCCAAGGCCGACAAATGTATGAAGTAGTGCCTACGCTAGCATGCTATGACGAAGCACAGCGAGAGACAGCATGGAGTCAAATCAGACGGTTTTCGATACAGATCCGTTGAAGGACCGAAACAGGATTCAAAAGACTTAATTGCGGATCCCAAAGTATCACAGAGCGTAGATCTAGACTGAGACTGGAATTGGAGATAAGAGCCAAAGTTAAATTATTATATTACTAAATGAATAAATAAAGGTGGATTATGGTGGATTTTACTCAAACAGCACAGAATAAATGCTGGTTCTGATTTGTCATCAGCTTTATTACGGCACAGTGTGAAAACAAATATATCAGCTGCTTTTAGAGAATAGGTTATCAAACCATTCCTGAAGCAGGAGTCACGATCAAAGACACAGCTCACAGTATGAGGTCAGAGTTTGATCTTGGGGTCCCGGTTAGGTTAGGCCTATTAGGATACCTCTAGGATATATATATTATATATACGGTATATATATATATTATATATATATAAGGACAGGTAGATGACACAGACTAAATACAGACACAGAAAAACACAAAGGGCTCAGGCTTAAACACAACACGCGACAGAATCAATCATTTCAGTTCCAGTAAGAAATGGAGGGTCTTTATTGTGATGATTGATTGGTTGATTGGTTGTACCCGTGACCCTCTGACAATGATAACACACTTGCCGATACTACAATCCACCTGCAGTATATTACTGATTGTACTGTCTTGGACAAATAACATGCAAAAGAGAAATGCTATATATATACTGTACATTTATATATATATATACTGTATATATATATATACACATACAATATAAGCATTTGATGCAATTGCAATTGTGTAACATGTTAATACCTTAATTAGTATGACGACTTCTAGACGACTTCTCGAATATGGGAATTTGACCAAACAACACAACTAGACCCTAGTACAAGACAACTGATCTGTTTATATTTCTCTTACAATATGCCCGGTTCTGATTGATCTCTTTTGTATATGGTTTGCACATTCTTATGATGTTTAAAGTACAGAGATCTCTTGACCTAGTGATAGTTAGGGGCTTTGTGCTTCCATGTTCTACTGGTTGACCTGAGGGAATAAAGTAAATTAAGAGCTCAGAGTTCTCCTGCAGTGAATCCCATTCCCTGTACAAGAAAAGATTCCCCGCAGCGGAATATGCATTGCTATGATTATTGGTTATATTCTATTCTCAGTCTATTCTATTCTCCCAGTAGAATACATATTGAACATATATTGCAGAATCCATCGACCATGAGTCATGATTATGTGCATTTCAAGCCCTTTCCTGCGTCTCTTGTGAGGAAATGGACATCTGCCCATAGTCACGTTTAGTGATTAGTTAGTATCATCTCTAACACGGCCAAGGAGGTGGAAATACTACAAAAAGGAGTCGGAATTTGGATTTCAAAATAGAAGGAAATAGTGTGTTACATTATTTAAAAGACCCAAGGTAGAGCAGTACACATTCCTATATTTGCATATTGCGTGTATATACTATTGCATGTAAATCATAGGCGATCGCTTCGCTCTCGGACATATCTCTGTTCATTGTGCATCAAGGTCAAGTCTCAACTTTGCTTTTGTTTTAGAAGTTTGATCTTGGCTGAGCCTGTTGATATATTACCCATGCTCTCTTCACCTTAGGAGGATTATCCAGACGTCGAGGAGGGGCCTCGAGCCGAGGCCGAGGTTAATAGGCCTTCCATCCATCTGGCCTGTGCATAGCGCGAGTCCGTCCCCTTATGGCCTGCATCACGCCTCTAACCCTCAGCCCCCGGAGGAGAGGAGCAAGAGTTACCCTGGAGGCCAAAGACACACTCAACCACAGCTCAATGATTTGGTACAACTTCAACCTGTTCAGCCCATTGAAAAAATATTAGCTGTACATTCCCTGGCACATGTGGGTTTTCTGTGTGAACGTACTTTCGTTCACATATACACAAATACATGTGCAAAAAAATCTAAATTCTAAAAATGGCAAATGTGTATGCTTTCAAAAATAAATATTGATGTGACCCTCACTGTATGATATAAATATTTGGGGATGGACCGGCAACAAACAATCTAGGTCAATTTGGGGTGTTGCCATGATGCCTATGATGAATAACACGGAGGGCCTCCTGGGCCCCTGGTAGTGTACAGGTTCCAGTGACAAGAGGCCAATCGAACAGGGGATTGGATTTGCTTGGTTTCAATAATCCAATCCATTTCATCCTCGTCTACTTGAAAATAAATGCAATACAAAAGGTTTTGTGTTTCCCTTTAACCTCTTCACCACCGACCCAATCCTCATGGATGGGCGCCTGGATCTTCTAATGCAGGGGTCATCCAAAACACCAGGTTTGTTTTTGTATTGGTCAGCTTTTGATTGGTCAAATTCCTTTTAATTTGAATGTTTTGGCTGCATATTTATCACTTATATTTGTAATCTAATTTTAACAAAGTAATTGCATTTTTGAAACAATTAAACAATACACATCATTGTGTTGAAAGGTAGAAGAAAAATTAAAGATGAATTAAAGAACAATGAATGCATAATCTATTTCCATAACATTTGAAGAAGTGATGCTAAAAAATGCTTTAACATTTCACTAATCAGTTCTAACTGATAATACTTATTTACTGCTACAACAGCATTGAATAACTAATGATGAAATGATTCAATTAGAGTTAAGAAAAACATTAATTTAACAAACAAATACCAATCAATATGAACTATGTTTCGTACTGCTTGCAAAGGCGATTTGTGACCGAGACCTTCCCATATAAATAAACACACATGGCATTTGGTGGACATTTTCCTCCCAAGCGTCTTTGCAATACCGGGAGCGCATGCCTTCTTAGCAAGGGTGGCCCCCAGTGGGATTCAAACCCCTGACCCTGACAGTGTGATAATGCCACACTTCACTCGTGGATCCACACATTGCCCTTTTCAATCAGCGTCTAGCTGCTCACACACTGCTGTGAGCTGAAAATAGTGTCCCTGCTGGGGGTGGAGCTCGACCTGCTGTGGTCGCTCCCTCCGGCCGCAATCACTCCACCACCACCACCACCGCCCCAACCATCACCCTGCACATCCCTGCCTCATATGGCAGCTGAGGTAGAGCCGGCAGGAGGTGGTGGAGGCTGTTTCCACACCGGAGAAAAACCTTACCTCTCCTCTGCCACCTCCCCAGGGCCGCTGTAGGCCCGACATCCACAGAGGGGGAGGATGTGTAGCGTGGCTGGATGCAGCCAGGCATTCGTGAACGGTGGGAGGTAGAGGCCCATCTGCAGGTTATGGATGAGGGCGCCGGTGCAGGGGGCCTTTGCGCTGCCCTTTACAGTATATTTATATATTTATAAATAATTGTATGCCATAGTGCCATTTATGTTTTATTAAGGATTTCAAAAAAAAACAACTGAACTGAGAAAATTACATTTAAATCAACACAAGAAATACATAGAACCTGAAAATGTATATTCAAATAAATTTGCATAAGCAGACCTTACATTTCATATCATAACTAATAAAAAAATCCATTCATTGGACTGTGAAAAAAATCGGAACAATCGAAAAAAAAAGAATCCCACAAAAGTCCTGTAACACGTATGGCCTATGGCTATGCTCTAATGTCTCCCCTGTCCTCCTCATTCTCCTCATTCTCTTCTTCCTCCTCCTCCTAAGGCCAGGGGTCAACCAGACTTGACCTGGATCCAGACTCCTGTTGCCCAGGATCCAAGAGGGAGTCACTATCGGGGTAGCTGCTCTCTGTGTTAAAAGAATCGTGTGTGCTGAGGTTTGTGCCACTGCTGCCAGCGCCATCCCAGAACACCTCTGAGGTTCCTGAGGCCTGCGGTATTAATCCCTCCTCCTTCTCCTTCCTCTCTTCCTCCTCCTTTTCTTCCTCCACCTCCACCACCTCCTCCTCTGCCCGGTTCTGGCGTCGGCGGCTGATGAGCTTCTGGAGCTGCAGCTTGCTGGTGAAGAAGACCCGGCGCCAGCCCACCTCCGTGGCCAGGGACCACGCCTCGGCGGGGACCGCCTCCCAGCGGCCCCGCACCGCCTGCTCCCAGAACTCCTCCGAGCCACACAGCTGGGGAACAAGAAACAGAAGAAAAAACAGTGTGTCAAAAAGATGTATCGATGCAAAAAAACGGCAAGCAATACAATACATGGATGTATACACTCAACTATTATTATTATTATTATTATTGTAAAACACTTTAAACTGTATCAAAACGATTTCCTTGGTCTAGTTCTCAATTCATATGGGGAGGAATACTGTAAGTACAGAAGGTTATATCATTTGTTGTTTAGCAGCAGATGCGTATAACCAACGAGTGTGAATTCAGATAGGGGTTCAGCATCTTGCTCAAGGATGCCTGCAGGTAGACATTGTGGATGTGTGTCCACATGTGTGGACATTGAGGATCAAACTCAGTGCTGGGAGCCCACCACCCGAACCACTAGATCCCAGCTACCCTTCACTGCCCCCCCCCCCCTTTAACAAAAGCAGATACTTCTTTGAAACGCTCACCTTCCGGAAGCGACGTGAGGTCTGTCCCAGCTGCACGACGTCCTCCAGCTCCAGGTAGGCCAGGATGCGGAGCAGCAGGGGGTCCGGCAGGCGCTCCAGGTAGTCATAGCTGCCTTGGCACAGGGCCCGCGTGTAGGCCAGGATCCCCCGGCCGAACACCAGGCCCACCTGGCCTAGGGTAGGGGGGGGGGGATGTTGTTGTTGGTGTTTCAATCCTGGGAGTTAGTTTGACTACTAATATCATGCACAAATGTTCTGTGTATTATGTCGCAAAAACACTTCTTTCAGAGTGATCTGAATATATATATATATATATATATATATATATATAACTATATATATATATATAACTATATATATAACTATATATATAATATAACTATATATATATATATAACTATATATATATATATATATATATATAACTATATATATATATATATATATATATATAACTATATAACTATATATATATATATATATATATATAACTATATATATATATATAACTATATATATATAACTATATATATATATATATATATATATATATAACTATAACTATATATATATATATATATATATATAACTATATATAACTATATAACATATATATATAACTATATAACTATATATATATATAACTATATATATATATATATAACTATATAACTATATAACTATATATAACTATATATAACTATATATATATAACTATATATAACTATATATATATATATAACTACAGTTGCAAGAAAAGGTATGTGAACCCTTTGGAATTACCTGGATTTCTGCATAAATTGGTCATAAAATGTGTTCTGACCGTCATCTAAGTCACAACAATAGACAAACACAGTCTGCTTAAACTAATACCACTCAAACAATATGTTTTCATGTTTTTATTGAACACACCATGTAAACATTCACAGTGCAGGGTGGGAAAAGTATGTGAACCCTTGGATTTAATAACTGGTTGACCCTCCTTTGGCAGCAATAACCTCAACCAAACATTTCCTGTAGTTGCAGATCAGACCTGCACAACGGTCAGGAGGAATTTTGGACCATTCCTCTTTACAAAACTGTTTCAGTTCAGCAATATTCTTGGGATGTCTGGTGTGAATCGCTCTCTTGAGGTCAGGACTCTGACTGGGCCACTCCAGAAGGCGTATTTTCTTCTGTTGAAGCCATGCTGTTGATTTACTTCTGTGCTTTGGGTTATTGTCCTGTTGCATTACCCATCTTCTGTTGAGCGTCAATTGGTGGAAAGATGGCCTTAAGTTCTCCTGCAAAATGTCTTGGTAAACTTGAGAATTCCTTTTTCCATCAATGATAGCAATCTGTCCAGGCCCTGAGGCAGAAAAGCAGCCCCAAACCACGATGCTTCACAGTTGAGATGAGGTTTTAATGTTGATGTGCTGTGCCTTTTTATCTCCATACATAGTGTTGTGTGTTCCTTACAAACAACTCACCTTTGGTTTCATCTGTCCACAGAATATTTTGCCAGTAGTGCTGTGGAACATCCAGGTGCTCTTTTGCAAACGTGCAGCAATGTCTTCCTCCGTGGTGTCCTCCCATGAACTCCATTCTTGTTCAGTGTTTTACATATTGTAGATTCGTCAACAGAGATGTTAGCATGTGCTAGAGATTTTTGTTTTTACAGGATGGCCACTCCTAGGGAGAGTAGCAGCTGAACTTTCTCCATTTATAGACAATTTGTCTTACCGTGGACTGATGAACATCAAGGCTTTTAGAGATACTTTTGTAACCCTTTCCAGCTTTATGCATGTCAACAATTCTTAATCTTAGGTCTTCTGAGAGCTCTTTTGTGCGAGGCATGGTTCACATCAGGCAATGCTTCTTGAGAATAGCAAACTTAAAACTGGTGTGTGCTTTTTATAGGGCAGGGCAGCTTTAACACCTCCAATCTGGTCTCATTGATTGGACTCCAGGTTGGCTGACTCCTGACTCAATTAGCTCTTGGAGAAGTCATTAGCATAGGGGTTCACATACTTTTTCCACCCTGCACTATGAATGTTTACATGGTGTGTTCAATAAAAACATGAAAACATATAATTGTTTGTGTGATATTAGTTTAAGCAGACTGTGTTTGTCTATTGTTGTGACTTAGATGAAGGTCAGAACACATTTTATGACCAATTTACGCAGAAATCCAGGTAATTCCAAAGGGTTCACATACTTTTTCTTGCAACTGTATATATATATAACTATATATAACTATATAACTATATAACTATATATAACTATATAACTATATATATATATACAGTATATATATATAACTATATATATATATAACTATATATATAGATATAACTATATATAACTATATATATATAACTATATAACTATATAACTATATATATATATATACATATAAATAAAAACTTAACAATAATAGGAATATGGGTATTTTAAATATTAGAGGGGAATGTTAATTAGCTAATGAATATAATGTTAATTAGCTAATAAATAGCCTATATGTCCAGTGGCAATCTAGTGTCAAGAGGCAGCCTTAGGTATAGAACACTGCAGTCCGTTTTGTAATGCTTAGCAACTGGCGTAATGGATAATACCACTGTGTGGCTAGTGCTACACTGGCCTGGTGTATGTGTATCCGCCCATAGACACCAGTTATAGTGTTCAACTTTAACCCGCATATAAATAGTGCGCCACTTCTCTTCAAATATATGCACGACTTGCTGTTGAGTTTTCTGTTGTTTTTCTACAGACATTCGGTCACACCTGAACGCCAACCATTAGACTGCCAACCACGTCCATGCTGAGAAAAGAAGAAACTTGTTTACTTTGCAGTCGACTGTCATCCAGATAGTCGACTTGTGACTGTATCAGCTCCCCGGGTTTTGCATTCCTGAAGTGATTCCTTAGAGATATCCTCCAGTACCTCCATGCCACCTGGAAAAGTGCATTATTCACAATTTAAAGACAACTGACCAATAAAAACAATAATGGAACGCGGAGGAACTTATGGCAAACATACGCCCCGTGTATCCATCCATGTCCGCTTGGCACAATGGATAACGATAACGAACAATAAATCAAAGCGTATACGGTTACTTAAAATAAAATAATACTTACGGACGATCTAGTGACGGTTAAATAGTAAAAATCCTTATCAGGCGGATGACCTTGTCCACTTATTTCGAATAAAGGCTCTTTCAAAAGGGAAGCCATGTTAACATTGTGTTATGGTTGTCATGCCAACCGCGGTACCGCACATCACCACCAGAGGGCGCCCTTAGGTGTGGTTTAAAATAATTATCTGAAAAGGTTGATAACCGTTATGTCAACTCATTGGTATAAGGGAATATTCAGGATTACATCGCCTGTATTTCCTTTAATTTTGTATGTGGATGAATTTTTAAGTACACCAATTTTCTTGAGCAGATACGTAAATTTTCACTAAAATAATTCAAATGGGAAATAATTAATGAGACTATAGCACAGTGACTGTTCAACAAAAATAAACACTCTAAATCACAAGCTGTAGTTAAAAATCTTTAATTTATTTATACATATATTTATATATGTACACACAGACTTAACCATTTGTGTAAAAACAAGAAACATTCTCAAATCCACTGTTAGTCATCACTGGCAAAAGCAAAAGACCCCTTATTTCCCCAGCATCAGGCACTCGCCGAACAAAGAGACAACCCCTTCTTCCACTGTCCTCTTCGCTCGCTTCGGTTTCAAGCCAATTGTATGGAAAGATGACTAAAATTAATAACGTTTTGTATAGCAGATAAGTATATCAGAGCAACAACAAGGTGAATCATGATCATAACAATCCAGAATACGAAAACATCATAATGGACATTTTTCTCATCCCGGACAGCCTGACAAACCTCAGTCACCCAGGCAATTTCCACACCTCTTTCGTGGCGACCTCACCAAGAGGTCACCTGGGTAAACCCCCAGCAACCCTGAGACAGTTAGAGAACAGTCTTACCTTCACCTCGCAGCCAAAAACAGAACGGTGGCCCTCCTGAAAAGTGCTACAAACGCACACAGCAGCAAAGCGTGGTTGTGATTCGGGGGGGGGGGGTCTGTGTTTCGAGACTCTGTGCACATACGTTTACAAAGGAAGTTCTCTCTTTGACTTGGCCTCTAGAACCCTCCGCTGACCCCGGGTTTTTGTGCTAAAACAAGACATCCACCAGACCCTCGAACCTTCGACGATCCTCACATCCAGACATTGCCTTATTTTAGATCTCTCCACACACACACACACACACACACACACACACACACACACACACACACACACACACACACACACACACACACACACACACACACACACACACACACACACACACACACACACACACACACACACACACACACACACACACACACACACACACACACACACACACACACACTTAAGATACAGCAGGCAGGTGTTATATTTATGCCTATCTAGGCACACATTATAGATCTACATTCTTCTAAAAATGGATTTAGGGCGAAAGTTTTTTTTTTTTTAAAGACAAAAGCAGACGCTGAAACTTCCCCTCCCCACTCAAAACATTTGACATTTCTAAAAAGGTCCAAACTGATGGCAGATTTGGCAGGAACCAGATTTAAAACAAACAAACAAACAAACAGCTTTAAGTATTCAGCCTTATTGATTAAGGCTTAAGATACATTGTAGTGGCTATCCTCGCAAAGTGTGAAGCTCCACACACCTTGGTTTAACTCAGGTGGTCTAATTATACACATAGCATATACGTCATTGCGATTACAAATTATGATATGCCCTATACAATATACAGTATACGGGTCATAATCAAAGAAATAAAAGAGTATAATGTACTGTATATATAGTCCATAGGGTATATAATTCTCCCACCTCCCCATTCCCTCCCTCTCCCTTAAGACTTTAGTAATAGTCCTTTATAATTCCTTCATTGTGTCCTGTAAACTTTTTTTTATTTTTGCACTAAAATAAAATAAAAAAATCTTTGTAAGTTTCTAAGTGTCCTTTTGTTGATGAAAATGTACCATCACTAGCCATGTGTGACGTATTGGGGTGCGGTTGAATATGTGCTGCATGCTGCCCCCCAGTGGCGAGGGCGGGGAGGTACGCTACAGGAAGGGGTTGCTGGAGAACCCACCGGCTGGGAAGGCTCCAGCCGAGGCTCCTGCCTGAAAAAAGAGACACAACCAGGGGAAGAAGGGAGGGAGGGGGGGGGGGGGGGGAGGGGAGAAAGCAGCCAGACAGACATTGAGTAACACACAAGTTTTTAATTCAGCAATGTTTTTGAATCTGATCCAAATTCATCCCAGTACCAACATTCCTGTTACAACCTACGACCCCCACCCACCCACCCACCCACCACACGCACTAGATAAAGTAGTCTCTTCTTCTTCTTCTGGGTATTTGTGGAGTGGAAAGAAGCACACGGCATGCAATGCTCACCATAAATGGGTTATTAGACAGGCCAGGGCCGGCCCCGGGCTGGCCAAAGGGGCCCATGGTGGGCTTGTGCTGACCGTAGATGGGGAAAACAGGGCCTGGGTTGGACAATGAAAACAAATAACATAAATCTCTCTATATACATCCATACAAACATGTGTTTTGTGTTTGTGTATTGAGAATAAACACCCTTTCACCCTTCACACATGACCAAAATGAAGAAAGCAGGTGTCAACAGCAAATCAATTATAATTTTCGAATGTGTTTATAGACCGATGACTGTAAAACTTGCAACCACAAACAAACAAAAAAAGTACTGCAGGGGTGGGGGGTGGGGTCACTGGGGGTAGGTAGGAGCAAGGCAGGGTCCACTAACCATTGGGTTGCGGGTGGTAGGCCCCAGGCTGAGGGTAGGGGTTGGGGGCCTGGCCAGGGAAGGGCTGCTGGAAGCTTCCACTGAAACTGGTCGGGAGGCAGTAGGACGAGGCATTCCCAAAGCCGGCAGGCATGCTCATAGAGCCAGTCGAGAAGGAGGCTACAACACACACACACACACATGCTCATAAAGCCAGTATAGAAGGAGGCTACCACACACACGCACGCACACACACACACATGCTCATAAAGCCAGTGTAGAAGGAGGCTACCACACACACACGCGCACGCACACACACACACACACCCCCACCCCCACACATGCAAGAACGTGCATGCACACGCAAATGCACACACGCACATAAATACATACACAGTGTGTAGGATTTACACCTTACCTTTTCTCTTCACATGTTGTCAAATTATAATAAATACGAAAACATAAAGTTATAGTGTGTTAAAGACACACCTGCAGGCGGCGGTCGGCCGTTGCTTTGGAAAGGATTGCTCGCCACTTCTGGGGCAACGACTGCTGCAACGAAGGGGTTTGTGGACGGGACAGCTAGAAAAACACCATTAAACCGTTACAAAACTACAAATATGGAGGGATAGTTTTTTTTTTTTTTATGCTGGATGAAGGTCCATAGCAATAATAAGAGTAATGCCGTTCACCTCCGAAGCCAGGATGCATGCCGGGTAAAACAGGCTGGGTCTGTGCAGGCGAGCTTCCCAACACCGGTCCAAACACATTCCTACAAACACAGTCATCAAGCATGTTGAAACCTTTCCTTTGAAAGAAATGGTTTTGTTCGGGAGAAGCACTTCGGCGAACTTTTGACGAACTACAATGCAAAGTACAAATGCACTTGAAAACATCTGTTATCATTCTACTTCGACATTTTTCTGCATGCGTCTAGTCTTTATCCAGTGTTGGTTGTTGTCTGACATCGAGAAGCCAAATTGCACTCTCAGACAAGAGATAATTCTCTATCACCACAAAGATTCTGACAAAACCCAGCGAGAGTTACAACATTAACTGTGCATCACCGTCAACTTCTGATTCAACTGAGGTTACAGTTCACGGCTGCTCTTGTTTCGTCCCTCCCTCCCTCCCTCCCTCACCCTTGCAAATTGCTGCCGGTGGGGGCGGAGGAGCTGAGTTTGTTGTCTAGCTCAGCCAGGGCAGCGTAGCGGTCCTCAGAGGAGCTGCCCATCTGGCACTGGGAGGGGACAGCGCTGGACATTGAGGGGATGGGAACCCCGCCTCCTAACACCAGGAAGGAAGGGAGGGAGGGAGAGAGACAGTCAAACATTCCGATCTTTGATGAGAAAGACACGCGCACGTGGTAAATAAGTGTGTTTAAAAAAACAGCAGCAAAGTAAAGGTACCCAATAATACCCAAAAGCATGATAGTTAAGTGACTAAATAATAGACATTTTGACAGAATATGCAGAGGAATAATGTGTCCACCAGAAGAACCTTGTGGCAGATAGGCCTGTTAGTACGCCTGTTAGTACTTTGTATTGTAGATAACAAAGGGATTTGACTACCAATCAAACAAAACCGAAACCAAAATGCACTTTGCCAATCATTTGCTAGTAAGATTGATGAAATAATAAATGGCTGATAATGATGATGTCAATGGACACACAGAGTTGCTGAGTACAAATGGACAATGGGGGGAGGGGGATACAGGGAGGGGTGGGTGGGGGTACCTGATGAAAAGGAGGTGGAGGGAGGTGACGTGCTCAGATGGGATGGAATCCCAGAGTTTCCAAACGCCTCGAAGTTGGCAAAGTTGGCGTTTGAATTACCCTGAGGGGCGGCTGCGATCGACAGACAAGGGAAACACACAACGCTGATTATGGCTGCGAAGGGCAGGGGGAGGACGACAGTGAAAACAGACGTGTAGATGTGTGTGTGTGTATATATATATATATATATATATATATATATATATATATATATATATATATATATAGAGAGTATGTATATATATATAGATATAGATATATATATATAGATATATAGAGTATATATATAGATATAGATATATATATATATATATATATATATATATATCTATAGATATAGATATAGAGTATATATATATATATATATATATATATAGAGTATATATATATATACTATATATATATATAGAAACTTACACACATCCCCCCATGAGGCACTCGCCAACGCCATGTGACTTATCGATGAATGTGAAAGCGAATACCTGATTGTGTCGGAAAATGTGCAAAGTTGGCAAAATTGGCAGAGCCAGCGGCTTGCGAGGGCGGAGCGGCGAAGATATCTCCTCCCAGGTCGGACAGAAGGTCAAACTTTTTCTCCTGACCGCCGACGTGCAGCTTGGTGCGACTCGGTCCAGGAGACTGGTGGGGGGGCATTCAGCAGAACAAAGGGTGTTGGTAGGGGTGGTCGGGTTGCATTGTGGTCGGATTCAGATACAGGTCATTAAAGGAGGTCATTTCCGAGAGCTGCTCGGAAATCAAGCTCAAGGATGCCCACGGGCAGGCGAGGGGGGGGGGGGGGGGGGAATCGAACCTAGCACCTTTCGTACCTGGCGCGGTGGTGTTTTGTTGAGCTGCAAAGTCTTGAGGGGCTGGACCTCCGGGGTGCTGCCGTTGCTGCTGGCCGAGGAACCCGAGGCCTGGACTGCGGACACGGCCCTGGCCTGATCCGGGGGCACGTACCTGGACCACCAGGGACGGGAAAACCACCAAATCATGTTAGTGTAAGAACAGATGGCTGGTCAATTTTAAATGATTTGGCCAAATCTGTTGAAGTATTTTACATGAACCTATATAACCTCTATATTTTTTAACTAGAGCCGTTATTGCAGTTTTGATTTCGTTTTTTAATGTCACTTAAGATTTTCGATCCCGATACAATTACGCAGCCAATCAGTTCCTAGCGAAGATCTTCTTTTGAGTAGCATGTTTGACACCCACTAAGCACATGTACCAGTAAGAACAAGACCTCCCTGAACACACGACCAGAACATCAGATTACCATCTCTTCTTCTCATATTTCTCCTGGAGGAATTCTTTCACTTTCTGAGGCTCCCGGAAGTCAGGAACAACCGAGGTCCTGTCGTCATAGAGACCCAACCAGATGTGTTTACAGACCTGGCGGGGGAGGTGTGCGGGATGGGGTGAGGGAGGTAGGAGGGGGTAGGGGAGAGGAATGTTAACGGAGTAGGAGAGAGTGGGGGGGGGGGGGGGAGAGAGAGGTTGGGGAGTAAGGCAGGGGGGGGAGGGGTGACAAGGAGTGCGTAAGTTTTTGTATGCGTGTAGAAGCGGGCTTGTGTGTGTGTGTGTGTGTGTGTGTGTGTGTGTGTGTGTGTGTGTGTGTGTGTGTGTGTGTGTGTGTGTGTGTGTGTGTGTGTGTGTGTGTGTGTGTGGGGGGTGGGGGCAGGGTGGAGAGGAATGCTAAATAAGTTGTCCGAGCAAAGCCCAGTGATATGCCGATATATAGCACTTGCCCATAAGGGATAAAGACCAGAGAGAAGACACACATGAAGCACACACTTAAAAGAGGACACACACATACCTCGTTGGTGTGTTTCTGGAGGAACTCGATCTCATGCTGTGTGAATATGGTCATAGAGATGGACTTTACTCTGTGTGGGGGATTCAGCCCTCGTCTGTGGGTGAGGAGGCAGCATAGGGAGAGGTTCACAGCCGAGCCCAGGACGGAACAAAAACACACACACACACACCATAAATACAATGCAATGCAACAAAGCTAAAAAGGAATGTAGCACAGGGTGTATATTACCAATTTTGCCAAAAGCATAACGGTATACAGTGCACCTGTGTGTGTGTGTGTGTGTGGTGTGTGTGTGTGTGTGTGTGTTGTGTGTGTGTGTGTGTGTGTGTGTGTGTGTGTGTGAAAAAGACAACTAGCAACAATTACAACCACATACATATTGGGATAGTGAAAAAATTTAGCAAAATTAAACCACAAGCACATGGTCTTTCACTAGCACATTGTGTTTTGAGGGAAAATTAGATGTTCATTGTATTTTGGCATCCAACTTACTTACTACTCATTTATACAAGTCGCTATTAAGTCATTTATTTAAAAAAAAAAAGTTTTAACTCATTCAATAAATATCAGGACATTGATATTCATCAAGTGTGGCCTGCTGGCCCTGTGAGTGTCTATTAGAGGCTGAAAGGCCACACTTGACCATCAGGCCAATGAGGATAAGCAGCGGCTTACCCCCCCCCCCCCCCACCCCACCCACACACACATATATACACACACACACACAGTTATGCATCCTAAATGACTGAACTGTTTGAGAGAGAGAAAGAGAGTTGGTCGGGGTCGAGAAGGGATCATGATTACAAATGCGGCGTCGACTTCTTCTAAACGAGACGTGTTTTCTCCAAGTTAAGAGACACGCCCCGTTTCTCTCACTTATCTATAACAAAAAAAAGGCGTGTTCGCAACGTGGAGGACGTCCTGATAAAGTTCAGACGAGGAGGTTACCTCTGGCCTCTGACGTGATGTTTTTAAAAGGCTAGTCAAATATTTGAGTAACCGGCGAATGTTTGGTAAACTGCACTGCACTGAATGTACAGAGATGGACGTGAACTTGTACAATCATCTCTTACTGCTGCAACGTCGACCACACATACACCGAGCGACCCGTCAACCACACACAATCCATGTCGAAACCATATAAGCCCTTTTTTATTTTTAAATTTGATTCTAAAGACCCATAGGGGGGTTAGGGGTCCCTGGTACTGGTCGTTGGTAGCGGGTCGGCTAACGGTACCGCAAGGTGGTCCCCGTTTATACGCAACTAAACGCCGTTTACCGTCCACGACGAACCCTTCGGCATTGAGGACAGCAACACAACGACACACAAAGTACACACTTACAAGATCCCCGAACAGGTGGTGCAGACGAACGACCCCACTGTCATGTTGGCGTAGGTCGGGCCGCGTTGATCGCAGTCGAAGCATTTCCGATTCGGGGGCAGGCTAGTCATCTCCCGGAGCATCTTCAGATGAGTCTCCTCCTGTTTTCGCTTCGCACTCGTCGCCATGGCCAACTGCTTCTACTTCGCCGCTACTGTCTAAACCGGAGAGACTCAGGTGAGACCACCTGCGTGTGGGTGGGGTGGGGGGCTGTCTGTGGGGGAGAGAGGGACAGCGGCGGCCAGACACCTTGCCGAGAGGTCTGATTCGGGGGGAGACCGATGGGCGACTGATGAATGACTTCTTCTCAGTGCAAAAGAGGAATGTTAGGTAACTTAATTCACACTGTCGCCACCTATTGGATTGGAATGGGGCCTGGCATTGAGGCACAAAGAATGTTAATCTCTTAGAATTACTCTATAACTAAACACATATATATAAAGCGAATGGGGAGTAAGCATTCCATTGTATGTTTTACACATGGCAGTTACACATGGCAAAAATAAAGATTCTTGAATGTCAAATGTAATCTTATATTTAAAAATAAAATATTAAAGTAATACAAATAACTTAGATATTTCTTTATTGAAAACAGCATTATCTAACTGCACATGATTGACAAAATGTTGTTTTTTCTATGATGGTAACTAAGAAGATCTCCACTACGCACCTTAAGGCACCATTAGCACACTGATGTAATTAAGATTCAAGTCTTCTGCCCCCTGCCTTGGCTCTCGTCACCCAGCAGGTGCCGGTTGAATGTCCTCGCGATGAGACATACCCTGTCTCCAGTTCTGGCCGAGGACAGGAGCCAGCCAGAGTTATCAATGGCATGGGATCACACACTGGTGTCTTTCATAGCCCCCCTCCCCACTGCATCGCCTGGGCTGTTCTGTCGGTCTACCGAACCCCGGAGAGCATCCTTTCTGTGCTTAATTGACAGGCGTGTGTTGGAGTGACGCCCCGGTCCGGGTGGCCACACATCGTCGTGACCACAGTGTGCCGTCCCTCGTGGGAGGATTGTTAAACATGATTCAGTTGATTTAAAGAAAATATTTCAGGGTCTTCGGTTTACCATCCAAACCATATCCCACAAGCAGTGTCATTTTTTTTCTCACTTTGATTTGTTTAGATTTTTTCTTGCTTTGCTGGGAGCAGCTTCGTCGCCCTGTGACAGCTAGGAGAAGAGACGGACGGAAGAAAAAAAAACGTTCAAAATGTTTCTTTGATACATTTGGATCTGTTTCTATTAGCAGGGCTGTTTATGACATCCTGGGGCTACAAAGCCACCACTAATACTGCCTTATGCTGTATGTCTCATTCTCTAAATAAACAATGACAACTGTCGGCTTAAATGTACTTAAGAATAACATTTAGTGATGAACATTTACTTTGGCCCCTAATAAATCGGGTTGCTTCACCTGTTTCCTCTTCCTCGTGACTCGGAAGAAGTCCTCCATGCGCGTCTGTCTGCAGACGCCAGCCGCTCTCTCCTCCTGCCTTTCCTGCCTCTTTTTCTCCCGTGTTTCACGGAATTTCTCCATTCGCCCGCGGACCCTGGGCTCTCTGAGGCCACCCGCACGCACACACACACACACACACACATACACATACACATACACATACACATACACACATGCCTCGAGTCGTAATTAAAGCTAGCTAGTTTCAAGGTGAAGTCTATGTGAGGAATTAATTAATTGTCTCACTTGCAGGGAGTGTTAGTTCATCCCAGGCCTATATATGTTCATACATAACAAATATGTTTTGGCCTGTGTGTGTATTCCTCATTAAAATGGGGCTGTATTTTGTGTTTCAGAAACACCTTTTAAGTTGAATTAAAAGACAATGTGTTGAAAGGCTGTACTTGGTTCAAATGTTCTAATGTATCCATTTGCACTAACTACTAAAATACATAACTACTCCAATATTGCTTGTATGCTTGAATAATTCCCAGCCTCACTTGCAAATAGCTTGAGTTTGACTGTATGAGCACAGTAAGGCAGTCCCATATAAATTAAGACTGACGCACACATGCCATTTAGACCATGCTCCCGTACACACGCCTACCCACTTGACATGCATTGTGTGGCAGAGGAACTGGACCAGGGCCTCCTCGTCTGGCTCCGTCCACACCAGGTCTTGGGCTACGGTGCGCGGCCCCTCCAGGAATAGCTTCCTGGCGTCTTGGTACTGCCAGAAATGTGGAACAGGATGTGTCTGCAGTGTGGTGAATACATGAAGAGAGGGGGGGGGAGCACATTAGGAAAAAGGAATCCAAAACTCAAAAGTAAATATAAAATATAAAATATAAAAAATAAATATGAATAAAAATGAATAAAGTTGGGGGAAGACTTCAAGGGTGGAAAGTGTGCAAATTCAACTATGAGTTCAATGTGGTGCTCCTTCGGTACCGTTCTGTTGATATGCAGAACCACTTGTTCTATGGTGCGGTGATCCTGGATCAGCTTCAGAGCTTTCTTGGGGCCGAGACCTGCTATCTTGTCGCAATAGTCACAGCCCAGCAGAATGCACAGGTCCACAAACTGGTAGAGAGGTAGGTAAGTACGCTTTTAAAATGTGTGTTGACCATAATTAATGACCCATGTAGGATGAGTTGGTTGAGTGCTATTATAAGTGAGAGTAAGTGTTTTACCTCCTCCTGGGATATTTTCAGAATTTCAAGGATCTTGGGTAAGGAATATTCGATAACATCACTGTGAAAAATAATTGTAATGTCAAAATGTTGTATACCCACTATTATTCTGAGCCATTCTTCTTTTGTTACACTTTAAAATATGTTTACATGGGGATGGGGCCCCCACATTGTACATTTCAGTCTTTCTTCCCTTTCATTAATTTCTGACAAACCACTTTGAAAACTGAAAGTCCAGTATAGTACGAATCCAGTGCCATTAGCACTCTCTAAATAAGACACTTCTTACCTGTCTCTCTTGGCATTCAGTTGGCGGATGAGAACGCCCCCTCCGAAGGGCAGGGTGTCCATGTCCTCAGACGCCACCGCATCCGCCGTACCGTCGCTCACCAGGCGCGCACACAGAGCCTCCCCGTCCCCCGGGGCCTGGAGTGAACCAGAGCCAAAGTGAAAGCTAACGGAATGGAATTCGTACACATATGGTCCTGCCTTTTGCCTTCTAATTGACGTGCTAGACTACGTAAGAGATTCTGGTGGTGCATTTAGCAGTAGTTCCTCGTCTTGTCAGCCTTATCAGCCTACCTGAATGATTGGCACTCCGAGAAGCTTCAACAGCTGGAGGCACTCCTTGGTCTGCAATGATGCTACAAAGGAGGCAATGCAACGTCTCAGGGATACACTATTATTAAAAAGGGATTTAAAATTACATAATTGGAGTAGTGAATGTGTAGTAGAATAACACAGTGTTCTTTTATAGGTTAAGTCCTACCAGTGCCAGAGCGGTTTGGGGAGCTCCATCCAGCTGTCTCTGCTCTCCTCTCAAGCTGTCGAGGACACAGTATGCCATTTGTCATGAGGATTTCATTGGCAGATATTACTGTTCACTCTTCAGTTATGATAAGCACATATACTCGTTATTACATCCAAGTACAATGCGTTTTCGGCACTTCTTGAGGGTATTACGATTAGTAAACAAACACACATTTTTGTTCACAACAAATATGTGTAGGAACAACCTTTCACATGGGCATTTCAGGCACGCTTGTTAAATCAGGCAACAGAGGCATATGTGAAATACACACTTAGATTGAAAGCAGCTGTCCACACTTACAACAGCCAGCTTCTCCCCAGGGGGCTTCCCGTCAAACACAAACACCGGCTTGATGTCGTGTTCCAGGAAGGTGAGCGTGCGGAAGAATATACCCGCCATAGGACTAAAACACAATGAAACATGAACAGCAGTTACCTCGAATATATACCATGAATAAACTAAAGCCAGATGCGTCCAAAATGTAGTTATTAAAATGCTCACCCTAGAAATTGTAGTTTCGGTGTTGCAGTACGGAACTGGTTCATAATAATGGAGGTATCCAGTGCGATGACCTTCCCTGAATAATGAAATAAAAACATGACAAGCCATCTACACCACGCCCTAACTGTGTGATCTCCTATGTTATGCTGATGAGACTCATATGCACAAACGTGTGCTTACCCAGATATGCAAACCTATTGGGCTATTTTTCACGCAAAAAAACAACAGAAGTGTATTACCTGCGTAGTCACTTATATCTTTATGAGAAATCGCACCAGGTGCTGCCACGCGAATCAAATCAGTCAGTTTTGTGATCCCCATGGTTGTAACTGACGAGGTTATGGTTTCCTTGTTTTGGTTGTGTTGTGTGTACGGAAACACTACGGACATTTGTATTGTGTATTACACTGATGGACCAGTACGGGGCAGTGTTCTGCAAGACATGGTGGTGCACAATCAAAGACATTGTCACATAATCAACATCCATCATTTATTATTTACAGTGAAGTATTAAGAAAGAATACATTTTTGCAAGGAGACAAAGAAAAATGTCTAACATGACAGTATAGGTACATCATTATAGACACAATAATCATTTAGCCAGCAACATTAAGTTGTAAAAGCCATTAAGGATTTCTCAATAAATGGCCATGGTTCACATTAATTACGTCTTCCATACGTAATGAAATATAGTTT